>JAMPIV010006512.1:0-82500 GCA_024509875.1 Oreohelix idahoensis
AAACCGGAAGAGCCGATTGTGGCAGCAGTAACTACAAGAGGGCAAACCAAGAAGGAACGGGAGCCTGTGCCTAATTTGTTACCTATGGAACTTAAAGAAGCGCAATACAAGGACCCTACTTTGGCACCCTGCTTTAGGAAACTGCCCATGGCTAAGGAACCCAAACAGCACGGGGACATTTTTTTCTAAGGATGGCGTACTTTATCGGAGAACGGGCAAGCCTGACCAAGGTTACAACCAGCTCCTAGTACCGAAACAGTACAGAAGCCAAATCCTAGAAATGGGGCACTCTCTTCCCTTCAGCGGACACATGGGACAGAACGCCACAAACCAACGTATAACCACTCATTATTGGTGGCCAGGAGTAAACACTGATATTATCAGGTACGTCAAATCCTGTGCCCAGTGCCAACGGGTACCACCCAAGCAACGGACACCCCCAGTCCACATGGGTGAAATGCCAATAATGGGAACACCATTCGAACGGGTTGTGATCGACATTTTAGGGCCTTTCGAAAGGACTAAAAGAAGGAACCGGTTCATCCTGACCTTAGTCGATACATGCACTTTATGGGCAGAAGCTATCCCGCTAACATGCGCAGATGCCAAGCAAATCGCAGAAGCCCTCGTGCAGATTTTCACTCGGTTGGGATTCCCTCAGCAAGTGTTGACGGATAATGGATCTCCATACTGAAACCTGTTGATGGATGAGATCGTTAAGATCTTGAGGACCCAGCACATCCACACTAAGCCATATACTCCGGCCGGAAATGAGCTCGTGGAACGTGCTAATGGAAACCTCACCATGATGCTAAGTAAGCTGGCACAAGTGAAACCTGAAGATTGGGATCTCTGTATTCCTGCAGCATTATTTGGCTACAGAGAATCTCCTCATACTTCCACAGGATTTCCGCCAGCTACACTCTTATTCGGCAGACCCATTAAGGGCCCGCTTGAAGCCTTACTTCAGTCTCTGACAGACGAGAAGGCTGATGAGACAGTTGTCTCAGCCAGTAAATATGTGTCGGTTTTAAAGGAACGGTTGAAACTAGGGTGGGACCTAGCAACGACTAACTTTAAGCGAGCACGCACCAAGCACGCTAACCGATACAGGAAAGTCGCGGAAGAGAGAAAACTGGAAGCAGGAGAGAAAGTTTTGGTGTTGCTCCCTACCGAGAACAACCAACTGAAGATCGGATGGCAAGGGCCGTTTACCGTCCTGAAAAAGATTTCTAAGGCTAACTACCAGATCTCTATTGAAGGAAAGGAGAAGGTTTTCCATTTAAATCTCTTGAAGAGATACTTGGAAAAACCAGTGCCAACCTCCGACCATCTCCTGACGATCGCCAAAACTGACGAAGATGACGATAGTGGCAGGGATATTCCACCGCTATCACAGGAAATCTTTCAAAAATGTCAGAAGCGGCGACGCTCTTTCAAGCGCGCATATGAGACATTCCAGGGGAAGGAAACTTTGAGGAGTGGACTTGAGTAGGAATTGGACAGAGATGGAGGGGGAAGAGGAGAGGGAAGAAGACAGACACCCCTAAGCTACGGTTATAGGAAATTAAACTCCATAACGTAGACATGGAGTGCTTCCATATCTTAAAGGGGGGAGGCTCTGTCACGTAGGGTTTATATTCATTTAATTTCCTACATCTTCTTCCTATTCTTTCACCCGAATTCTCTCTTTTATTATCTCTGTATTTCCTTTTTCCTGTATATTTTTCATCCATTCGTTTTGCGAATATTATTTTCATATAATTCGCAAACTTTACCTGTTTTCCTTTCTCTAAAACTGAGAATCGCACCTGGGTGGTATTGCGTACATGTCAGTCGCGCTGGTCGGACGATAGGCGTGAATTTACAGCATTCGCTAGACATTCGTCTGAGGGTCTCTGGCCTGGGGCGTGAAAATTCACCCGAGGGACATGGAAAGTAGACAGAGAGTCTGCATTTCAGTAAACGCATGAGGTTTTTCGTCAGGAAAAACCCGGCTTAGCGTGAAAATCCACTCCGCACTGCAGACGGTGGTCTGAGATTTGCAACTCATGCAAGCCCTCGGCCACTGATGGCTGTTACGTCACGCGATAAGCGGACGAAGGTGTTATACGGACAGGGGAGACTATTTCGCTTGGCGAAATAAGATTAGGATCCTGTGTCCGATTTTAAAAGATATTGGCCAAGTTTGAAACTTTAATTTCATTCTCGCTCATAGACTCACAGTAGATAGGTTGCTCGTAAACAGAATAGCTGTTAGCGAAGATCTCAGTTTGTTTCGGCAATTTGTCGAACTTCTAGACTTCCAGAAATATTTTCAGCATTTTTATTCTTAAGTTGTGCGACTACCTGTAATTCTGTGGTTGAGGTAATTAATATGATAGATATATAGATTTTGTGAGTGTTAAAGTGTTAAATCGCTTAATTCATTTTAATCTATTTCTTTAGCGCAGAAGAGAAATAAAGTGGTAGGCTATTATATTTTCTAGGGAAGCATTCAGTGGAAAGCAGGATAAAATTAAAATTTCTAGCTTATAACGGCAATTGTAGCTATTTATGAATTTAATTTAACCGCTAATACTCAGTCGAGTGTATTTTTCTAAACTAACGTATAAACTCTAGAATCGAGCCTCATGAATGGTGACGGAATACGCACGTGTTCCAAATTCATGAGGATTGCTGATTTTTAAATATAACTTACGTCACGGGAAGTTTAAATGATAAGCAAAGCTCTCTGCTTGCAAGTTTAAATGTAAGTTATAACCAGTACAGATTCTGTTATTATATTATATGTGTTATTTTTCCTCCACACAGTGAAAGTTTTGGGGTGACCCTAACTTTACCAGCACCTAGTAGTAGTTTCCATACTTGTGAAGAAATAGACAGTCCTTATTTTGAACCACGTGGGTTTCTTAAGTACCACTGGTCTAAACAGTGCATATGCAACCCGAGTTAGCCAGAAATACTATATCCCAATAACGGGTTTTCAAAGACTGTAATGATAAATACTGGACCTTGGAGCCAGATCTCAATTTCTTCTAGAGAAACTCTACGTAATTTTTCTGCCTGGTGGCGCGAAATACTTCTAGTATTAACTAACATTTCCCGACTAGATATATATATCTTTTGTGGACAAATCTGTGGTGTGACTAAAGTGAATCCTATACTGAGGGAAGGCACCGACCTGACATTCATCATTTCTAGAAACCTACGCTATTGACACTGTGCTCTGCTAACTCCCGCGCCTGGAATAATTTTAGGTGACTTAATCAGACATTTGAA
Source organism: Oreohelix idahoensis (assembly GCA_024509875.1). Taxonomy (NCBI): domain Eukaryota; kingdom Metazoa; phylum Mollusca; class Gastropoda; order Stylommatophora; family Oreohelicidae; genus Oreohelix; species Oreohelix idahoensis. Next base: position 3,283 of record JAMPIV010006512.1, read on the forward strand.
CAAATTTGCACACCCAAGTAGTCGTTCCCGGAGACTCCAAGTTAAATACGTCTTTTGGAACTGGGGACTTCTTGGCAGAAGACTGCATTTTTTTGAGTCTGTGTGAAAATCTAAAATCAGTGTGTTCCAAGAGGCAGCGAGCAAAGTCGTGAGTACCTGTATGAGAGGCCATGGCGGAATGAATGAGTGTACGCTGGTTTGAGTGATATTTTCACTATTATATCTTTGACACCCTGTTGCTGTCCTATTTTTTTTTTCAATCTGCATAATTTGTTGCTAAGGCTAGAGTTCTTGTGTTTTTGTCTTAGGTTAAATCAGATTTTTGTTTTCAAACCCTGTGCATATAATTACGAGATAAAACAAAGAAAAACTCTTAGACTCAAACCCTATGTATCTGTGACTCTGGCGCCATCATCTGTTCTCTTAACGGGGCTGGGCTAAACCTAGAGTTAACACTTTAACGGGGCTATCATCCTTGCAACATTTCCTTGAATTTTTTATGACTATGTGTATATGTATTCTCCTTGATGTACTTTCTTTGATGTTGTGAGCCGATTTTTTCCTGATATTAAAATCGCTCTTGAACTTAATAATAGTGTTTGGTCAGCTCGTTCTAGATAATATATATATCATTGTTATAGTTTTCCCACGTCTGTGTGTTTACCTGTCGTCACGTGTATGTGCGTGCCTGTGAGTGATAGAAATATACGTAATATGTATATTGGTGTAGTCTGTCTGACGCTGTAACAACTGTTGTAGAAGATAGGTGAGAGAGAGAAGAATTCTTTTCGCTTTCAGAGACAGCCACTATATCTAAATCTATCATCTCACGTGTGTGGAAATTCTATTACCTTTCACTAATTCTCACTGAGTCTATCACCTATTCAAACCTATTCAGAAGGGACCAAACCTAGTCTTAATTCTCCTATCGAAAATCTACGACATCCTGTAGAGATTAAATGTCGCGTCTGCCTATACTATTAACAACATTATGGTCTAAGGTATGCGGGTGGCGTGATTTAACATTTTAATAGAATATCTGGTAGGAAATCGCTACGCGTTACTTTATTTAACTCATTTGACTAGCGAGAAAAATCTAAGTGAAGAATAAATGTTAAAAGCTATCACTTCTTAAAACTTTAGCACTATTATCCTTTTACTATAAAATTCAGAAATGAAATCTCCACGAAACACTAATAACAAATCCAAACAAGGAAATAGTTTACAGCTGCGCGCTAGAATACTTCCAAATTCTTACTGACAACTGACAATGGGGTTAAGAAAACGACAGTATATATATCATTGAATTTCTCTGATCTCTAATGTTGTTAATTTCGTGTCCCGGTGAGACCCAAAATTCAGAAGCTAGGCGAATCAAGATAAAAGACTTACGGTCGTTCGATGAGGTTTCTCGTCGGGAGTTCTCGACCGGCATCATAAGACTTTCTGTTCGACTAGCGGGTTTCTCTTTAAGAATGCCCACTTCTGAAGGTCAAAGAGCCCAGGGGTTTCTAATTTCCCCTGAGTACGAAACTTCAAAAGGGTCTGTGTTTTTGTCCCTCTCACGTGCTTGCCTGTCTGAAAACTATTATGATTGACAGATGCTCGCGTGAGGGGACGAGGTAAACACAGCCTGATTTGCTTCCCTGTTATGACTGACAGGTCACGCAGTATGTAAACATTTCGTTAGCTCGTGTTAAAAGAAAAGAAGGCAGGACAAAATGGTACGTTGCAGAAATAGACAGTTGGTATATATGCCTGTTTAGCTAGCAAATCAGAGGGCAGCTATTAGGTTGCAATAAGCTGTCAGATTATACTGTAGACTCTTTTTCCATTACACGACACACTGTCTATCTATCTATCTATCTATCTATCTATCTATCTATCTATCTATCTATCTATCTATCTATCTATCTATCTATCTATCTATCTATCTATCTATCTATCTATCTATCTATCTATCTATCTATCTATCTATCTATCCATCTATCTATCCATCTATCTATCTATCTATCTATCTATCTATCTATCTATCTATCTATCTCTCTATCTATCTATCTATCTATCTATCTATCTATCTATCCATCTATCTATCTATCTATCTATCTATCTATCTATCTATCTATCTATCTATCTATAAAAATAGATAGAAGAGAACTGGTCACTATAGTATCTATCTATCTATCTATCTGTCTAATAAAATGTCTATTCGCCCGTCCGAACATCTGTCCCTCTGTTTGTATGTTTGTCTGTCCATCCATCCTCTGTTTGTCTGTCTCTCTATCCGTCCGTACGCCTGTCTGTCTGTCTCTCTATCCGCCCGTCTGCCTGTCTGCTAACACTACACTTGACCCATCTCGCGAGAAGAACGTAATCACATCTGCCCACCAATTTCAATCCTTGGTGTTCACTCTGAAGACTACGTGCCTATACATCTCTATCCGTCTATCCGTATTTTCTGCTTCTCTGTCACAGTCTATGCATTTTTGGACGCCACCATCAAACATTTTACCCAGACAACAAAAATAATCCGAACTTCCCCACAATCTTAATTCCCGTTCAATGACTGAACATTTTCAACCTTCGCCAGTCGCTAGGTTTTATCAGTCATGGAATCCGATGATAAATAGTTGTTAATCTTGGTCCAGTCCCAACGAGCCCGTTTATTTTCGAGAACTTTCTATCAAAAGGGTAATGGAATGATCCTTACGTAATCCATCCTTCTCTGTATTCTTCCTCTTGCATACCAATTTTTCCCTAGTGTCCTGGCTGCACCTTACAGATCGCATCCTATTTATTTGGCTTGAAGTAATGAATATCATTTGGTTCCCCAGCGCTGCAGCATTTTCAGTGGAAACGACTGTCCGTGTCTGTAATTTTTCGCGGTTATCAGAATGAGGAAATAGCGATGTTATGTAATTATGTATTCACTTGTGAATAGTTTATAGCAATTTCGTCATCAGCTGCGCTATAAATATTACTTCAACAATGGTGCAGATCAGTGTAAGAACTAAGGGGGACAAGACAACGGCAATGTAAGAACTGAGGGGGGAAAAAAACAACATCAGTTTAAAAACAGTAGGGAAAAAAGACATCAGTTTAAAAACAGTAGGGAAAAAAGACAACAGCAATGTAAGAACTGAGGGGGGAAAAGATAACGTCAGTGTAAAAACAGTGGGAAAAAAGACAACGTCAGCTTAAAAACAGTAGGGAAATAAACAACATCAGTGTAAAAACAGTAGGTAAAAAAGACAACATGAGTGTATAAACAGTGGGGTAAAAAAGACAATATAAGAACAGAGGGAGGGGAAAAACAACAGTGTAAAAGAAGAGATAAAAGGTAAAAACATAGACAAATTAGAATAAGAACATAGTGAAAGAAATAGACATCAATGTAAGAAGAGAGAGGGAAAAATAGACAACATACATGTAAGAACTGAGAGGAAAATTGACATCAATGTAAGAACAGAGTGTGGAAAAATAGACAACATCAATGTAAGAACAGAGTGGAAAACATATAGCATCAATGTAAGAACAGAGTGGGGAAAAGTAGACCAAATCAGTGTAAGAACATAGTGGAAAACAGACAGCATCAATGTCTGAACAGAGTGGAAAACACACAACATCAATGTAAGAACTGAGTGGAAAAAATACAACATCAATGTAAGAACTGAGTGGAAAAAGTACAACATCAGTGTAAGAACTGAGTGGAAAAAATGCAACATCAATGTAAGAACTAAGTGGAAAAAATTTGCCAAAAAAAAACAGAAAATAAAACAAGACAACTATTGTAGTTGCAAAGCCGTTGCTTCTTCTGCTACTACAAATAAAAAATAATAAATAAACCTTCACTAAACACTCTTTCTCGATTGTTTTTCCAGTGCCCTGACACAATTCTTAAATTACTTGAACATTTTAAACTGGCCACCGAGATGTGGATTTCCTGTTAATTTATTTTTGTTTGTTTGTTGCTACACTTAAAATGTATTTACACCCTCTCCCTTTACATTCTTGTGGCTCTGATCGTAGATCCTTTTATATGATGATAATAATGATAGTATTAATTAATAATATTAATAATGATAATGGAGCAGCTTTTTCCCCCTACTACTACTACCTCTACTACTACTGCTGCTGCTATTTTCAATGTATCACCACAACCGCTACTACTACTACAACAACTTCCCCTTCCACAACAACAACTACTACTACAATTAATACTAATACCCCCCTTAATGCTACAGAAACTACATCCACACTGTATTTTTATATGTTATATATGCATACGAATACGTATGTGTCGCGAGAGGGTCAGATAGTATAGAATGTTTTAAGGTAACCTGGATATAAAGGTGTATCAGATGATACCAGGATAGTGCCAGATAAGAGTCTGGTCTTATCAGTAATACCCCTTTCTCTGAAAAGAGTAAAGGTGTATAGACAACAAAGGTGGGGTCAAGCTGTATAAGTTCCCAGAGAAGATGGTAATGTAGTACTCTGAGTCCTTATGTGCTACCTCTCCAGATCCCACTCTGTTAATATGGTAATTATTATTAATATTTTTAACTCTGCTAGGGGTAATTATTTAATTAAATTCTCCAACAATGAATAAAACTTAACTTAAAGAATTTAAGTAAGTCTGCTGGTAAATATTTACAATTTATTTGTACATTTACTCTTTTCTGTTTGAAAAGTTTTAAAAGAACTCATGTTACAACAGTAAATAAATGATAAAAATGTTCAACAAAGTCTTTCTCTGTGTTTAGTTGTCTATCAATATGGAGACAGTCTTGCTTGGTTGATCTGTCCCTGAATAATTACTAGTGTTATTCTCACAGTCTAATTGAAGAGCTATATTGCTAGATTCATCACAAACTGGTTTGGTTTTAGTTTTGGTAAACAGGTATATGCTACACAGTTGCCATTGTGGGCAACTTATCTTAGTCACAGAAGATGGCTCCCTCTGAAACTGGAGAGAATTGTCGGCTGAATTTCTTCCAACTGGTATACTCGCGATGTCTGACCCTCTAACATAGACCGGCACTGCATCCGTCGTAACTTCAGTAATAGATGCCTCTTATATTTGTAGTAGATTACAGGATAAAACCTGAAACGAAGTTAAACGCAATCCCTGTATTTTTCTACCAATATCCTTCTATGACACCGATAGGGACGATAGACAGTTTCAGATTAGAGTGCCAGCAGATGCACAAAAGAAAGTAACATATCAAACTATACAGTGATCCAATTCCTTTCATCCTTCCTTATGTTCCTGGTATGTGTGTCATTCCATTTAAGAAATACTTCTTTAAACACGTTTCCAAACCTACAGCCACACTTTGCCATCATTCTCAATATTTTTAAATATTTCCGAATGCTGGCTTTGTCTCTAGAATTACACACAAACCTGTAAGTTTCACCAGCGACACACTGTAAATTTTCTAACACATCTATACACTTCTTATCGTACAGGTGGATTAATTACTATAATTACACATAATCATATACATATATATATAGATTCGTTCTTACCCTCAGGTATACGCACAGACGAGCCTTTAATGTTGGTTAAGATCTGCTTTCAGGTACAGAAGGCAAAACACTTGCATTAACACAGGCTTTATTTTGCCGCTCGCTGTCGATTCAAATATTGTGACTGACCTGATTCTATTAGGCACGCACTATTTATAGAGTGACCTCGACCGTCCGAGGTGGTATTCCCTACTAATGTTTTTCAAGGTCCGAAAATATTGGTAAAATTTGCCTATCGTTCAAATCAGGAAAACTACTTTTATTATTGCCTCCGTTATTCCTGGAGCGATTTTATTCATCCAAAGCTTAAATTATACTTTATATATATCTATCTTATAATCTTTTAGTCTCATCTTCTTCTTTGATCCATAACCGCCAACCGTCAAAGCAGTCAGCGGCCATCACGCCTGGTGGCGTCTTGTAGGGCAGCAACAAATTGATTCCACTTTGCTCGGTCGGCGGCCATCCTTCGTACAGTGCCCCAACTGTGGTTCATTGTTTGCATCTCAGCTTCCACAGTTCTCCGCCAAGTTGTTTTTGGTCGGCCTCTCTTTCGCTTTCCCTCGGGGGTCCATAGCATAGCTGTTCTTGCGATGGTATCAGGGTCCCTTCTGAGGACATGGCCAACCCAACTCCAGCGTCTGCCAGCTATGATGGTGTGCATGTCCTCCTGGTTACTCCGAATAAGTAGTTCTTGGTTGCTGATAGTGTTTGGCCAAAAGATTCGGAGAATTTTCCTTAGGCAGATTGTGTGGAAGGAGGACAGTTTCGACATTTCCTTCTCTGTTACTCTCCAACATTCCGCACCATAGAGAAGCACAGAAAGTACGCAGCTCTCATACAGTCTTAATTTGGTGTTTGTGCTGTACTGGGAAGACTTCCAAATGTTGTTGAGAATAGCAAAGGCTGTTCTCGCTTTATTCATTCTGTTGTTAATGTCCTTGCTTGTTCCGCCGTCAGGTGTTTTACTATGCTTCCTAGGTAAGTAAATGTGTCTGTCTGTTCTAACTTCTGGTTCCTTACTGTTATTGGCTCAGGATTGCCCACATTTAGTGTCATGACCTCTGTCTTCTTCAGATTGATGTTCAGGCCAACCTGCTGGCCACACTTATTCAGTCTATCAGTTTTGTCTTGAATGTGTTGGTGTGAATGCGCGAGCAGTGCAATGTCATCTGCATATTCCAAATCTTCCAGTGTAGAAAACGTTGTCCATCTAATTCCCCTTGGACTGCCCTCTGTTGTCTGGCGCATCACCCAATCTATGACTGTCAAAAATAATGTTGTTGATAAGGGGCATCCCTGTCGTACTCCTGTTTTCACTTCGAAAGTTACATTACTCGATCCAACACTGCACGTAAAGTTAGAATAGAGGCTTTTTATAATGGAAACAATGCGGCTGGGGAATTCCATAAAGCCCTCAGAATTTTCCATAGGCTGTCCCTGTGTATGCTGTCGAAAGCCTTTTCAAAATCAACAAAGTTAATGTACAGCTGTCTCTGCCATTCTGAGCACTGCTCTATAATGTTCCTGAGGGCAAATATATGATCTGCACATCTTCTGTTCTTTCTGAAGCCCGCTTGTTCTTTCCTCAGTTTATGGTCAACTGCTTTTGAAATTCTCTGGATGATTATCCTGCCTAGTATTTTGCTGGGAACTGAGAGGAGGGTAATTCCTCTCCAGTTGTTGCAGTCTGCAAGGTCGCCCTTCTTGGGCAATTTGACAATTGTTCCTTTACTCCACTCTGTTGGTGTTGTCTCAGTTTCCCAGACTTGTGCAAATAGTGGTTCTAATAGTTCTGCTGCTAGTTCAGGGTCTGTCTTGAATAGCTCAGCATTCAGATTGTCGTGACCAGGCGCTTTTCCATTTTTTAGCCCTTTGATAGCTGTGATAATTTCTTCTTTTCGTAAGTTTCACCAGCGACACACTGTAAATTTTCTAACACATCTATACACTTCTTATCGTACAGGTGGATTAATTACTATAATTACACATAATCATATACATATATATATAGATTCGTTCTTACCCTCAGGTATACGCACAGACGAGCCTTTAATGTTGGTTAAGATCTGCTTTCAGGTACAGAAGGCAAAACACTTGCATTAACACAGGCTTTATTTTGCCGCTCGCTGTCGATTCAAATATTGTGACTGACCTGATTCTATTAGGCACGCACTATTTATAGAGTGACCTCGACCGTCCGAGGTGGTATTCCCTACTAATGTTTTTCAAGGTCCGAAAATATTGGTAAAATTTGCCTATCGTTCAAATCAGGAAAACTACTTTTATTATTGCCTCCGTTATTCCTGGAGCGATTTTATTCATCCAAAGCTTAAATTATACTTTATATATATCTATCTTATAATCTTTTAGTCTCATAAGGGCATTTATTTCTATGCATAATTTAAACAGCTAAATTAAGGACTAACATGAAGCTTCAAATGCATTCAACCAGAGGTTTCTCCCGTCCTATATTAGTATTTATAAAAGTTATTGTACCTACGGGTAGAGCAACATTCCCAGTACCGTTTTGTATGCTTTTTCCATGTGGTACTTCTTTCATACTGATGTAATAAATTGTCTTCCGACACTAGGTTGCACAGATTGGACTTCCATTTTTATTATCCAAGACTGTAGTAAACACTGCATAACGGAGCGTTCTGATTGGACTGGGTATCTTGCAGTTCTACAATGTATGGCGCGCTGTGTGGTCAGAGTTACTTAGAATTCGTGTTGTGATACAGACGTTACTTCACGACAGTATGCGCGAACTGAGGTTCAAAGATGTGTGCAAGAGAGACATGAAGGTACTGCACATAAATCCAGAAAACTGAGAGAATAAAGCTGTTGATCGCACCAAGTGGCGATGATCCCTACGGCGCCACGTTAGATTGGGCGAAAAGAAGCTCTTACAACAGAAGCAGAAGAGAACAGACCACGCCGAAAGGAACACCAGGGAATGAAAAGCAGCTGAGGGCTATCACCTCAGGGCGCATTCCCGTTGTCAATTTTGGCAACTACTACTAAGTATGGACGTCAAAACAATGTCATCATCTGCATCATATTTAGACAACCTGGGATATTGCTTGAATCTATTTTGTTGATTATGAACAAAGTTGTATTAAATATTTGTACGGTTATGTAAAATAATTAAAATGCTTCCCAAAATTTTTCAGGGGATGCCATTTTCACCCTTCGCTGTGCAAGGGAAACAATCAGACCAATAAAAACACTCACAAACACATATATATGTGTGTCACAGGTTGCCTGCCCCTGCTTCACAGTGATGGCCAAACAATGGCCAAAGCATAGATAATGCTTCTACCTTGAGGGAGTCTTCATAAGATGCTTCAGAAGTTTCTTCTTCTTCTTCTTCTTCGTACACTCTCAGACGTCCACTTGAATGTTCTCAAAGAAAGCAGTAGTCAGTTTGAGGCTATTTGAATCCCCGTAAAGCTTTTCCACGAAAGGAGCTGGCGTCGGCCATATGCACTTTCTCTGTACCACATATAAGGGGCAACTTTGAAGCAGATGTTCAGCAGTCATTTTATCAGTGCCACAGTTACACTGATCGGTAGTTCCTATCTTTAGCTTGTTGAATAGATGGTATCTCAATCTGTTGTGGCCAGTGCGGAGTCTGAAGATTACCACTTGTTCTCTTCTGTGGAGCTGGTAGTAAGCATCATTCTGTGTGTGCCCTGGATGTTCTACATTCCATTTGTTTCTGTAACTGATTCTGATAAAACTCTTTGCCTCCTCAAAAGTTATGCTTGCATCAGGCTGAGGTAGATGTGAACCTTCTTTTGCCATTCTGTCAGCCTCTTCATTGCCGGCGAATTTACAATGAGATGGGATCCACTGGATCACAACACTTTTGAATCGTTGACAAAGTTTGTGGAGCACTATTCTGAGATCATCCAGGTCTGTATTATTTTGTCTTTTCAACGTTGCAATTACTGACTGTGCATCAGTAAAGAAAGCAACTTGTCTCTCTGCCGTTTCTTCTGTCAATATAACCTCTGCTGCAGTTTTCAAGGCCTCTGCCTCTGCTCTGAAGTTGCTGGAGAATCGTCCTGTCGCCACTGACAGCCTTTTTTCTGCACCAGTGCTTAAGGTCAGAAAGACACCCCCACCTCCATTTTCTGTTGCATTTGTTGCTGATCCATCTGTGTATGCATGAGTCCAGGTGTTGCGTGGATAATGTTTCTCTATGTATTTTGTCGCTTCTTCAGAAGTCAAGAACAATGCTGAATGTGCCTTAGCATTGGTAACTTTTATCTGCCAGCCGCCTTTTGTGAAGAGGTATTATATAATTTAATTTAACACGTACAAGCTCCCAACTGAATTAACAGTAAAATTCTTCTTATTGGCTCTATATAGATATATATTAAAGATCCTGAATCATGCGTGTGCTCTTCTCTCTGTAATAACTAAATCAACTATGATTTTGTAAAACAACATATAACAAATTTAATGATCAATTACTTCTGAAAAAATGTAAATAAATACAAGCTGGTGATTAATAAAATGTATGTCTTCCTAGAAAAGATGTCGGCTTTAGAGAACTTAATGTTGAAAAGAAAAAACAAAGTTCTTCTGTATTTGGCCTGCTAGAAATGTTACTTACTTGCCAGAACGCTGAAGTGTTGATGCTGCTGTTTCCCTCAATTCGCTTCTGTGGCAAGGGCGCATCTCCAAATCAGTTCATGAGGTAACCTCTTTTGGTCAAGGCAGGTATCTTCACAACCCGTGGAACGTAGGTTTCCAGTGTTGAACGCAAGCATTGAGCCACAGTATAGTAGTACAACTGGTATCGTAATGTAGTACCTAAAAAAAACTCAATCTCTGCTAAAGCTTTGCTTTCCTGATAATAATCAGGCGCCTTTCCCGCTGTCCGTCAATCGATTCCTTTCTCTGAATTTATAATCTACCTGAGCGTACATCATATAACTCGGGGGACATAATGAAAAATCACCAATCTTTTAGTTAATTTAAAAATTGCGACTGGACAGCGGCAAGTGCAATGGCTTGTGCCTGGGTGAACATGTTCAAGTATACACATAACTTATTGCAGATGATAGTAAAAATATACATATGATGTCATCATGATCCACTGCCAGCTCCACTCGGAGTCTGCGGTTACCTCTGCTTTTGGTTCCCTGTGAGAACTAGCACGAAACAATCGCCAGCGCTTTGCTGTGGTGGTTCATGAATATATCATTTTCACATACTGAGGTTTCCAGCCTCGTATGGACCTGTATAAACATCAGCAAGTTCAATCATGTCAAATTCAAAGTATATAAAATATGTTACAACTCACCCCAATGATTGGGACCTCTAGACTTCTTGCTCAGCAGAATAATCTTGGCAACTTGATAAAGATGCCTCGAACACGCGTCAGAGGTATTATTTCTAGTTAGAATCCCTCTGTGACTTTGTGAGTAGGTCCTGTAGAAGTCCGGTTTCCGTATTATCAGGTAGATTGTCCTTGCTATAGCGTTCAGAAGGAGTTCTGATTTGTGTTTTGTCCAGTCCTATGAGGTCAGAATCCTAACTCTTTTCTTTTCCTGGCTTCAGTCCGAGCTGTCTATTTTTGACGATTCTGGAATGCAATGTGTTTTAGCCTCCGAATTTGCTAGGTTATATTGCAGTTTTCCTGCCCACGCTTCCTGTTGGCGTTTCCGACAAAACCTCCAATCAGAGTAATTGTTTATTTCTGACTCTCAAATGATCAAATCCATGAGCTAGAATGTAGTCGGTCGAGGTGTCAGTTATTCACTTCCCCCCGCGTGTTTTAAAACATAATTTTAAAATTTTAACACATGACCTCATCTCCCATATGTGGTCCGACTTCTTCCGTCCTCTTAGGCAATCTTTCAATTACGATTTGTAACCTCGCCTGCAGATAGTTTCATCGTTAATTTGTCAAATTGTTAATTTTACGGCTTTCTCTGTAATAATTACACAGACAATGTCTGGACGGAAGTGATTGAGCAGTAACACCCGTACGTTTCTGGTCCCCAGAAGGATATGCAATGACATATGGTTAAAAACACATATATTTTCCACAGACAACATCTGGTCTTTCTTTTGTATTCTCCGCCCAAGTGTCTGAACGCGTTTGTGGTAAACAATGCGTCTAGACGGACATGCTGGTCATTTTCCCGTTTACCGGAGGCAGCAAATCTGTTTAAAAAACGTCAGCGATTACAATTAATCCTTAAGAATCGGTCAATTGGCCGTGAAATAACAATATCGCAGTATGAACAGAGGTAAAAAAAAATCTAAGGCGCGGCAACAGGGCAGGTTTATATGCGTAAAATGAAGAAATAAATGGAAAGTTGCAGAGAGAGAGAGAGAGAGAGAGAGAGAGAGAGAGAGAGAGAGAGAGAGAGAGAGAGAGAGAGAGAAAGTAAATGAGAAAAGGCGTACGACCAATTATATGACTATATATATATATTTATTTATTTATTTATTTATTTATTTATATTTTTATATTTATATTTATATATTTATATTTATATATTTATATGTATATATATATGATTAAGCGGAGCTTCACAAAAAAATGTACCACTTAAAAAGTAATAAGTTTACACATATTTGTTTTAGATGTAATCTTTAAAAATGCCAATGATTCATACCTTTGTATATGTATCAGTCACCGTGTATTAAGAATATGAAGCGTCATGAAATTATCTATGGATACCGCTTTGGCAGCCGAGTAACAGCATTACATAGATATTTTATATTATTAAATTAAATATTATTTGTCAATGTGCCTGCTTGTCCTTTCTATGTTTCAGATCTTTGTTTTATGTTTGTTCCTTTGGCTGACGAAGGGCAATCCCGAAACATACCGAGTTTTTATTGTATTTCTCATTTGTCAAACTGACTAGAATGCTTTTACGGTCTACAAACGCCCCATGATGAGTAAGTTTGTAATCTTCGAATGTCTGGCCAGAAAACGTGCCCCACGTGCCAAGCACTGGGTTGCTAGAATAATGGTCCCCGGATTCTTGTTTTCCCTTTGCAGTATCTTCTTGCATTTTTAATCATTCTAGGTCAGGATTTCTTAACCTGTGGCCCACGGACAACAATGTGCATTACTTAAAAACATGAATTTTATTTGCACCAAACTTTTTACTCAGAAAATTACCATAGATTTTTTTTGCATTTAAATAAATATGTTCAAGGGGTCCGTAGCTTTCACTGGACAATCAAAGGGGTCCGTTGTCTTCACCGGACAATCAAAGGAGTCCTTAGCCTTCACCGGACAATCACGGGGGCCTGTAGCCTTCACCGGACAATTAAATGAATCCGCATCCTTCACTGCACAATCAAAGGGGCCCGTAGCCTTCAGCTGACAATCAAAAGGGTCTGTCGCATAAAAAATGTTAAGAGACCCTGTTCTAAATCAAGAGATGTCTTTAAATAGAAACAAAATATTAAAAATAAAAAAAACAGATCAGGAGTCGCAAAACACACGCAGAAGCGATACAGTCAAGCGTGATCTACGTAACAAGCAAAAGGGGAAATTGATAAGACAAGGATGTGGGTTTGCGTGTGCCTACATAGTCACTGTTCATTAACATTGTAAAGGAGTATATCGGGCCGAAACATTTGTCGGACGGGGAGACCTCTTCTGATGATCAGATTGCTTCCTGTTGTATCGCGCTGTAAAGAGTTTCCTATCATAGTTAGAGCGCTGGTATCTCGCGGAAAAAGATGCTGGGTTCGATTCACGGTATCGACACGCTAACGTCTACCCGGCTGTAGAAAGATACCTGGCTTTGCTCTTGAATTAGGAAAGAAAAAAGGCAGCGGAGAAGGAAACTAATCATCCCATCTCTCGGTACTGATCGAGTATATTGAGGTCTCTAACACTTTACTCCCCTAAGGCAATATCTGCTGAATTGGTTGTTTCTTTGTTGGTGTGTGAGTTTTTCTAGGAAGCGTAACTGATATGAAATATATATCACCCACAGTAATAAGTGAAAATATGACTTTAATAATTCAAATCTATCAATCGAGTAATCAATAAATCTATCGATCGTCGGTTAATCGATATTAAAGTGGTAATTATACTCGCTCGTCACCACTAAAGGCCGGAATTTGCACCTCCCTAGGAACCATTTTGCAATAGACGTGGCCAGTCGAACTAACTCCCATTATGCTTTATGGAAAAAGCAATCAGTCAATCACGTTATCTATCTATCTATCTATCTATCTATCTATCTATCTATCTATCTATCTATCTATCTATCTATCTATCTATCTATCTATCTATCTATCTATCTATCTATCTATCTATCTATCTATCTATCTATCTTCGGGGTCGGAGTGGCTAAGCAGTATGGCGTCAGCATCGAGTTCAAGAGGTACCAGTTTCGATTCCAAGTTGAGGGAATGTAATTTATGGAAAATTTCTTTTCAGAACCAGTGGCCCTAATGATATCATACTCCCCCCTGGTCTCCTGGGTAGGGAGATAGGATGCACAGCCTTCTCGGATAAGGGCGAAAAAATAGGAGGTCACATGTGCGAGTTGCGCACGTTAAAAATCCCGCGGCAGTTGGAAATCGTAAAGAGTAGGCCTATCAGGCCGCTGCCCTGGCAAAATTTAAAAATTAGAAACCACAAAAATATTTATAGAATGTGTGATTCCTATATTCAGACATTGGGATTCTCGCCGGTGCTACGGAGTTCGTGCACTGTGCTGAGATCCTCCTTGTGTGATCTAAGGAAGGAGATCGGAGCACTGATGGAGTTGTCTGTGTGCAATGAAGATAGTGCCTAAAACCAAACTATCTATTTATTTATCTATCTGTCTGTTTGTCAGTCAGTCTGTTTGAATTTCTGTCCGTCTGCCTGCCAGCTAACATGCCTGCCAGTCTATTTTTTTTTAAGCCAGGCAACACTTTCACACCATTGTTCCACCCCTTCTAGTCAATCACCAGGTCCTGTATTTCAGCCTAATCCTGTTTTTAAAAAGTTCCTCGATTCACGCCACGTCTAAGACCACTAAAATTACACAGTTAAGCGTCAACATCAAGAAGAAGGCACAACAGTGTGAAAGCTGTACTCCTATCAAAACACAACAATACGCTGATGCCAGCCACTCTCTGTTCGGTCACGTTGAAGGACTAACCACGGATTCAGAAAAAATTCTAAGCCAAACCACAACCACACTTGCTAGAGATCTGGGCTCAGGCAGTTCCAAATGCCATTGTTTGGCTTGCTCGCACGTAAAGAGAAAGTCTGGTCAATTTATAGTAAATGCAAATTAAAACTAGATGCTTCAGACTTGGATGTGAGGGATGGGAGAATAGGGGAATAAGCGGAATAGACTAACTGAAGAATGAAGGATAAATGGAAATGAAACTGCAGGATCAAAGAGAAGAGAAATCGAAGATATGAATAAAGGGAGAAATTTATAATATTGTCATCAAAACCGTCCACGTTATCTTTACGGGTGCCAGCATCCTTGCCATCATAATTACCACTACCAACATCATTATCTTGCTGTCATTCTCATCCCTCATATCATTACCACTATCACTATCATAATATTGCTGTCATTGTGATCTTCAGCATCATCATTACAACCACCAACATTACCATATTGCTGTCGTTCTCAATCCTCTACATCATTATCACTACTAGTACCATCATATCTCTGTCATTATCCTCCCCAAATCATTACCACTACCACAATCATCAAAGCTGTCATTTTTACCATCGGCATCATTATCATCACCACCATCATCACATAATGCCATTCCTATCTTCAGTATCATCATCACCACGATAATAACATAATGTTATCATTGTCACGTAGGTCTTATGATCATTAAATTGCCTAGATCTTCTTCCTATTCTCTCACCCGGATCCTTTTAATTTATTATCTGTCTTTACCTTTTTCCGGTATTTTTCGCATCATTCGTTTGCGAAATATATTTCCTTCTTATTCGCAAACTTTACCTGTTCTTTTCTCAAAAACTGAGAATCGCACTAGCATTCTATTACATAGATGTCAGTCAGACGAGAAGTGTTATAATGCATTCCGTCAGACCGGAGAGCCGACAGCTGTCTGCAGTTTCCCCGGGGACAGTGGTTTCTTCGGCTGAGTTCTGGGTCTGTAGTGTGAAAATTCACTCCGCGGGACATGGCAGGCAGACGGAGGGTCGGCATTTTTCGGTAAACCGCGAGCGTTTCGTCACAATAGCTCCGGCTTAGCGTGAAAAATCGCTCCGCACTGGAGACAGGCTGTCTGAGAGTTGCAACTCACGCGCGCTCTCGGTGACTGATGGCAGTTACGACACGCATTAAGCTGACGTAGGTGTTTTACACGTAAAAGGGGAGATGATTTCGGAGTTTGAGAAAATGTGGGATTGTTTGCCCCTGTTTTCAAATATCCACCCAGGAGCTGAAATCTGATTTCATTTCAGTCTCCAACATCTTCAGTAGACGGAACACGCGTGCTAGCGAATGAAACTTGTATAGCGAATTTCATAGTTCTCGTCAGATTTGTGACTAGCTTCTAACTACCTATCTAGTGAATTATCCTAGTCGTGGTGTTACAGTAGTTCTGTGGTGAGATTAATATAATAGATATCTAGTATTTTGGAAAGTGATTAAGTGTTAAATCGCCGATTTCATTTTAAACTAGTTCTGGGTGCAGAGTGATTATTTTAATAGTTTGTTATTTCTTTAGTCGACGAGTTACAGTGGAGAGCAAGATAAATTATAAATTTCTAGCTAAACCCATTCGGCTATTAAAACAATTTAATTTAACTGCTAACTACTCAGTCGAGTATATTTGCTAAACAAACTATAACTGCTAAGATGTCTCATGAGTGTTGACGAAATATATTTATATGAGTTTCAAATTCATGATGATTGATTTTATAACATAACTTATTTCACGGGAAGTGTTAAACGATAAGCTCTACGCTTGCAGTTTAAAATATAAGTTATATCCTTATACATAGTATGTATAATTATTTTATATGTGCTTTTTCCATTTTATACAGTGAATACTGGGGTGAACGCAACTTGCCGGCGTTTAGTAATAAAGAGTTTTCAGACTTGAGAAGTATTAGACATTTCTTAGCTTTACCCACGTGGGGTTTCAAGTAACACTGGTCTGACAGTGCATGTGCCATCAGAGATAGACAGAGATACCAATCCCACTAACGGGTTTTAAAGACTGAGTGTCAATTTCTGGGCCTTTGAGCCAGATCTTATTTCTTCCTGAACTCTAATGTAAAATTTCTGACTGGCGGCGAGAATAATTACAATCAATAACATTAACATTTCCCGACATTTTTGTCGAAAGAGTGAATAGTGAAACAAGGCTATCTGTTGAAAGAAGTTGTCCACTGGTCATCTTTCCAAATTAAGGGAACCCTCGTGTCTTTTTGACTCTGTGTGCCCGTTTAAACTTGTTTATCCAAACTGATTCAAGTGACATTAACAGTAATCAAAATTTAACTGGTGAAGTGAACGCTCCCCGAAAACAGTGGAAGAAACCTGTAATTGTAGAGCTGGGATTCGCTTTATCCAAAGAATACAGATTCACTGTAGAGAAGTGTCCTAAGGTTGCGCCAGACTGTGAACAACATCAAGTTTTTAGGTAAGCACGTGTGCCAGGGATCCCTGATGAAAGAACCGAGTGAAAGTGGACTGAGTGAGTTTTTGTTTTGATAACTATTGATTCATCCCACGTTATAATCTCCTTACGGAAGAGTGGCTGCTTGATTAAATTGTTCCTTTTGAAGGACAATATTAGACCCTAACCATATGTATTTATGACTCTTTGGGCCATCATCTGTCTCATAACGGGGCTGTGGGCTAAACCTAGAGTTAATATCATAACGGGGCTATCATCCTTGTAGCATTCTCATGATATTTTATGACTATTTGTATATGTTTTGATGTAATTTCTATGTGTTGTGAGGAAATTTTAAATGATAATTAAAAATTTCTCTTGGAATTAATCAATGCGTTGGTCAGCTCGTTCATATATATATATATATATATATATATATATATATATATATATATATATATATATATATATATATATATATATATATATATATTTCCCACGGCTGTGTGTTTAACTGTCGTCACGTGTATGTGCGTGTCCGTGAGTAGATAGAAATATATGTAATATATATATCTGTGTTTAGACTGTCTGACGCCTTAAAAGCTGGCGTAGAGGATAGGTGAAAGAGAGAAGATTTCCTCGATTTTTCAGAGACAGCCTCTAGATCACAATCTATCATCTCACTTGTGGAAATTCTATTTTTTTTGTTTTTACTAACTCTCACTGTGTCTATCACCTATTCTAACCTATTCAGAAGGGACCAACCCCAAGTCTTAATTCTCCTATCTAAAATCTACGACAATCATTCTTATCTTCAGCATCATCATCACCACTATCATCACATAATGTCGTTCTTATCTTCAGCATCATCATCATCACTATCATCACATAATGTCGTTCTTATCTTCAGCATCATCATCATCACTATCATCACATAATGTCGTTCTTATCTTCAGCATCATCATCACCACTATCATCACATAATGTCATTCTTATCTTCAGCATCATCATCATCACTATCATCACATAATGTCGTTCTTATCTTCAGCATCATCATCACCACTATCATCGCATAATGACATTCCATCTTCAGTATCATCATCACCACGATAATCACATAATGTTATCATTCTTCTCTTCAGCATCATCATCGCCACCACCAATATCATCACATCACCGTCATTATCATTGTTAACAAAATCATCATTACTAGCGCTATCATTATAAAAACGTCAATCTGATCCTCAACACCGTCATCACCGCCATTATTATCATAATATCACTGTCATTATCATCTCAAAATCGTTATCAATATCATCATTCTCATCAATAGATGATTACAAATCATCGGATATATTTATACGCCTGAATATGTGATAAAATCATGACGAGTTACTTCTTTCACCTTTGAACTCCGTAAGCGACATAATCCTTTAACAAACTTATGCCTGGTCTTCTTGTCCTGTGCCATCCGCTCAAGTTCTTTCCATATCTTCTTCATGTCTGTCTCCAGTTCTCTTCTCCATGCATTCTTTCTTCTTCCTCTTTCTCTCTTACCCTGGGGATTCTAAAACAAGAACTGGCGAGTTAGGGATTAATGATAAATGGCAGACAACCCAGGAGGTGTGGGAGTCTACTATAGAAACACTGACCCCCTCTAAAGATCTACCTTCATAAAAACGTGTCTGCAGATTGAGGTGAGAAATTATTTGAAATTTTAGAATCAACAGTTTTAAAATGTCTCTGAAGATGACTTTTTTTGGGACAAAAGTGATATCTGCCTTACACTCTTTTAAATGTATTCGGCAGAGGGCTAATCCGAAATTAAGCTTTAAAA
Source organism: Oreohelix idahoensis (assembly GCA_024509875.1). Classification (NCBI taxonomy): domain Eukaryota; kingdom Metazoa; phylum Mollusca; class Gastropoda; order Stylommatophora; family Oreohelicidae; genus Oreohelix; species Oreohelix idahoensis. The sequence continues at coordinate 22,265 of JAMPIV010006512.1, forward strand.
TTCTATCTTTTCTTTCCTCGTCCGTTGCTTAAAAATCTAACAAATCATCTCATCTTCAGTCTATCTATAGATTGCGATCTATCAGTTGCTGAGTCCTCCAATAGACTGTATGGGGAATTTATTTTCTACACGTTTGTAGCGCATTTTATAGTAACAATAAAAGTGAATCCTTATTTTTTTTCTTTTTACATGTTTTATGATTTTAAGATATAACTGAAAATTGATTTTTCTTAAACTTCTGTCAATTGAAATTCATCTTTGAAGAACATATACTTTATTAAATTCAAAAACCTAACGTAAAGCTCAGCACAAAGTTGGTCATTACTGGAGCTGTGTTTAAAGCAAACTCGCTGACCTAGTTGTTTAAGAGCAATCTAAATAAAAACTGCATGTCACCGTTGACTATCCGACGCCTGCACCTTTCAAATAGAAACTCAGTATATATTCACAGTTTTTTATTCTCTTTGTTCAGTTTGTTTATTTTAATGAATTTGTTTCAGCCTAATACTGTGATACATTATTTTAGTTAGTTTATATAAATCTACCAGATCAAAGCCAGTCAAAACGTGAATGATTGTGGTGAAAAATTCTAATACCCATATATAAATTAGACCATAAATGTAAAGCAGAAAGCAAATATAAGAAAGAAAGAAGAGTGGAGCAAAACCAGTGCTTTCCCAATAGCGCAAAAGCCTGAGATTAATAACGCCGGAAGGGATGAACGCAAAATCTCTGCTTTCCCTGCTGCATTCTTCAAATAATTGTATCGCCACACCCCCTATAAAATATGTACTGTATTTTCTCAATGACCTAGATACTAAAACAAACATTAGTGTAATTACACGCACAAGGTTAACTTAGAAAGACAGACGGACGAACTAAGAGAGAGAGAGGTGCACTGAGGGACACATGCAGTTATGCCGCTCGCTGTGTGTCGCTGTGTAAGCCATCTCGCACGCCGTTTGCATGGCCTGATTTTCAAATAAACAGTGATGAAAAAACTAACGACACGACATTAGGTTTCGAAAACAGGTTTAATTCTTATTAGGAAACATGACATTCCCTGTTTTACATCTGATTCCTGACTTTATACTGATAGTACAGTTAAAAAGATGCGGACAGATGATAGTTAAAAATAAACAACTAAGATCGAAAAAAGACAGTATTTTTAAATAAGCCATTTAGTCTCATGATAATTGTATATTCGGGTTTCTGAAGACTTGTGGACAAAGAATATGTAATTGGTTGTTTAAATAGTCCATTAGATAATTAAATATTGGTAATAAAACATATAGAGAACAGAGATACTGTCATGTCGAGTCATATCTGCTTGGATGGAATGGCATGATTTTTTTGAAAACACGTAGGTGAAAGAAGGCTAAAATAATACGAAGTAGGGGATTGGCTTGATTTTGAAGGAAGCCGAGGTATGATTGGCTAACTTAGATATACGAATCTAGTTGTTGATAGTAACACATAGTAGTGTGAGATTTTTTTTTAAAGTTAATTCAAAAATAAAGATAGGCTTAGTCCGATTGGCCAAGGCATGTGACCGTAACGAAAGAGTACGCTGCTCGTTGCCATTTAAAAAAAAATATTCATAGGAGCAGGAAGCGGTGACAGACTTGTGCTGTGTTTTATAAGATATAACTACAGAAATCAGTCTGGGACAGTGGGCAAATCTAAAAGTGTGCCATATTCAAATGCCTTATTCATCGTAACCTGTGTAGATTTCCTTTACATGTGGTAAGATTGATTTTATTGACTTTTTTGATTTGAAAAAGGGTTGTGTATAAGAAAAGGCCATGACAAAAGGTTGTAATTAAATGGTTCCATAGCAGACTTAGGCATGGCCTAGTTGTTGATGCATTATACTATGGACCATTTAAGAAAGTTAGAACTACAGGAATATATATATGATGATCATGCAGAAACATTACACCTATCTTATTGCGTGGTGAAGTATTGCAGGAATGGCAGAGGCGTAGCCTCCATTAGGGAAAAATAAAAGAAAACTGGTACCATTTGTTCCATCACATGAAAGGGGAGAAGCTAGGTTGTCAGAAGAGCTGACCATGTTCTTTTGTGAAATATATGTTTACAGGTAAATTTGGAGGAATTAGTTTGATATTAAGACAGAACCATAACTTGCTTTGACAGGGGTTCCTGCTGGTACTTGTATGATGCTGATACTGAATGATAGAGCAATTCAGCACTAGATCAAGGAGTCTCTGAAACCTGCTGTTATAAAAGAGGCTTAAGACCAGAGGATTGTGAAGCGTTTGGCCAAACTGACTGCAATTGCTGCGATTCCAGGGCTCAGATAAGTGATATCTGGCCTGGAACAACTTATTACTATTCCTGAAAGATCTCCTGTATTGAATAAAAACATTCCTCCAAAAAGCATAACAGAGACCATATCATTAAAACTAAAGAACATTGGGATGATGATAAACCCCAAGCTGCTTCATAATACCAGTAATTAGATATATTAACGAATATCCATTTGAAAATTGTACCCATGTACTATAGACATACTGTCTATTGCATGTAAATATTTTAATATATATTTGCAATTATATTATGCAATCAAATTGATTATCATTGACTAAAGTCCTGACCAAAACAATATTTAGGCTCAGGACCAATAAAGTTTAACAGAAAATTTTTCATTATAAAATTTAACAGCTGGAGTTAGTTGAGTTTATCTTAGGATTTAATATTTGTTTGTATATGTTTTGTATTGAGATTATTCCACAACACTTTTACAATACCCTAGACACTTAACGAAGCTATTATTCACATTGATCAAGAATAAGTCTGATTGAGATCGAAATGTGGTAGCAAGTAAGGTCTTCTGTATACACACCAAACTTATTACCTTCAGAAACCTTCACAGCTGATCTCATTCAGTACACTAGGTCCCCTATCCCCATATTTATACCTCATAAACTCACCACAATGATTAAAATGTACTATGAAAGGGAGCTAAATGCAAAGTTTCAGCTCTGTACAATGAGTGGAACATGTAGAATCTGAGTGTCAAAGATTTGAAACGCGACAGATATACACACCGCTAGTGAACCTAAATAAAAGCGGTAAAAAAAAAATAAATAAAGAGGGGTAGAAAAATGATGTGCAGAGAATATTCAGACATAAACAGGAAATTCTTTCGCAGAGACAGTAAATACTGGCACAAGACAAGGCGTGTAGAAATGCTGTTTGCTTCAGAGTATTGAACATTTCTCCGGAAAGGTTTTAAGCAATACATCATCAAGGTACAACATGAGGAGGCTCCATTCATTCTTATCTCGAGGGACAAGGGACGCAAAAACTTTACCGTTTCTTAGGTTAACGGCCTTAGCTTACAAACTATATAAGTCATAAATGTTATCCTTTTTCGTAAAATTTAGAAGAAGTGCGTTTGTTTCTGTTATGTAAGTTTTCTAAACCAGGATTCCTGACAAGGAAACTTTGAAAAATACTCAGCTTTTTAGAGTTTTTACTTAAATAAACAAGTGCGTTGCAACTGTTGTGCAAATCTTTTAAAGCAGGATTCCTGACAAGGAAAGTTTAATTAATACTCAGCTATGAAGAGTTGTTACTACCAATTTCGTGTACACAGAAGCCTTTAAGTAAATTATTTGTGCTAGAAGATTTGTGTATGTTCTAAAAGATTTGCGTATGTTCTGACATAATAATTGGTTAGCGATTCATTTAGATATGGAGAAAAGTCAAGTAGCTTTAGTTTTATTTTCAGTTACTATTCTGCTGGGGAATATTAGCTACCTACTTACATCATAATTTTAACAGTTCATTATTAAGTTTATTTACTACTTAATAAGTTTACTACTTAATTATTTTCAGTTTTCCTTTCATTTCTTTGTTACGTTTTTGTCTTCAATTATATCGTAGACAAGGTTTGTGTGCCTCTTTTAAAAACACTTAGATGTTTTGTTTACTTTGGTATCATTTTTAGGCATTATAATCCCACTTCTCGGAAATAGTAGATTTTCTTATCTTAGGTATTTTAACACATAGGCTAGTTGTATTTATTCTTAGTTAGGTACTTTAATTTAATTTCATGTTTGCATTACTCTACGCCTATCACATCGTCCAACAGAACTTCATCACTTTTTTTTCTAACCAGCGGCACTCGACCTTTTCAGCTCTTTTGGCCAATGACATGTCATTGCGAGGCTGGGGAGATAGTGGACTTTCCTTCCAACCCGGTCAGGAGCTTCGCTCCTTCCCAACCACAGAGGGTTTATCTGCAGGAGCCGTTCAGGTTTGTCACGTAGCGTTTAAAGGATAAGAGAATTATTTAGAGGAAATAATAGATCTGATGTGGAAGATTTGGCTCAAGGAATCCCTGCTGGGTTTTCCCACTTCCAAAGGGTGACGAAGAGGGTAAATTCTCCTAACTCGACAGGTCTGGAAAAGATTGTAAGGAGATATTTGGTCTCTCGCTACCGTCGTCCCCTTCTCAGTTATCTATTATTATTATTCTTTAAATTATATTATATTTTACGAGCCCCCCCTCCCTTATAAAGGAAGATAAACATAGACAATATTCAACATCTAATGGAAGGAACAAAGCGTGGGGTACAGTATATACACCCAATTGGTTTATTGCAATAAAGTGAATAGATGGTGAATGATAGTATTGTCGATGGAATTAGTGTCTGCTGTATGTATTATGTGTCTCACAATTCACGTGTTTTTCATCATGGATGACTAAACTTTGTGGCATTGATTAGGTGAGTTTCCTTTGTCGTGGACTTAGCTTTTCAGCCCCCGGCTGATAGTGAAGTGTGGTTAGTTCTCCGGTCTCCTGACGTTGCCCCGGTAGGTCTTGAATGGTTCGGATTTGCCTTCTCTGTGCTCGACTCCGTATTCTGCGCTGAGATTGGACTGTCGTGCAAGGCTCCACCATAGACTGAAGACAAATACGACGGCTTCATTAATTTTCTAGCTTTAGAAAGCAGTCTTTCCCTAAGCCGTCCCTCTGCCCGTCACCTCAGATTTTAGTCTCTAACATCATATGTCTAGAGTCTAATCTTGAATTCAAGTTTCTCCTGTCTGTCCTTTATTATATTTCTCTGCCCCAGTGGCAGTATTATAATTCTTTAGACTGATTTATCGTCAGCTTAACCCGATGAATTATTATAAATGTCAGTTAAACCCACCAAATTTATCATAGAAATGTCGGCAACAGTATTCTAGTTCTGTGCCTCTAGCCTAATCGTCATGTCATTATGATGAATTTAACAAATAATTGGACATCCGTGTTTTAGAATTGTCTGACAACATTATCACACACTTCATGTCTGGTCGCATCGTCATATAATTTATAATGAATATATGTCACGGTCTGTCAATATTATCGTTAATATTAATTTCCGTTAGTCTAAACGTCGGGTCGAAAATAATCAAATAATATGGAAATTAATAGCTATATATATATATATTCCCGTTATACATTATTATGAACATGTACATATCCCGTGGGATCATAAAATATACCCGATCACATGTGGCTGGATGTGATCGTACAACATAAATATGAATAAAGTAAACATACCAATCTTGCGTCGATTTTGCAAAGTACTACACATTTCATCACATTATATTCTAGCGAGATTTCACTTACCTACTCAAAGATGGACGCTAACCCGCAATTAGACACGTGGCTTCAGTGCTTTTAATGCGAGAATTCGCCGATAATTGGGTTAGACCTAGCTGTCTCAAGGGTTCCGGGCAAGTGAAGATTGCCCGTGGTTGGCGCACTTTTAGCGGGTCATTTCCGCTTGGACACGTGATCCATAGCGTGCATCATGTGACATTAGCGTCAAATAAACGCTCCAATCAATAGCGTTAAAAGTCACGTGGGGTCTTCCTAAAGTGGCATAAACTGGTTTTATCAGCTTAAGCAGTCTTAAATTAAAACAGGTTCCTAGCTACCGAGGTCATTGGTCAACAATGACGTCGTATCTAAAAATAGCGAGGAGGAAATACTGAATGCTAGGAGAATTTACGCCAGTGACAATTCCCGGGACTTTGCGATCATGCATTGAGGATGAGAAAAAACGATGTCCGTAAATAATAAAAAAAATGAAGAGAAGATTGGGCAAGTTGTCACACAAGCCCCTCCTCAAGTTTGACGTTCCGTCCAACTCCTCTTGTCCTGTCTTCCTCTTCTTTTCCAGTTTCTCATATCTCCTCGGTTGCGTCCGGATGTCTGCTCAAAAAATCTGCCCCTACGTTGTTCTTCCCAGGTATGTATTCTATGTGAAAGGAATATGGCTGCAACAGGAGTGACCATCTCATAAGCCGGGCATTAAGGTTCTTCGACGCTGCAAGAAATATCAACGGTTGGTGATCACACTGCACCGTGAACTTTTTCCCGTATAAATATGGTTGAAACTTCTGCACAGCCCATATTAGCGACAGACATTCTCGTTCGATGGTAGAGTAGTTCTGTTCAGCAGGGTTCAATTTCCTACTAGCATATGCGATGGGGAATAGAGTTGCAGAAGGTCTATCACTAGGCTGCAGGAGAGTGGCTCCTATCCCTATATTGCTAGCATCTGTTCGCAGCGTAAAGTTCAGAGTTAAGTCAGGCAGTCGCAGAATTGGCCTAGCTGTGAGTTTCTCCTTCAGCAGCGTGTAGGCATTTTCGCACTCCGCTGTCCAGGTTACTTTGTCCGGGTTCCCATTCTTGGTTAATGCGGTCAATGGCGCACTCAGGGTATTAAAATCTTTAATATATCTCTGGTAGAAGCCACATAGAGACACAAATGACCTTACATCCTTTTTAGTCTGGGGTCGTGGGGCCCGCTGTAACTTCTCAATATTACGCGCATCTGGGAACATGCATCCATGCGAGATAGTGTGTCCCAGGAATTCTAGTTGCTCGCAGGCAATTTGACATTTTGTAGGGCGAGCGGTGAGTCCTGTTTCTCTAAGTCTTTCGAAGAGTAGGGAAACTGCGTCCAGGTGCTCCTCAAAGGTGTTCGTGGCAATAAGTATGTCGTCCATGAAATTACTTATCCCAGGGTGGTTCAGGGGTTCCAGTAGCTTCCTCATCATACGAGTAAAGACGCTTGGGGCGTTGCTTAGCCCAAATGGCAATACATTAAACTCGTAATGGCCTTCAGAAGTACTAAATGCTAACATATGTCGAATTTCCTCTTTTACCGGGATCTGGTAGTACCCTTTGCTAAGGTCTATCTTCGAAAAGTATCGTGCTCTACTCAGCTTGGTGAAAAGCTGATTCTGATCCGGTAAGGGCTCCGCTTGAAATTCCGTTACAGCGTTGAGCCTTCGGTAGTCTATGCAGAGGCGATGTTCTCCTGTGGATTTTCTAAGCAACACTACACTCGCACTATAAGGCGACTCTGATTTTGAGATAATATTTTCCTTAAGCAGGTACTCGATTTCCTCACTCAATGCCTTTGCTTTAGCATAAGGAACAGGATAGTTCTTAACTCGTACCGGGGCGAGGTCTGTTAGCTTCATATCAAATTCTATCAGGTTGGTCATGCCAGGTTTATCCGTGAGTGTACTAGGGTGTTTTCTCAACAACTGTTGAACCCGTGCCTGCTGATCCTCCGTTAAAGTTGAACTAATCTGAACATCTTGATGAGTTTCGCACTGACGAAGAGGGTATTCACAGGAGGTCAGGGGTTCTGCCTCAGTTTCCGTCGCAATAGCCAGTGTCAGGAAATGTGCTGGTTCTGCACCTGGTCTTTCATAATATCGCTTCAGCAGGTTTATGTGGTAAATTTTCTGCTTCCCCTTTATGGCAATCTTGTAATTGGTGCGCGACATTTTCTCAACAATTTTATATGGACCTCTCCACCCGATTTGCAATTTATTATTGCTACTGGGCAGGAGTAATAATACCTGTTCTCCTACTTCTAGCTCCCTATCCTTCGCAGTGCGGTTGTAGTAACGCGCATGTTTACGACGGGCACGGCGTACATTTTCCTTTGCCAGTTCCCATCCTGTTTTAAGGCGTTGGGTCAACTCCTTCACGTATTGGGATGCAGAGGTGACCGTCTCATCAGCTTTATCATCTGTCCAAGTACGTAACAGTGCCTCTAAAGGTCCTTTTATAGGTCTACCAAACAGCAATGTGGCAGGAGGCATCCCAGTAGAATTGTGGGGTACTTCGCGGTAAGCAAATAGTGCTGCGGGTAAGTATTGATCCCAGCTCTCTGGTTTTTCCTGCGCAAGTTTCCGAAGGATGGAAATAAGGGTCCCGTTAAACCGCTCCACCTGGCCATTTGCCTGGGGGTGGTAGGGAGAGGTGTGGATATGTCGGGCCTGAAATATCCTAAACACTTCCTCGGTGAGTTTTCCTCGGAATTGGGAACCATTATCTGTCAGGATCTGTGACGGAAACCCTAGCCGAGTAAATATGGTGAGCAGAGCCTCAGCAACATGCTTAGAATCACAGGCGGGCATAGCAATTGCCTCTGCCCACATGGAGCAACAATCCACTAACGTGAGTATATAACTGTTTCTCTTTTTGCTACGAGTAAGTGGACCCACAATATCCACCGCTACTCGTTCGAAGGGTGTGCCCAAGATTGGCATTTCTCCCAGAGTGGCTGGGGCCGTCCAGTGTTTCGGCGCTGTCCTCTGGCACTGTGGGCATGATTTCACATATCTCTGGATATCGGCGTTGATACCTGGCCAATAATAATGACATGAAATACGCTGAATCGTGGCACTTATGCCCATGTGGCCACTAAACGGAAGGGCATGGCCCATTTCTAGGACCTGGGCTCGGTATGCTGATGGAACCACAAGTTGCCCATGTTCCTGTCCTCCATTTCCTGCTTTCCGATGCAACAGCCCATTTTTCTTGTAGAAGTCTCCCTTTTGGAGAGGAGTGTGCGCTCTCGGTAGTTTTTTGTAGCAGGGTGCTAGAGATTGATCCTCCGTTTGTGCCTTTTTTAATTCCTCAGGAAGGATGTTGGGTGGGGATTCCAACTCCGTATTCCGTTTGGCCTGTCCTCTAGTGGTGACAGCCGCCACAACCAGAGGGTGAATGGGTTCTCCCAAGAACACATACCTACACCCTAAGATCAAGGGATAAATAGGGTCGTCCAAGATCGCTGCACGGATTTCCCCAGTCACATATTTTGATTTGACCTTAATCTTGGCTATGGCCAAACGCATAGGTGCTGCACTTTTAGTAGGTCCTTGTATTTCTATAGTGTCTTCTGTCATCTGGTCAGGCTTGACTAGGGATGCACAGACAACTGCGTCGAATGCAAGGCCTGTATCATAAAGGCAGGTCACCTCTTGGTCATTTACGAGGACTGTCTCAACGACCGGGGGATGTCGGGGTTTGTCCAGAGGTTCTTCCGGTCCATTTCCCCTTGCGGCACTTTTACGTAAGCAGGCAGCATGATGAGGTGGGTTTTTCCGGTTGCACTCCTGCGTATTGTGGGTGATGGTTCTACAGTGCTTACACCATTTTTCCCCTTGCCTCTGCTGCTGGAAATTAGATCTCTGAGTAGTCTTGTAGTCTGGCTTGTCATGCTTTTTGAAGTTAGTATACGGTGGTTTCACTTGGGGGTCCATGTGTGACTGAGCTGTCTGTCTAGGTACGTAATCTGGTTGTTTCCGTCTGGGTGGTGGATTCTCTGATAGTGCTGCCTGATATCGTTCCGCTAACTGGACTATGGATTCTAAAGTGCTGGCCCCATTCTCTGTCAGGAATCTTCTCATGTCGGAAGTCATGGTGTCCTTCAGTTGTTCGATCATGACCATTTCCTTCAGGCCTTCCCAATCATGAGTAAAATTCCCTAGGGCACCCCACTTCTCCACGTAGGAATCCAGTCTCGCAGCAAACTGAGCAAAGTTCTCTCCGACTTCCCTCCTAGAGTTACGGAACCTCTTCCTATAGGCGTCAGCATGTAGCTCATAACGAACCAATAGTGCCTTTTTCAAAGAGTCGTAGTCATCCTGTAAACCTGGAGGAAGCTTGCTATACACGTCATAAGCAGTTCCTCTAAGCCCTTGCGACAGTTTCAGGTTCCATTTGCTCTTCTCCAAACCAAACGTGGTGGCAAACTTCTCAAATTTGTCCAGATACCTATCGATCGAGTCGGCTTGTTCCGAGAAAGCTTCGAATGGAAACGTCAAGGGTCCCAAAGTTGACATGAGTGAGGATGGCAAAGGTCCTGTGCCCCCTGCGTGCAAGGAGGGCATATCATCTGACCGTGGCGATAGGTTGCCTGAGGAGGTAGATGCGGTCGCACCGGCTACTGGTTCAACTCTTTGAGCTTGTCCCTGCATCTCTAACTGCTTCATCTTCAATGCATGCTCGCGTTCATCTCTCTCGCTTCTTTCTCTAGCGTCTACAGCTTTTATCCTCTCATCTATTTCTGCTAACTTTATTCGCTCTTCTCTTTCAGCTTTCGCTGTTTCTCGAGCGTAATACTTATCAGTCTCGACACTGACATAATTTGCAAGGTCCACCCCACTATAACCTAGATCTCGACCGGCCTCCCCTAGTGCTGCCTTAAGCTTAACTATTTCAGCCATCTTTTGCAGTTAAAGTCCACACTGAGTAAGCTAGTGCTACCTTCCAATAGTATTTCTAGCAACAAGTAAATACTAATTATTTATCCGACTGCTGTAGAATGAAATTACTACAGTTATGGAGACTTAAGGTCTGTAATTCAATGAAATACAAAATCAAGAACTAACTTAATTAAACACAACATATATAAAGGGATTCACCAATCAATGCCTGAATTTCTAGAAAAAATGTTTTCTGTCTTTCTAGAGCTCACTGTGTGAAAATACATGTGTTAAAATGGTATACTGTAATGACTGAATGGATGATACTATCCCAGAGGTATGATAAAATACATAAGTTCAAATCCCGGACGAGACCCCAGTGTCACGTAGCGTTTAAAGGATAAGAGAATTATTTAGAGGAAATAATAGATCTGATGTGGAAGATTTGGCTCAAGGAATCCCTGCTGGGTTTTCCCACTTCCAAAGGGTGACGAAGAGGGTAAATTCTCCTAACTCGACAGGTCTGGAAAAGATTGTAAGGAGATATTTGGTCTCTCGCTACCGTCGTCCCCTTCTCAGTTATCTATTATTATTATTCTTTAAATTATATTATATTTTACGAGCCCCCCCTCCCTTATAAAGGAAGATAAACATAGACAATATTCAACATCTAATGGAAGGAACAAAGCGTGGGGTACAGTATATACACCCAATTGGTTTATTGCAATAAAGTGAATAGATGGTGAATGATAGTATTGTCGATGGAATTAGTGTCTGCTGTATGTATTATGTGTCTCACAATTCACGTGTTTTTCATCATGGATGACTAAACTTTGTGGCATTGATTAGGTGAGTTTCCTTTGTCGTGGACTTAGCTTTTCAGCCCCCGGCTGATAGTGAAGTGTGGTTAGTTCTCCGGGCTCCTGACGTTGCCCCGGTAGGTCTTGAATGGTTCGGATTTGCCTTCTCTGTGCTCGACTCCGTATTCTGCGCTGAGATTGGACTGTCGTGCAAGGCTCCACCATAGACTGAAGACAAATACGACGGCTTCATTAATTTTCTAGCTTTAGAAAGCAGTCTTTCCCTAAGCCGTCCCTCTGCCCGTCACCTCAGATTTTAGTCTCTAACATCATATGTCTAGAGTCTAATCTTGAATTCAAGTTTCTCCTGTCTGTCCTTTATTATATTTCTCTGCCCCAGTGGCAGTATTATAATTCTTTAGACTGATTTATCGTCAGCTTAACCCGATGAATTATTATAAATGTCAGTTAAACCCACCAAATTTATCATAGAAATGTCGGCAACAGTATTCTAGTTCTGTGCCTCTAGCCTAATCGTCATGTCATTATGATGAATTTAACAAATAATTGGACATCCGTGTTTTAGAATTGTCTGACAACATTATCACACACTTCATGTCTGGTCGCATCGTCATATAATTTATAATGAATATATGTCACGGTCTGTCAATATTATCGTTAATATTAATTTCCGTTAGTCTAAACGTCGGGTCGAAAATAATCAAATAATATGGAAATTAATAGCTATATATATATATATTCCCGTTATACATTATTATGAACATGTACATATCCCGTGGGATCATAAAATATACCCGATCACATGTGGCTGGATGTGATCGTACAACATAAATATGAATAAAGTAAACATACCAATCTTGCGTCGATTTTGCAAAGTACTACACATTTCATCACATTATATTCTAGCGAGATTTCACTTACCTACTCAAAGATGGACGCTAACCCGCAATTAGACACGTGGCTTCAGTGCTTTTAATGCGAGAATTCGCCGATAATTGGGTTAGACCTAGCTGTCTCAAGGGTTCCGGGCAAGTGAAGATTGCCCGTGGTTGGCGCACTTTTAGCGGGTCATTTCCGCTTGGACACGTGATCCATAGCGTGCATCATGTGACATTAGCGTCAAATAAACGCTCCAATCAATAGCGTTAAAAGTCACGTGGGGTCTTCCTAAAGTGGCATAAACTGGTTTTATCAGCTTAAGCAGTCTTAAATTAAAACAGGTTCCTAGCTACCGAGGTCATTGGTCAACAATGACGTCGTATCTAAAAATAGCGAGGAGGAAATACTGAATGCTAGGAGAATTTACGCCAGTGACAATTCCCGGGACTTTGCGATCATGCATTGAGGATGAGAAAAAACGATGTCCGTAAATAATAAAAAAAATGAAGAGAAGATTGGGCAAGTTGTCACAAGGTTATTCAGTCAAATTCCCGGTCGATGACACTCCTACAAATGCCGGCGCCCGGGCTTGAACCTTGAAAACCTGGTCGCTAGCGCAACGTTTTAACCATTACACCAGCGCGGCTCCCACTTGGGAGACGTAGCAACAGAGCAAAGAGAACGAGAATGAGAAGGGAAGCGCAAAACATTTTTTTAATGAAATTGTAGCGTGGGGTTTTTATTGTCTCTAGGATCAGTATAGTACTGACAGAATTTCTGCAGGAAAATGGTGACGTCCCAGTGTATGAGAGAACTACTGGTATCACAAATTAATTACGGCTGTGAATGATCTGATCTCGAAAAATTAGTAGAGTGGAGACAGTCATAAAATGCCACCCCGCTGTGTAACTAACTGTGATATTAAAACAAGGAAACAGATTTCACTTAACAATTATAACATTGACAAGTCGTTCAAATACAATTTCCTTATTATTTATTAAGTATATACACTATCTACTCTTGTGCTGAAGGGTGGATGTTGGAAGATGGTATGTAATGTATTTGTATGTTTATATATGATATATATATATATATATATATATATATATATATATATATATATATATATATATATATATATATATATATATATATATATATATATATATATATATATATATATATATATATTACAAGTCTTCCAATTATAGGAACAAAATTATAGATATCAGCTGTGCTTTTAATTAATTATAGAAAATTTATCAGCTGTGCTGTCAATCTTGTCTCTCACTACGCTAAATCACTTTTTCTTCCTTGACAGTTAATTGCTCACAATTGCCGACGGAAATGGTACTAATGTGTACTCATCTCTTAGAACAGTTCTGTCCTTCCTAATTTGTTGCACACAACACCCGCTGATGATTGTTCCTTTAGCCCACCCAAGACTGAGGGGGACTAAGGATGTAGCTCCGGTACAATCACTGTTCTCCTGCGAAGTTCCAGGCAGCTGGATTGACTCGAACATACGACCTCATGTTGGATGACACGAATAAACCTGTAACAAGGCAAAAATAGGGCTAATTTCTGTCATCAAGCCCACCTATTTCTAGTGTATATGAGATGAGCGTGTCTCAGGTGTCTGCATGTAGGATGAATGACAACATGGCTCAGTACGATTTAGCATTAGCGAGACAAGACAAGTGTCTACTTGCAAAAAGTTCTTCCTAATAATTCAATACAATGATACATCCAATAATGTGTACAGCTAGGTTTAAGTTTTCCTTCCACCCATAATATACCAGGCCATCTCTGATAAGTGCTATACTGGCTGGTAAAATATATCCTAACAATACTGTTGTAGTTATATGAGTCATAAAGGTTATATTCAGGTTGGTTTTCTTCTTCTACAATCATACTAGGAAATACAATCATTACACCTAATTCCCCAAGATATAATCAGTATACCTGATACATTCATAGTAAAACAAAATCTAAAGGTATATCAAATATATACAGATGTAGGCTATTTTCTGGTGGTTTCCTTCTTCAACAGTCATACACAATCATTATACATGATACTATAACATACAATCATTATACATGATATAGTCAAAGGTTATATTCAAGTTGGAGTTATACTTACTTACTTAGTCGTTCCCCTTCTACCGTGAGGTGTAGAGGTTTGGAAAAGAGAGCGCCAGACTATCCCATCGGCTGTCTTCCTCCTAGCCTGGTTCCATTCTAGTCCTCGGTCCTTCAAAGATTGTCTAATGTTGTCTTCCCAACGGACTCTGGGTCGTCCTCGGGGTCTGGATCCTTGGCTCTTTGTTTTCCATGCTTGTCGTGGTATCCGATCTTCTCCCATTCTGCAGACATGGCCAAACCATCTTAATTGGGACTGTTCTACTTGGGTCTGCAGGGGGTAGGATTTAAGGCCTTGACGTATCGTCTGGTTGTGGACCATGTCTTTTCTTGTTATTTCAACCACCTTCCTCAGATACCTCATTTCTGAGGTTTGGATCTGGCTTTTATGGGTTGTAGTCATTGCCCATGACTCGCATCCATATGTCAAGACTGTGACATAGGTGGAACGGTATACAGCCATCTTCGTTTTCTTACCAACCTCTCTCTTGATGAGGAATCCTCGATTTATGGCCTGAAAAAGTCTCCCAGCTGCTGCTTTTCGAGTGGCCAACTCTTCTTTGATGCCTCCCTTTCGGTCTATAATAGCTCCGAGGTATTTAAAGTGGTCGACCTGCTCCAGGACCTGTTCTCCCAGCTTAATCTGATGTCTTCTTTCTTCTCGTGATATCACCATGGATTTTGTTTTAGAGCTGCTTATGACCATCCCTCTCTTCTCCAGCTCTTCCTTCCAGACTTGCAGGTTGAATTGGAGATGTGCCTCTGATTTAGCAATCAGGGCAACATCATCAGCAAATGCCAGCTCCAAAATATAGACCTGTCTCATCTTCCAGGTTGGAGTTATATGAGCCCTAAAAAGGACTGATAGGTTATATTTCAGGTTGGAGTTATATGAGTCCTAACAAGGACCGTTTGGTTATATTTCGGATTGGTTTTCGTCTTCATCAATCATATCAGGAAATACAATCATTATACCTAATTCCCCAAGATACAATCAGTATACCTGATACATTCATAGTAAAACAAAATATATTAAATATATACAGGTGTAGGTAGTATAAATGACACACAAAAAATACAATCATTACATATCTGATGTAAGCCTATTTTCCTGCAAGTTTATAGTAAGTTTACCTACCCTCTAAGATTAATACAAGCCAGATTTGGGCTCGACTTTAGTGAAGCAAGAGGGCCCGGTCATGCAGGTAAGCAATAAATCAATCTTGACAGCTTTCTCCTCCCCCAGTCGATCTAGCCGGCCTTCGTGTTTGTGTGTGTGTGTTTTTTTTTTTTTTTTTTTTTTTTTTTTTTAATAAAATGCGCCCGTTTATATAGGTAGACGCAAGGAATCTACCAGTGCGTAAGGAACTCTTTTGATTGGTTCTCGACGGTTTCGCACATTCCGTGACCGAGTCCCGAAATACAGGCCTTGTGCCTAATTTTATTCTGTCTGCCGCCATCTTAGGGGAACAAGATGGCGTATACTTCGTGTAATTTATTCTGGCTCAGAGTCTGTTGAACGTGGATTGGCTGGGCATATTTGTTAACAAAGAAATGGGTTTACACACACGTTTTACGACATAAATAATTACTTTATTTTATTTAGTACTATTCTCCTTCCTTTTTATGTTTAGGTATGCATGTGAAACTACACGTGTGTGCTTGTATATGTAATGCATCCCTTACAGCATTATTTTATAGAGGAAAGGGCATTAGTAGTGTACGTGCATACATTTCAATACATAAGAGTGTGTGTGTGGAAGTTACTATGTGCATGAATACACATGTATGCAAGTGCGTGTATGTATATATATATATATATAGGTGCAGATTGCATGCCCTTTTTTTTCTTATTTATGTCTGTTTTTAAATGCTTTGACTTTCTACGATTTAAAAAAAATCTCATCCTTGGAATAAAAAAATAAAAAAGCAGACTGGTGGTTGTGGTAGCGGGGAGAAAGTCTGCATACCAAGAATCCCGATGATTTGCCTGTGTCGGAACACTTACACGTCAAGTGACTGTAATACCAATTTCGTCTTCAAAGAAGCCCTTACTTAATTTTGTTCCCTTAGAAGCAGCCCTCAATGCAACAGTACAATTTTTAAAAAAAGTTAAACCATCCTAAAATGATTTGTACCAAACCCGACATGCACTCATTCCGACATGGACCCGGGCTGGGCCGGGTGTGACCGCTAACAGTTGGTAGCAGAGAAGTTGACTGTATTTGCACCAACATCTAGAAATAAAATTGTCAGCCACATCAAAATTAAAATGTGTGAGTGTTCCTATCGAACGTTAACATACCGGTACAAACAGGATTTTGTGGTGACGTACTAAACTGGAAAAAAAATCCAAACCACAAGCTTTTCTCTTAAATTCAGATATGCGGGTTAATACAACAGACGAACCTTGTGTGTAGGTTAAACGGAGTTCGCCTGGCCAAAACGAGGCAAAAATCCTGATGAAAAAAAAAAAGTCCTAACTGTGAGAAGCAGAAGTGATCGTATTGAGGAAAAATAGAACGAAGAAAGAGTGTGAAGTGTGGACAGGCATACAACTGTTAATATGGAAACGCCACGACTTGTGTTGAAGATGAACTGGAGACTATAAAAACGGATTGTCGAATATGGCTAGACTACGTGGAGAAGAAAGGCGAAGTATGAAAGTGTTTATGGCATTGCTTGTATATATGTTGCCATAGTTACTTTGTTTTTGCTTGAGTTAATTAATTGCCCTTGTATATTACCACTTCCGCCCTGTTCTGTTCCTCAAGCTGGCTAGTAAAGGTGTTGCACTGAACCAGACAGTGACAATTAGTGTGTACGTTTATATGATCTTCTTACGCACGGTAGTTGTGTCACAAACAGCCACGTCATCTGACATAACGTCATCTGACATTCACTCAACACAACAGTAATAATCAGCAGAAAGAATGTAGATTTAATTAAGAATTTAACGGGATGTCGAATAAACAGAACACAAAGTATGATATAATATATATATATATATATATCTGCTCTTTAAATATGGAGGACCAGATATAGTAAAAATCATGACAACAATTTGCCAGAAGATATGGAGCACAAAAAAGTGGCCAAAAGAGTGGACGCAGTCATTAATAATACCGCTTCCAAAGAAAGGAAATCTAAAAATGTGCAAGAACTACAGAACCATTAGCCTTATTAGTCATCCAAGTAAAGTGATGTTAAGGATACTTTTGAACAGAATAAAACAGAAATCAGAAGAAATCTTGTCCGAGGAACAGGCTGGCTTTAGACCAAAAAGAAGTACCTCAGAACAAATCTTCAATATTAGATTACTGATCGAAAAACATCTCCAGCATCAACACGATTTATACCATAACTTCATCGATTTCACAAAAGCCTTCGATCGAGTCTGGCATTAAGGCTTATGGCAAATAATGAGAAAATTCAATTTTGATACCAACATCATAGATATCATTGAAGCACTATACAAGGATGCAAGCAGTGCTGTTTTTGCAAGCAACGACAATGGAGAATTTTTCAAAACAACTGTAGGAGTTCGCCAGGGATGTATCCTGTCCCCAGTGCTCTTTAATATATATCTAGAACATATTATGCAGGAGGCTCTTTATGATTATAAAACAACCATATCAATTGGAGGCCGACCTCTTTGCAATCTACGTTTTGCTGATGATATCGATCTGATAGCTGGAACAGAATCAGAACTTCAAGACCTTACCTCTAGACTGGAGAAAGTAACAAGAACATATGGGATGGAAATTAATATAGAAAAAAGCAAGATATTGGTGAATAGCCATAAGAAACATGTTCCGACCAACATTACGTTAAATGGGCAAACGTTAGAAGAAGTTAACATCTTTAAATATCTCGGGTCCACTATATGTAGTGATGGGAGATCAAGTAAAGAAATCAAGACAAGACTTGAGATGGCCTCAGCTGCCATGACAAGGCTGAATGTGATCTGGAAAAGTAACATCAGTTTTCCTGTGAAGATCAAATTATACAAATCACTTGTATTATCTATTCTCTTATATGGGTGTGAGAGCTGGACACTCACTGCAGATACAGAGCGAAGGATTCAGGCTTTCGAGTATAAATGTTATAGAAGAATTTTGCGCATTTGCTATAAAGAGCACAAAACAAATGTCTATGTTAGAGAGAAGATAAACACATATGCAGGCCACCAAGAACCACTTTTGTCAGTAGTGAAACGTCGAAAGCTTGCCTGGTTTGGGCATGTAACTCGTCATGACTCCCTTTCGAAAATGATCCTCCAGGGAACAGTCGAAGGTAAACGAGAAGAGGAAGGCAAAGAAAATCCTGGGCTGATAACATCAAAGAATGGGCAGGACACGGTTTTTCCACACTTGTACGCATTGCTGAGGATAGAGAGCAGTGGAGGACCCTGTCTGCTGATGCTTCCACCATGGCACCCCTACGACCCATGACGGGTTACGGGTTGAGATGATGAGATGATGATATTTAAGAATTCGACTGGAAGGCTAACAGATGTGATGTAATGAACGTCTTATCACGTCGTCCAATTTTCCTTTCTTCACTCCCCAATGTCATTATTCATTTAAACATCATTTTTTCATTTAATCCAGTCTCTTCTTTCCTTTTACGTCGTCATAAACCGACAATTATCTTACTGTCCTTAAGGGCACTCCCGACCTGGTTATCTTAATCGACGCTTATGCAAAGGCGGGTGGACAATGACACATTGACCTCTGTCTGTTCGCTGTCTATACTCAATCGTATATACTTCACTTAAATCAACAGATAACTCTCTGCTTACAAAGTATGCAGTAATGATAGTGAATATTGATATAACTTTTCCAATTTACACATATATATGCATGTTAGTATATATCACCTCACCTCTCACTGTATACACATCATCCACCTTTACCTCTTATTGTATAAATATAGTCTTACTTTCCCACTTGGCTACTGTCTCCTTACTCTGAAAATTTGGTCCTTCCGACCACTTAGTCTCTATGATAAACTAACAGACCCTTACAATAGTCAACAGTTCCTGTTTCTATGACACCAGTGTACCAACTTGACAATAAATCAGCTTATTACTCCACAGTCTGTTACTGGCACCCACACTGGTGCTATACTCAGATAATAATTCAATTATTACTAATCTGTCTTATATAAGTGTTTACCCTGGCAAAATGAACACTACACAGATGAAAAGACACACACCGGACAATACGAAAAAAATCCCAGTCACGAGGAATAAGATGATAGACAAAGTTGAGCAGAGGTAGATTAATATATACAATTCGTGACTGCCCACAAACGAAAAAAGGGATACCTGTAAACGTATTTACAAGATAGAAAGATGGAACAAGAGAACACACCACCTAAACACAACAAAAGACTTACTGAATGTGCACGACAATGTCAATACAAACTATACCAATACACCTAACACCAACAGGGCTTGGAATGTTAAGTAGGGCAGTCGCAGGAAAACCGTCTGCCTTACTCCACCACTAAACATACACAGCCACCCCCTAGAAAGAAATCAGTCTAAGTCAATCTTTTCCCGCAAGTAGGAAAAAAAGAATTAAACTCGCCACCCGTCCACCCTTGAACACACAAATATAATATTACACACTTAGACTAAACAACAACTACACTTAACAATGAAGTGCTGAGCGCTATCTCCTTCATTAGGCACTATCAAATCACTCTCAACAAAAGAAACTACATAACATATAACCAATAATCATAGGATAACATATCATATCTTTACTATGTAAATAATACCAATGACCCCAAGTAATATGAAATAAAGTGAAAGAACCCACCTAACTAACTGACACCATATAACATCCAGACTAAGTTCTACAAAGAGAGTAGGAAAAAAGAACAGAACAAAAGGAAAGAAAAACAACAACAAATCACTAAGCACGTTTCACGAATCAGATAAAGAAACAGAACTATCCTACTCTAAAAGATCAGACTGTACGATAAATAGTATCAAGTGGATAGACAGAAAAGAAAATTTACAATTTTGAGGAAAAACAAAAAGCATAAATATACCACATCTTACAAACAACAAAAAACTTAACTGACATTCCAGCGATGCTTGATCCCCTGACTCCTCAGTCTCGATGATGAAAATGTATACAGAACAAACGTCACTCACACTTGTAACATCCAACCGAAAGATATAGATCCAGGAAATCAGACTTCTCCGTAAGTCTGTGTGCCAGCTAATAACATTAGTGTCCTTTGGCACGGTACTGTACACCCTATCAAGGCGATTACACAACTAACACGGTGCTAACACAGTACTGTCCACAATAGGATAATAATATGATTCTGTCCAGTATCGGGACTGAATGTTTCCACAAATATTCCGCTACTCGACCAGTATACTCGTCAGATCACTAGACTTTTCCGTAAGCTTGGGTGCCAGATAATACAAATATGTCCTTTGGCACAGTACTGCAGCAAATATCCAGAGTCATACACCTACAGCCCAGGTTGGCAGCAAAACATGGACACCTTCCATCACAGTCTATTGCACAGGAACACAAGAGTTCGGCTGAATAGCTACTTCATGTGGCGGTAACCGGACAACTCGCCTACAGCCAAAACACCCTAGCACACTCGTAGACCTATGTAAACTGAAAAGTTCACAAAGGTACACCACAAAAACTCCTAACCCTTCTAAGGTAACACTCAAAGTCACAATGTATCAATCAGGATAGCGCAACAACCGAAGTCGTCTCCCAGCCCTGTTGAACATGTAACTTTACTCCGCAGGGAGCCCCGAATGTTACCAAGAAATCAAGAAGACTACCTTGCTATATATCTCAAACTGACACACCAAATGCAAGCTGTAACTTTATTCCCTCACTTTTGATACATATTTTAACAAACCTAGCCACACTAGCTAGCATCGCAATTACTTGCAACACGGTGTCAAACGCAATAACAAGGTCAAAATATCTGAATTAACACCAGAATGACAACCTACACTGTGACCTGAAAAAGAGAAAAACTGGGTCACATACCGCTACGCGTCACACTTGACCGACCACAGTTCACAGCTACTGACTGACAATCACACTGACCTGAAGCTGGACAATCGAAAATACTCACTATCGTGACTTCGTACACATGAAGGGCCAACACACTGTGACTACAATCTTCTAACACTCTGTGTGCATCTTAAGCTCTGGCTTTATAAAGAACACATAGGCACTACGGCCTTTTGGGTACAGCCCTTAACTGTCCAAAATACTCTATAGACTACTGTAGACAACGATTACAGTTGTCAGGGCACTGTTTAGACGTAGCCCCCAGCTGTCAAGATAATTAATATTGGGGATTTAACACCACTATTATCTGGATAATACTAATAATAATAAGCTCATTATCTAAGAGTACGACCACAACATACAATGGCTGACACAGAAAGATTACACTTTCTACAGGAATTCCCTTTTAATATAACACTGCACACAGTATAGCCACACACGGCTGAAAACAGTATGGAATACATATAACACTACCCGAGAAACTTGACCTAATATATCATATTAATCTCATACACGACATTATAACAGTACTATACAAACTCAGTACTGAAAAATCGCTCACTATGGCGAACCAGAATTACAACAATGGAAAACTCAGTCCACTGGCAAATTATACCCGATGGCCTGACAATAATATCACTGGACACTAAACCACTCCAGAATTATAATTATGTCCAACAGAATAAACCACTTTAGCAAACTTAAGGCCATAATCCATACTCAATGAAAAGGGAATCAAAACTTCTTTTTTTATATTAAAAACCTTTATTCGGTCAAGATTACAACATCAATGTTATTTACAAGAGATAAAATTTGTACAAATTCTAAATAATATGAGATATATGGTCTGAGCTACTCTCCCCCCTCCCTCCCCCCTCCCCTCCCCCCTCTAATCCCCAAGTAAGTAATAGCAACCAGCAAACAATGTTATAACAAATCAAAAACAAAAGGACACAGAAAATATTACACAACAAAGCCCTATCAAATCCAAAGGTCCCAACAATATCCCAAACAACTATCCTAGTAACTACCAATCAGTAACAATCAAAGTGTAAAATTATTTGGATGATGAAACAGAATGTAAATGAGGCCATGAAGGTTCTATTTACATCGACACCCTACCATGAGATGAATGATGAAGACATATGTGATAAAGGTATTTGATATTTACAGGAGAAGTATTTGTATCCAAAGCTACTTGCTTTGTATCTAGTTACATTATATAAACAACAAAGTATTTAAAACTAAGTGTATAACACTAAGGAATTTTAAAGTTGTTCTGTTATGTCTTGCGTCATGCGTTCATATATTTGTATAAATATTGTACTGTAATAATGTCCATTGTCGTATACAGCTCTGTTCCTACATGTCCATACAAGATATCTGAAGTCAGCTAACAAAGTCAGTAGCTTAAGTTCTGTCCGTCTCGTCATCTGTGGTAACGTGTTAAGCATGACTGCTCTGTATAAATTAAGTGTTTGTTGTGAGTTTGAGGCTATTATTTTTCTTAACTTGTTTAATGTAGGGACCACTGTTTTACATGTGTAAAACAAGTGGTCTTCTGTCTCTATAATGTTGTCACTGCACAGTTTACATTTTGGTGGCGCTTTGCCTGCCCTTTTTGCTGTTTGTCTATTCATAATAGGTGTTAAACTGTGCAGTAATCTATATGTAACTTCTTTGTTTTGTGGTTTAACGTCTATTGCGTGAATGTTTGTGAAACTCTGCGTGTAATCGGTTACGAAGAGGTTGTACCCTCTTCGTTTGCTCAGAGGTGTTTCTTGTGCTGCAACTAGAAGTTTGTATATAAGTTTAGTGTCATGCTTTACTAAAAGTTTATTCCCTTCTAAATTTTGTAGGCGTATTTTGTAAAAGGGTGGTGGTGTACCAAAAAAATGGGGTTGATTATTGTTTAATTTACAAACGTTTGATAGTCTTAACCCAATATAGTAATGTGCCAGTGGGTATAGACCCGGGCTTTTTATAACTTCTCCTATGTATTTAATTCTTAAAGCTTTAATTTTAGTGTTGATATCTTGTAAGGCTATCCCCCCTTTATTTTTAGGTTGTATTAGAGTAGTGTGTTTAATACTATACCAAGTGTGCCTAAAAATGAAAGCCCTAATTAGTTTATTTATTTCTGTTATAATCTGTTTAGGTACAATCTGTACGTTTGCTATATAAATTATTTTTGGCATAATAAAACAATTAACTATAACACTTCTTCCGAAAATGGTGGCCGTTTTGTATTTATAAATTTCAAGCATATTTTGAATTTTCCCTAACAATTTTGTCCATGTTTCTTTATTGGGGTCTTGTGGATTGAAAGAATAGTTAATGCCATAAATTTTGATTTTATTTAATTGAGTTAATTGGAAAGGGAAATCCGATCTATTGCCCCATCTGCCTATTCCCATTATACTAGATTTTTGAATGTTTAGTTTGGATTCGCTAGCGTATCCAAACTCTTTGAAAACCTCTAATATATTTTTATAGAATCCTTTGTTGTTGGAAAGAATATAGTATCGTCGGCGTAGGCCAACAGTTTCTTTTCCCCTATACCGGGGACGACAGTTCCCGTGATATTTGTATCTTGTCTTATTCTTTCCAAAACAGGTTCTAATGTTATTACATATAACAGGGGCGACAAAGGACAGCCCTGTCTCACTGATCTCGTTAAATTGAAAGATTTGGTTAAACTGTGGTTAACCAAAATTCTACTTTCAGGTTTGTTATATAAAATTGTAATCCAAGTTCTAAAGTATTCCCCTACGTTATTTGCTTTAAGACTTTTATGTAGGAAGGCATGTGATACTCTATCAAATGCCTTTTCCTGGTCTAGAGATAATATGGCGCTCTGGCACTGCCTATCATGTGTGTATGTAATCAAGTCTCTAATAAAACGTGTGTGTCTACATATGTTTCTGCCATTTACACTACACTGTTGATCCTCATGTATTATTGCGTGCATGTGTGGCTTAAGCTTCAGAGTAAGTGCCTTGGCTAGAATTTTATAATCAACATTTAAAAGGGAGATAGGTCTAAAATTCTTAATTGACTTTTTGTCATTACCGTCTTTAGGAATCAGGGTAATATATGACTTATTTAAACTTTCCAGGAGTTCCCCTTTTAAAAAAGCTTCTTCAAATGTTTTGATTAGGATGGGGCCTAAACATGGGAAGAAAAACCTGTAAAATTCTGCTGTTAGCCCATCTGGCCCGGGTGCTTTATCTTTTTGAAAAGTACTAAGGGCCCCTTGCAAATGGTCTAAAGTTAAGGGTTGGTCTAGCCTTTCACTTTCCTCATCACTTAGACACTTTGTGTATTGTAGAAATTTGTCTTGTATGTTTGCGTCACTTTCTTCTTTAGTATATAGCTGCTTGTAGTATTTGAAGAAAGCGTGACTGATGTTGGTATGGTCTGTGTGCTGTTTTCCTTTCATGTCAATTATTTCATGAATCTGTCTACTGCGTTGAATGTTTTGCTCTACTGCTAAATATTGCCTACTAGGGATTTCTTGCGTTATAGTGTTTAGTTTTGACCTAAGTAGCGCTCCCTGGTAGGTATACTGTCTATATTGCTGTAACTGTTCCTCTAAGGTATGGATGTGAGGGTTCGTGTTATCTAAACTTTTAGTTAAACTGATTGCTTCTTCTAAAATCCCCTCTTCTTTTTTAAATTTCCTATGTATAAGTGTAGCCAAAATCTGCGTCCTATCTCTTATTGTATTTTTTAACATGTCCCAATATTGTGCGATGCTGGAAGCACGTCACAGCCCTTTGATATATGAAGTGGCGTTAAACAAGGCTGTGTTCTGGCTCCGACCCTCTTCGGAATCTTCTTTGCCTTACTCTTGAAACATGCATTCAGAGATGCAACTGAAGGAATATGCCTTCACACTAGGTCAGATGGCCGTCTGTTTAATCTTTCAAGGCTGAAGGCAAAAACAAAAATCAGGAGGGTCACTATAAGAGACTTGTTGTTCGCTGATGATGCTGCAGTCGTCACTCAAAGCCAGCAGGAGCTTCAGAGCTTGATGAATCGCTTCACTAAAGCATGCAACGACTTTGGCCTCACAATAAGTCTAAAGAAAACGAATTTGCTGAGTCAGGATGTAGGTGCTGCACCAGTTATCACTATCGATAACTATGAATTGGCAGTGGTGCACCACTTCACATACCTAGGGTCTACCATCAATGACAAACTCTCACTGGATACAGAAATCGACAGCCGCATTGGCAAAGCTGCAGCTACCTTTGCCCGCCTCACATCGCGTGTTTGGGGAAACTCTAAACTCACAATGAAGACCAAAGCTGCGGTATATAATGCCTGCGTCACCAGCACATTCCTATATGGCAGCGAGACCTGGACGACCTATGCTAACCAAGAAAGAAGGCTCAATACCTTCCATTTGCGGTGTCTACGCCGCATCCTCGGCATCTCGTGGAAAGATAAAGTGACAAATGTCGAGGTGTTGTCACGTGCTGGCCTTCAAAGTATGTATACGCTGCTTAGACAGCGCAGACTTCGCTGGCTTGGCCATGTTCGCTGCATGGAAGATGGTCGCATCCCAAAAGATATCTTCTACGGACAATTAGCAGATGGCAAGAGAACAGTTGGGCGACCACAGCTGAGGTTCAAAGATGTGTGCAAGAGAGATATGAGGGCACTGGACATGGATCCAGCAACATGGGAGGATGAAGCTGTAGATCGCACTAAGTGACGGTGCTATTTGCGGCACCACCTCAGATTGGGCGAAGAGAGGCTCACACAAGAAGCAGAGGTGAGGAGAAAACGTCGAAAGGAGCACCAGGAAAATAAGCAGCTGAGGGCTGCCACCTCAGGGGCGCATTCCCATAGTCAGTTATGACTGAAGGGGCTATTATTATTATTATTATTGGGAATGTCTTGTGCGTAACCTTGTATCAATTGTGTTATTTGCTCTGTGTAGTAAGTGTTTTTAAGTAGATTATTGTTAAATTTTCAATGCGGGGATCTCTTTACTTGTTTATGCATGTGTCCCGTACTTAAAGATGTATAAACTGCGTGATGATCTGTGAATTTAAGAGTGTTTTTTATGTGGTATATTTTGTGTATATTATAGTCACTAGTGGTGTAAAAGCTATCTAATCTTGAAGCCAGTCTGAGATATGGGTTCGTCTTGTCATAGTATGTAAAAGTTTGTTTGTTGGGTTCTATTTTCCTGTATGCGTCTGAAAGGTCATGTTCGTCTAACATAGCCTGAACCTGTCGTACGAGTGAAGACTTTTCCCGTGTCTGTGCTCTCGTGAAGCCACCTGACCGGTCTAGGTCAGACAAAACACAGTTAAAATCTCCCCCTAAAATTTTCTTAGTCCCCTTGTAATGTTCCGTTAATATGTCGTGTAATCCGTCATAAAACTTAGGTCTGTCGATTTTCGTCGCTGGGGCATATTGTAAAATATACTGAAGAATAGATTCCTTTTCAATGATTTAATATTAAATCCATGGTATGTTAATGAAGACCACCAATATATGTAACCGTTCGTTTTAATATTCATGGTATAATGAGAGTGGGTGTTTAGTTAATGCTTAAAACGTTCATGCGCCCACACAGAGCAGAACATAATTCTTATATCACGCGAATGTCGAAAATATCAAATTCTATACGACTAACATACCACTGCTACACACGAGATACTGTTAGTGAATTCAATCTGTTTGTTGACATAGATTCCGCCACACAGGCTATTTATGGTCATGCGTTACTACTGTCTCGACTACTGTTTTCCTACCGTGTTAAATGTTGCAGTGAGTGTGCGTGGGTACATTCACACACTCCAGGTACACGCATCAGAGGCATGGAATGGTGTAACGGCAGGTGAAAGTTAATGACGTTTATTACACCACAACACGTTACGTTAATATCGAATAATAATAATTGCCCCTTCAGTCATAACTGACTATGGGAATGCGCCCCTGAGGTGACTGCCCTCAGCTGCTTATTTTCCTGGTGCTCCTTTCGACGTTTTCTTCTCACCTCTGCTTCTTGTGTGAGCCTCTCTTCGCCCAATCTGAGGTGGCGCCGTAAATAGCATCGCCACTTAGTTCGATCGGCAGCTTCATCCTCCCATGTTGCTGGATCCATGTCCAGTGCCCTCATATCTCTCTTTCACACATCTCTGAACCTCAGCTGTGGTCGCCCAACTGTTCTCTTGCCATCTGCTAATTGTCCGTAGAAGATATCTTTTGGGATGCGACCATCTTCCATGCGGCGAACATGGCCAAGCCAGCGAAGTCTGTGCTGTCTAAGAAGTGTATACATACTTTGAAGGCCAGCACGTGACAACACCTCGACATTTGTTACTTTATCTTTCCACGAGATGCCGAGGATGCGGCGTAGACACCGCAAATGGAAGGTATTGAGCCTTCTTTCTTGCTTAGCATAGGTTGTCCAGGTCTCGCTGCCATATAGGAGTGTGCTGGTGACGCAGGCATTATATACCGCAGCTTTGGTCATCATTGTGAGTTTAGAGTTTCCCCAAACACGCGATGTGAGGCGGGCAAAGGTAGCTGCAGCTTTGCCAATGCGGCTGTCGATTTCTGTATCCAGTGAGAGTTTGTCATTGATGCTAGACCCTAGGTATGTGAAGTGGTGCACCACTGCCAATTCATAGTTATCGATAGTGATAACTGGTGCAGCACCCACATCCTGACTCAGCACATTCGTTTTCTTTAGACTTATTGTGAGGCCAAAGTCCTTGCATGCTTTAGTGAAGCGATTCATCAAGCTCTGAAGCTCCTGTTGGCTTTGAGTGACGACTGCAGCATCATCAGCGAACAACAAGTCTCTTATAGTGACCCTTCTGAGTTTTGTTTTTGCCTTCAGCCTTGAAAGATTAAATAGACGGCCATCTGACCTAGTGTGAAGGCATATTCCTTCAGTTGCATCTCTGAATGCATGTTTCAAGAGTAAGGCAAAGAAGATTCCGAAGAGGGTCGGAGCCAGAACACAGCCTTGTTTAACGCCACTTCGTATATCAAAGGGCTGTGACGTGCTTCCAGCATATTGGACTGTTCCCTTCATGCCGTCATGGAATGACTTTATCATTTCCAGCATTTTAGAAGGGCAGCCTATTTTCAGGAGGATTTTAAAGAGTCCATCCCTACTAACCAGGTCGAATGCTTTTGTGAGGTCTATAAAGGCGATATATAATGGTCTTTTCTGCTCTCTTGATTTTTCCTGAAGCTGGCGGAGAGAGAAGATCATGTCTGTTGTTGATCTGCCAGCTCGGAATCCACACTGTGACTCTGGATATATGCGCTCAGCTAACTTGTGTAGTCGCATTAAGATGACTTTGGCAAAAACCTTACCAACAATACTAAGAAGAGAGATGCCTCTGTAGTTATTGCAATCACTTCTGTCTCCTTTATTTTTATATACAGTGTTACAATCTTGGCATCTCGCATGTCTTGAGGAATAGTTGTCTCTTCCCAGCACTGGCACAGCATCCTATGCAGGGGATGTAATAGCGTGCTCTTACAGCATTTGATTAAATCAGGAGGAATCCCATCACTGCCTGGTGCTTTGCCAGAGGCCAAGCTATCAATGGCCTTGCTGAGTTCCTCTAATGTTGGTTCGGCATCCAGCTCCTCCATAGTTGGCAGACTGTTGACACCATCAAGGGCTGCAGGCGTAACGGTATTGTCTGTAGCGTAAAGCTCAGAGTAGTGCTCGACCCACCACTCGATCTGCTTACCCTTATCGGTTAGCTTCTCTCCGCTGATGGTTTTTAGCGGTGCCGTCTTACTTTTATGGGGGCCAAGTGCTTTTTTTAATATCGTCATACATTTGTCTAATGTTACCTGTTTGCGCTGCGATCTGGATGCTCTCACTGAGCTGGAGCCAGTAGTCATTTGCACAGCGTCGAGCAGTTTGTTGAACTTTGCTTCTCGTAGCCCTCAGGATCTGTAGGGTTCTGGCACTCGGTGAACGTTTGTATTCATTCATAGCACTGCGCTTAGCTTCAATGACAGGTGCCATCACATCTGATGAAGCATCAAACCAGTCATTTGACTTTGCTGTTTTCTTACCAAAGGTGGCAAGTGCAGTACTTTGAATGGTGTTCCGTAGATGCTCCCAGTTCTCTGTAATAGTATCACCATGCTGAGGGCTACTGAGCACTTTCTCGAAGGTCGCAGTGAATTGAGCGATCATGAAAGGGTCTGACATCTTGCTGGTATCAATGCGTGGTTTCCCTTCATGTCTGACACGATAGAGTTTTCTTGGTTGTGCTCTGATTTTGCAGCAAACCAAGGAGTGATCTGTATCACAGTCTGCACTATGGTACGAGCGCGTGGAGAGCACAGACCTGAGGAGTGGCCTTCTGACGAGAATCAGGTCAAGTTGGTGCCAGTGCTTGGATCGTGGATGTCTCCATGACACCTTATGCTGGGGTTTTGTCTGAAAGTAGGTGTTGGTCACGCAGAGGTCATGGTGGACGCACAACTCTAAGAGCCGTTGTCCATTTTCATTCATCTTGCCAATACCAAACTTGCCCAGACATGAAGGCCATGAAACATTATCGGCACCCACTCTAGCGTTAAAGTCACCAAGGAGAACAAGCTGTTCTTGCCTAGGTATGCTTTTGATAATTGCTGTTAGATTCTCGTAGAACTCATCTTTAGCTTCTGAGGCAGAGTACAGAGTAGGAGCATACACACTGACAAGGGTGATGGGACCTGTGCTAGTTTGCAGGCGGAGCGTTAACAGGCGTTCTGATCCATTCTCGCCTGGTTCAACCATTTTAGTTAGCGATTTTTTGACCGCAAAACCTACTCCGTGTTCTCTAGCTTTATTAAGATCTTTCCCTTGCCAATAAAATGTGTAGTCCTTCTCGCTCACCGTTCCAGAGCCCGCCAGGCGCGTTTCCTGAAGTGCAGCTATATCCACCTGAAGTCGTTTAAGCTCATCATTAATTATGGCTGTCTTCCTTACATCGTTTACATCCTGTAGGTTTTCAGATAGTCCAGTCAACATAGTCCGGACGTTCCAGCATCCTAATCTGAGAGTTTGCTTATTTCTATTTTTTCGATAATTGCTTGGTGCAAAATTTTCTGTCCACAGTTCGGGTTTGACCCTAATCCCCATGCACCCAATGGGGAAAGCAGACAGTGGCGGGACAACACCTTATTGACTGGGGGCTGCCCAGCATGAAGCGGGCGGTAGTGTCCAGTGAGATCCTAGAACCTCTCCCACTGTCGGAAGTAGCGCCTGGCGCCATGCCCTACGCTAATTGGGCAAAATGCTTATAACCGGTAACTGCTACTTCCCGTGTTTTGCCGACACCTATAGGGTGAAGCTGGAGTGTCCTCTCCAGGGCGCGAGCTTGGGCACAGTTATATGGAGATCAAGCTGTTGCCCATGCAGCATGTTCCCCCTCTCCACACAGCCGGTAGATCCAAAGGAACGGCAGTAGCCGATACAGTTTGGTACCAGCCATGTCGCAGGAGTTGCCAGAATAATGTCGAATCGACATTAGACTGCCTTAGGGACTCCGACTCCGGATTTATCCTCAGGGTTTACTCCCGAAGCCAATTCCATAAATGGATATTCCCGCAAGGCAGCGGTGGTTTGAATTCAGAGTTCCTTCTCTTAGATAAGCTACCAACAAAGGATCACGAGCCCTATCTGCCCGAAGCTGCTGGTTTTAAGGTGCCAGTCGCTCGCCTTTGCCCCTTCTCCCGTCAGTGGAAACAGTTCCGCCGGGCTCAAATTGAGCCACACGTGAAGGCCGGGAGCTGGACTTGGTTGTCAGAGGCTGTTTGAGGCGCGTGCCATAGAAGTATTTTATCTGCAGTGAGAGCTTATCCTCACTACAACTCCCGGCAATAACAACATTTGGAACCTAATCGAATACACAGTCATAATCAAATTACAAGTCATAGCAATACAATAATACAGTACTCCAGTCACATCTCCACTTCTCAGAATCATTAGCGCTATACATCATCAATACTGGATCCTCTCAGCAACGGTCGGCATCACCGTGCGAATATAATAAATAATGGCCTCCTCAAATATGCCCCATCAAAGACGCTCTCAACATTGGCGCTCTAATGTAAATATGGATCCTCTCAATAATAACAATGGATCCGGTTAGCAAACGGACATCATCCTCGCCGTGCTAACTACTTAAATGGCCTCCTCAAATATCAAACGTTGGATCCTCTCAGCAACGGTCGGCATCACCGTGCTAATATAATAAATAATAATGGCCTCTTCAAATATCAATACTGGATCCTCTCAGCAACGGTCGGCATCACCGTGCTAATATAATAAATAATAATGGCCTCCTCAAATATCAATAATGGATCCTCTCAGCAACGGTCGGCTTCACCGTGCTAATATAATAAATAATAATGGCCTCCTCAAATCACCTCAATGGATCCGGTTAGCAAACGGACATCATCCTCGCCGTGCTAACAACATAAATGGTGAATACTCGTGGCAATTTCTTGCAAGACTGCACTCCCTGGCAGTTTGCAGTAATCTCGCCCTCATGGATCCTTACCTCTTCAAAATACTCACAAACATAATTCTTCAATTAACTCAGGAATTACTGGCCTACACAAATAATGGCCTCTATAACTTTTGCACTGCGCAGGCATACTCAAAACACACACTGTAGGGCCGACCTCTCCAGTCGGTGCCCAAAACAGACTCCCCTTAGTTCACACACTAGTTCCGCCAAAAAAAACACGAGACTCCGCTGTTTAAAAAAACACAACTCAGTCTCAATACTTGCATGGGCTAGTCACACGAGCTTACTCACAGCTCAAGACAGTTCAGAGAAAACACATCTCCGCAATTTGAACTGACCAGTGTTCGCCACACTTACCGACTTGGAAACTTCTCGAACATACGAGGGAATTCCCCTAATACTATTTTAACTTAACATCAGCTTAACCAAGCAACGTAACCCGCAATCGAATCTATTCGCTTAACATTTTCAAGATCACTCCCCCTTGCTAATATTTACTCTGTGTCACATATATGTTGATAAGTGTGTGTATGTCTTGTTTGTTGTGTTTGTTTTTTATTTGTATAATGACTATTCTGCCATATTTGTCTGTTCTATAATGTACTGCTTCCCAGTCTTCATTGATTTGTAGAATGTCTACGCCACTACCATGACTGGTGCCTAAGGCGAACCAACCATGTTTAAGACCTAACCTAGTTACTATTTGACCGGCATAATAGTCTGTAGTAACGCCGGTTTGCTGTAAAAACACAAAATCAGGTTTGTCTTTTTTGATCAGTTTAATTACATGGTCTAGTTTATTTCTCAAACCATTGATATTGAGAGATATTATCACTAGACTGCGTGACGAAGTGGTAAACTGAGGTTGGCCACCCGTTATAAACTGTCTACCTGGCAAAGTGACAGAGTGGTCACTTGCCATATCTAAGCTATCTAGCGAAACGGGGACTGAGTGCGGACCGTCCGTCTTTTTTGAATTACAAGGCAAAGTAGTGGTCTGAGGCTGGCTACTTGCCACCAGTGAATTACTCAACAAAGCGCTAGTTGATGGTTTATCATGTGTTTTAATGATTGTAATAGGCAAAGTGATAGGCTGGTCACTTGTTGCACATGGCTTACACAACAGAGCGGTGACTGTGGGCTGACCGCTTTCTGTCCTAACTAGGCCACTCGACACATTCGTGTTTACATTAGTTGACAAGGCGGTGCATAAGGGCTGACCGGTTAACCTAATTACATGACTGCTTGACGGAATAGTGACTAAGACCTGGCTATCCGTTCTGCACTGATAATTTTGGCTAAGCGCAGATGCAACCGAGCCGCCTAACACTCCCACCCCAGCAGGGGGGGGGGGAGTTGACTGCTTAAATGAGACTGTGCGCATTTAAGTGTGTAGGAACCAAAACATCAACAAAAAAGAACTATTTACAATAAAGAAAAAACACTAACTCTTAAAATATAAGCCACACATTCTAAACTATAGTTATGTTCACATTTTACTTTTAAGGTTACAAAACAATTTGCGAGTTTCTGTAGTCCCAACTTGAAAGAGAGCATCTTCCCACACACTGGTAGTTTGCTGTTCAAACTTCCGACAGGCTCACAGGACAGAATAACATCGGGGTGCAGCTTGGGCGTGCCCACACCTGCACCGTTCGTCATCAGTACTTGTCTCACCTGCCTGAAGCTTGACACTTGAAACATCTTGCACTGGGCCCCAGTGCAGGGAAGCAAGGCTTGTAGGGGTAGACTCATGCGTCACTCACGTCGTCGTAAGGTTGGCCGTCTATGAACAGGCTTGGTTCTGACAACATGGCTTCCATGTCATCTTCCTCTGTTACTGCTGCCCAATTCGAGGAAACTTGTGTGTTCACCGGAACCTCGGGTGTTGTTGGTGACCCTCTTGTAGGGCTATTAGGCGTAGACACTGCCCTCTCATCGACTACAGGTGTCGACGAGGGCCATCTCGGGGAGGGCTCTGGCGTAGGCGCCCTGGGTGATGGTGGCAATTCCCTTCGACTAGGGGAGCGCTTGTTTGGCGACCTACTGTCACTCTGTTTAACTTCCTTGGACCTCACAGGCTCTATTGCCTGGAGCAGGAATCTCTTTCTGTTAACTTCTTTCTTGTCCTTCTTGTTGTTTATAACCTTTGTATATCCCTCGCCCTCACCGGCATCTGGGCTATCTGGGGCAGGGAGCTCACTTGCCCTGTCCTGTTCCGCCATTGTTTCCCTGCTTTGTTCTGCAGGAGGTTTCTCGGCAACTGCTTCTTCCTCCCTCGTTTTCTTGACCTGGGTGGGGGCCGCTCTCTTTTTTGGGCACTGACTGACCCAATGGTCGTCACCCCCACAGATGGCACACTGAATTTTCCTCCCCGGTAGGGATACCCACACCCGTTGGAGTTTTTCGCCTGATCCTTCCATTTTTAAATTGATAAAGTGGGGTACCTGGTGCTCGGATGGCTTGTATAGAAAATTCCACTTGTCGTGGGCAGTTTTAATTCTGGACACCTCTGCTTTCCTGTCCTCGGATACTGTTGTCGCAATTCTTTGCACCGCTTCGGGTTTCATTGTGGGGGGCAACCAGTTGAGGGTCCCCTTGGACTTCTCTTTGTCCTGATGTTCAATATATATGGACATTTGGGGATTGGTCCATTCAAGCTTTTTCCCATGTAACCCAGCATAATGTTTCATGTGGGCCGCTGTTGTCAAAGTCGCGTACCATTTAAATGGTCCCGCGAACCTATATATAGTAGCAACTCCATTTATTCCTACTCCGGCTGGTCCGGCTAGGATGCTCGCGATTAGCGAATATGAGGCCCTATTTGCCTGTGGTCCGGTAATCGTAATAATTAAAGTCCCTTGCTTATGTAGCACTCCTCCCTCTAAATCTTCCTCCATATTGACAACAAAGATTGGCACAACTGGCGCTGGCATTTCTTTATATAGATCTTCTTGGCTATTAAACCAAATTAGACACAAAAACAGAAGCACAAAGTTAGCCTAGCTAACGCTAAGACTAACACACAAACGTCCAGAAGCACAGTCTATTGCACAGGAACACAAGAGTTCGGCTGAATAGCTACTTCATGTGGTGGTAACCGGACAACTCGCCTACAGCCAAAACACCCTAACACACTCGTAGACCTATGTAAACTGAAAAGTTCACAAAGGTACACCACAACAACTCCTAACCCTTCTAAGGTAACACTCAAAGCACAATGTATCAATCAGGATAGCGCAACAACCGAAGTCGTCTCCCAGCCCTGTTGAACACGTAACTTTACTCCGCAGGGAGCCCCAAATGTTACCAAGAAATCGAGAAGACTACCTTGCTATATATCTCAAACTGACACACCAAATGCAAGCTGTAACTTTATTCCCTCACTTTTGATACATATTTTAACAAACCTAGCCACACTAGCTAGCATCGCAATTACTTGCAACACGGTGTCAAACGCAATAACAATGTCAAAATATCTGAATTAACACCAGAATGACAACCTACACTGTGACCTGAAAAAGAGAAAAACTGGGTCACATACCGCTACGCGTCACACTTGACCGACCACAGTTCACAGCTACTGACTGACAATCACACTGACCTGAAGCTGGACAATCGAAAATACTCACTATCGTGACTTCGTACACATGAAGGGCCAACACACTGTGACTACAATCTTCTAACACTCTGTGTGCATCTTAAGCTCTGGCTTTATAAAGAACACATTGGCACTTCGGCCTTTTGGGTACAGCCCTTAACTGTCCAAAATACTCTATAGACTACTGTAGACAACGATTACAGTTGTCAGGGCACTGTTTAGACGTAGCCCCCAGCTGTCAAGATAATTAATATTGGGGATTTAACACCACCATTATCTGGATAATACTAATAATAATAAGCTCATTATCTAAGAGTACGACCACAACATACAATGGCTGACACAGAAAGATTACACTTTCTACAGGAATTCCCTTTTAATATAACACTGCACACAGTATAGCCACACACGGCTGAAAACAGTATGGAATACATATAACACTACCCGAGAAACTTCTCGACCTAATATATCATATTAATCTCATACACGACATTATAACAGTACTATACAAACTCACTGCCATCAATGGTACCTATACCTTGTAGCGGTATGGCAGCTTGCGTACCCTGACAATCCCCAGAGCTATGCCAGTGGGAGTTTTACTCCTGGTAGGTTCAACCAAGCTGGACTGGTCTGTATGGGTAGGGGTCAGACAAAAGCTGGTACCCTGGTCCTCCAGGTTGGGGGTTTTAGCATAGGGCTGACACCCCTGTCTATGTAAAAAAAAAATAATGAAGTTACGGAAACAACATCAAATGAACAAACTTTGCTGCGGGATGGACATTCGGAGTCTGTGGCTCGTATGACTGTCAGTGGTGAAAGCTAAAAGGAAGCCACTGACATGAAAACGGATGTCCTGACCGCAAAACAGGATACAAGAATAGGATTTTGGAATGTCAGGACAATGTACGAGACAGGTAAACTAAGACAGGTCACGGCAGAAATGAGAAACTATAGGTTACACATCCTGGGGATAAGCGAGAGCAGATGGACAGGGGCAGGAAAAGTTAAAACTGCAACAGGAGAAACAGTACTTTACTCTGGAAGAGAGGATGGACAGCACAGTGAAGGCGTAGCCATTATTCTACAGAAAAGGATAGAAAGGACATTACTGGAATGGAAACCCATCAACAACAGACTGATACGATTGAGATTGAGAGGGAGATTCACCAACACTACAATAATACAATGCTACGCACCAACGAATGATAGCGATGAGGAGGTCAAGGATGAATTCTATCAACAACTGCAGAAAGAAATGGAGGACACACCTAGATATGATCTTGTTATAGTAATGGGAGACCTCAATGCGAAAGTTGGTACACACAATACATATAATGAAAGAACAATGATGAAATGCGGCAGCGGAATAGCAAACGAAAATGGGGATAAGCTAATAAGTTTCTGTAGCATTAACAACCTGGTCATTGGAGGAACACTTTTCCCACATAAGGAAATTCACAAGTTAACATGGGAATCACCAAATGGTCGGGACAGAAACCAGATAGACCACATCATGGTTAACGGTAGATGGAGACATGCATTACAAGATGTGAAGGTAAGAAGAGGTGCAGATGTGGGAAGCGATCACCATTTAGTAGTAGCAAAACTGAAAGTGAAACTAAGAAGGGCTGGACCAACTGTAACTACACAGAAAAGGTTTGACATCAGCAAATTGAAGGACCCCCTTACCAGAAAAGCTTTTTGCGGCCGACATTAAGAAACGATATCAATTTGCCAAAAGCCAGGAAAAGACATTGACTGATGATATAGACCAGAATTTCAACACCATTTCAACAGTATATAAGGAAAGTAGCAAATCATGCTTAGGATTCCAGGAAAGGAAGAGGCAAGACTGGATAACACCAGAAACACTAAACACCATAATGATGAGAAAGGAAATGAAAAGAAAGAAAACAGAAGCGAAGTCCCCCAGGTTAAAGCAACTATATAGCGAACAGTACAGCCAGCTGGACAGGGAAGTTAAACGCCAAACCCGAGCCAACAAAAGGAATTTCCTAGACGATCTTGCAAAACAGGCAGAAGAGGCAGCACTGAGAAATGAACAAAGCACAGTATACAAAATAACTAAATTCATCAGCGGAAAACAAGGTGCAAACAATATTACATTAGTAAGAGATAAGCAAGGAAATCTCATCAAGACAACAGAGGGACAGGAAACAAGATGGGCAGAGCACTTCAGAGAAACTCTGAACAAGGAAATACCAGAGACACAATTGAATGTTCCTGAGGCTGAAAACGATCTAGATGTAAATACAGACATTCCACGAAAAGAAGAAATCATCACAGCAATCAAAGGGTTAAAGAACGGTAAAGCTCCGGGCCATGATAACTTAAATGCAGAGCTATTTAAGACAGACCCTGAGCTAGCAGCAGAACTATTAGAACCACTATTTGCACAAGTGTGGAAAACGGGGACAACACCATCAGAGTGGAACAAAGGAATAATTGTCAAATTGCCCAAAAAGGGAGATCTTGCAGACTGCAATAATTGGAGAGGAATCACTCTTCTCTCAGTTCCCAGCAAAATACTAGGCAGGATAATTATACAGAGAATTTCAAAGGCAGTAGACTACAAACTGAGGAAAGAACAAGCAGGATTTAGAAAGAACAGAAGATGTGTAGACCATATATTCACTCTCAGGAACATTATAGAGCAGTGCTCAGAATGGCAAAGACAGCTTTACATAAATTTTGTAGATTTTGAAAAGGCTTTTGACAGCATACATAGGGACAGTTTATGGAAAATACTGAGGGCTTATGGAATTCCAAGCTGCATAGTGGCAATCATAAAAAGCCTCTATGCCAACTTTACGTGTAGTGTTGGGCAGAGCAACCTAACCTTCGAGGTGAAGACAGGAGTACGACAGGGATGCCTCTTATCAACCACTCTATTTTTAACAGTCATAGACTGGGTGATGCGCCAGACAACAGAGGGCAGTCCAAGAGGAATAAGATGGACTACATTTTCTACATTGGAAGATCTGGAATATGCAGATGACATTGTACTGCTGGTACATTCACATCAACACATCCAGGAAAAAAAGGATAGACTTAATAAATTTAGCCAGCAGGTGGGCTTGAACATCAATTTAAAGAAGTCTGAGGTCATGACGCTCAATGTGAGCAACCCTGAACCCATATCAGTAAGGAATCAGCAATTGGTACAGACAGATACCTTCACATACCTAGGAAGCATAGTAACACCAGACGGTGGGGCAGGCAAAGACATCAACATCAGAATGAATAAGGCAAGAACAGCCTTCTTTAGCCTAAATAACATCTGGAAGTCCTCCCAATACAGCACAAGCACAAAATTAAGATTATACCAGAGTTGCGTGCTTTCTGTGCTTCTCTATGGTGCGGAATGCTGGAGAGTCACAGAGAAGGAAATGTCAAAATTGTCCTCTTTTCACACAACATGCCTAAGAAAAATTCACCGCATCTTTTGGCCGAATACCATCACCAACCAAGATCTGCTTACTCGTAGCAAGCAAGAGGACATGCACACCATCATAGCTGGCAGACGCTGGAGCTGGGTTGGTCATGTCCTCAGAAGAGACCCCGATGCCATCACAAGAACAGCTATGCTTTGGACCCCTGAACGAAAGCGAAAGAGAGGCCGACCAAAAACAACTTGGCGGAGGACTGTGGAGGCTGAGGTGCAAAGAATGAACCAGAGTTGGGGCACTGTACGAAGGATGGCCACCGACCGTGCAAAGTGGAATCAATTTGTTGGTGCCCTACAAGACGCCACTAGGCGTGATGGCCACTGACTGCTTTGACGGTCGGTGGTTAAGGATCGTAGAAGAAGAAGATACAAACTCAGTACTGAAAAATCGCTCACTATGGCGAACCAGAATTACAACAATGGAAAACTCAGTCCACTGGCAAATTATACCCGATGGCCTGACAATAATATCACTGGACACTAAACCACTCCAGAATTATAATTAGTCCAACAGAATAAACCACTTTAGCAAACTTAAGGCCATAATCCATACTCAATGAAAAGGGAATCAAAACACGTCCGTATCGGACAAGCCACAAAACTCTCTGTCTCTTTCCCGCTCAATCTATCTTCGACTTCCGTCCTCTTTACGAGACTCCGTCGTTTCTTAAAATGTTATCAGGGTTGCCAAACCTCGCTGATAACAATGTCACCAACCTAGATTTTCTGCTACTAGAAAATACGCCGTGACACACGTCAAGTGACTGTAATTCCAATTTCGTCTTCAAAGAAGCCCTTACTTAATTCTGTTCCCTTAGAAGCACCCCTCAATGCAACAGTACAATTTAAAAAAAAAAAGTTAAACCATCCTAAAATGATTTGTACCAAACCCGACTTGCACTCATTCCGACATGGACCCGGGCTGGGCCGGGTGTGACCGCTAACAGTTGGTAGCAGAGAAGTTGACTGTATTTGCACCAACATCTAAAAATAAAATTGTCAGCCACATCAAAATTAAAATGTGTGAGTGTTTCTATCGAACGTTAACATACCGGTACAAACAGGATTTTGTGGTGACGTACTAAACTGGAAGAAAAATCCAGACCACAAGCTTTTCTCTTAAATTCGGATATGCGGGTAAATACAACAGACGAACCTTGTGTATAGGTTAAACGGAGTTCGCCTGGCCAAAACGAGGCAAAAATCCTGATGAAAAAAAAAGTCCTAACTGTGACAAGCAGAAGTGATCGTATTGAGGAAAAATAGAACGAAGAAAGAGTGCGAAGTGTGGACAGGCTTACAACTGTTAATATGGAAACGCCACGACTTGTGTTGAAGATGAACTGGAGACTGTAAAAATGGAATGTCGAATATGGCTAGACTACGTGGAGGAGAAAGGCGAAGTATTAAAGTGTGGATGGCATTGCTTGTATATATGTTGCCATAGTTACTTTGTTCTTGCTAGAGTTAATTGCCCTTGTATATTACCACTTCCGCCCTGTTCTGTTCCTCAAGCTGGCTAGTAAAGGTGTTGCACTGAACCAGACAGTGACAATTAGTGTGTACGTTTATATGATCTTCTCATGCAAGGTAGTTGTGTCACAAACAGCCATGTCATCTGACATAACGTCATCTGACATTCACTCAACACAACAGTAATAATCAGCAGAAAGAATGTAGAATTAATTAAGAATTTAACGGGATGTCGAATAAACAAAACACAAAGTATGATATAATATATATTTAAGAATTCGACTGGAAGGCTAACAGATGTGATGTAATGAACGTCTTATCACGTCGTCCAATTTTCCTTTCTTCACTCCCCAATGTCATTATTCATTTAAACATCCTTTTTTTCATTTAATCCAGTCTCTTCTTTCCTTTTACGTCGTCATAAACCGACAATTATCTTACTGTCCTTAAGGACACTCCCGACCTGGTTATCTTAATCGACGCTTATGCAAAGGCGGGTGGACAATGACACATTTACCTCTGTCTGTTCGCTGTGGAATTGTAACTCTAAGACACCAGGAGTGCACGTCTAGCAGCCAGACGGGTTGATTGAACAAACACCTGTCGAATTAGTTTAATAATAGAACAACAGATGGTATGTTTAAATAACGTGTTAATTTTGCGAGCATAACTTGCAAAAATGCACGGCCTATCCTTATGCCATGTCTAGACTTGACAAGCTGGAAAGGTTTGGAAAATAGGAAATATGACACTAACTATTTCCGGGCCAGGTTGTTTTGGTAAACGGGGATGTCAGTTGGATAACAGTCTTGGAGAAGAGTTATGAAAGATAATAATCAAAGGCAAGTCGCGGGTGATATAATGGCTTTGGCAACTATAACACTTAGAGGGACAATACCGTATATGGTCAGGTAATAATATTCAGATGAGGATGGAAGAAACCCTACTAAAATAAGACTCCTTATCTTGAGGGTTGGTTTGATATTAGAATATTAAACTAAGCTTAATTATGATTGGGTCTCACGCACAAAATCTCAGGGGTGTCATTAGTACTTAATTATGATTTGGTGTCACCCTACAGAACCCCACAAAGCGCCATTTCAGCGGGGGCAGAAATTCTGCTTAAATCAAACCATATACGCAGCTTTTCGCACTGCATTTTCGTACCTCCGTGGGGAGAAATCATAGAAGCCAGAATAAGGAGTAATTCCAAGGATTCCATTAAAGGACATACCAAAAAGACTCGAAGGAGCTCTTAAACTAAAAATAAAAATGTAAAACTCCCAGGATAGTACTTAGCGCCAATAGTCTGAGGAACCTTCTTCAAGTGTACCCAGTTAGGAACCTAACTCACCTGAGGAACGACAGCATCTTGAAACGTCCTTTCTGTGCATCAAAGTCTGGACATAGTTCACCCAAGTTATTGGGGTAAGTTTTAACATGCGTAATTGTTATTTGCATTTTGATTTGTATGAATTACTTATTGATGTACAATTGCATATTGAGGCCGGCAGCCTCATCATTTAAAACAACTGCCACATAAACCACCACTGCAAGAGCTGGTGACTGCTTTGACGGGTTTCCTCACAAGGAATCAATAGCAGAGGTAGCCATAGGTTCTTTAGGGGGCAGGGAGTGGATGGTGATAACATCGTAGTGTAAATATTTATTATGCCAATATTTTAATAAAGTTTACACGTATATTTATATATGTATAGAATACATTTCTCATCTTCCTCTCTCTTAAAACACTTGCACCTGCCTCGATAGGTTGTGATTTCATGCTTAGAGGTATCGTGCAAAATTCTGAGGAAGATGAAATGGTGGAAGGAAGCGGAGGTCGCCTGATGTTTGCATCATGAGAGACATGAGACTTAAAAGACATATTTGTTATATTTCAGTTTTTTGTACCAGTTGCCAAGTATTGACGCTAGACACCGACAGCAGACGGGTCTTGAGGACTGTCACGTGTAATGGAAAAAGAGCCTACAGTAATCTGACAGTTTTGTAATCTCGTGGCGTTCTATGATTTGCTAGCAAAACCATGCATTTTCGGCCTGTGTTTACTCACACAAGCTTATTTTCGTCCCGCCTCTTTTCTTTGAACATAAGGAAACGAAGTGTTTACAAAATTTCGTGACCTGCCCGTCATAACAGGTAGCGAAACAGGTTTGTTTACCTCATCTTATCACGCGAGCTTATCTGGCAATCATACGATACCTGACAGACAGCACGTGAAAAAACACAGACCCTTTGAAGTTCGTACTAGAAACCCCTGGGCTCTTTGATCTTCAGAAGCGGACATTCGTGCAGAGAAAACCCGTAAGGGAACTATAAGTCTTTTGATGTCGGTTGAAACCTCGACGAAAGATTGGCCGTAAGCCTTTATCTTGTAACTCTGGTTCTGATTCCTCTTTACACATAGTAACGTGAAAAGTAACATCATCGATAGATCAGAGAAATATAATGATATATAAACTGTGTTTTCTTCAACCTGCTATCAGTTGTCACTCAGAATTTTTCGATAGTCTAAGCACGCAGTTCTAGAACCATTTCGCTAAATGTGTTATTACCATTCATGTGGATTTTTCATTCAGATTTTTTTGGTAATAGAAATTAGTGCTTACGTGTTAAAAGTGTTAGCTTTTACCATTATAACTCACTTAGATTTTCTAGCTGGTAAAAATAGTGAAATAAAATAACGCGTAGCTATATCATACCAGATGTTCAGTTATAATGTTAATTTTCACCACACGCTTTCTCACACATGAAGAGACGGTTTTAGATGACTGATTTATATGCTAGGCGCGACTGATAGTGACAGAAAAGAATTCACGCTTATTTCATTGCGCGTATTTATTATAAGTGACTATTATTTAATATCATACGACTAAACTATCAGACGCCGACCAAATTAATAGCTACTTAACGACCGGCGATAGTTTGTGATAATTGACATTGTGCTCTGATCGTTAACCGCGAGCGGGGGGGGGGGAGGAAGAGAAGCATAACTCAATCCAACCTACACTCGCTAAGCGACGCACGACAGGGTAGGCTAAAGAAAACACCTGTGCCATTTAACTTTAATCAAGACTGACGGAGTGGATAAGAGACCGTCTTGTCCCCGTCTGTGTGCATATATATATATATATATATATATATATATATATATATATATATATATATATATATATATATATATATATATATATATATATATATATATATATATATATACTTACTTACTTACTTAGTCGTTCCCCTTCTACCGTGAGGTGTAGAGGTTTGGAAGAGAGAGCGCCAGACCATTCTATCAGCTGTCTTCTTCCGGGCCTGGTTCCATTCTAGTCCTCGGTCCTTCAAAGATTGTCTAATGTTGTCCTCCCAGCGGACTCTGGGTCGTCCTGGAGGTCTGGATCCCTGGCTCTTTGTTTCCCATGCTTGTCGTGGTAGCCGATCTTCTCCCATTCTGCTGACATGGCCAAACCATCTTAGTTGGGACTGTTCTATTTGGGTCTGCAGCGGATGGGATTTTAGGCCTTGACGGATCGTCTGGTTGCGGACCATGTCTCTTCTTGTTACTTCAACCACTTTCCTCAGATACCTCATTTCTGAGGTTTGGATCTGGCTTTTGTGGGTTGTAGTCATTGCCCACGACTCGCATCCATATGTCAAGACTGGGACATAGGTGGAGCGGTATACAGCCATCTTCGTTTTCTTACCAACCTCTTTCTTGCTGAGGAATCCACGATTTATGGCCTGAAAAAGTCTCACAGCCGCTGCTTTTCGAGTGGCCAACTCTTCTTTGATGCCTCCCTTTCGGTCTATAATAGCTCCGAGATATTTAAAGTGGTCGACCTGCTCCAGGACCTGTTCTCCCAACTTAATCTGATGTTTTCTTTCTTTCTTCTCGTGATATCACCATGGATTTTGTTTTAGAGCTGCTTATGACCATCCCTCTCTTCTCCAGCTCTTCCTTCCAGACTTGCAGGTTGGATTGGAGATGTGCCTCTGATTTAGCAATCAGGGCAACATCATCAGCAAATGCCAGCTCCGAAATATAGACCTGTCTCATCTTCCAGTACCCCACTGAATACTTTCTTGTTCTCTCCTTACATGCCTTGATGACATCGTCCATAAGGAGTATGAAGAGGTAAGGTGATAGGATATCATATATATATATATATATATATATATATATATATATATATATATATATATATATATATATATATATATATATATATATATATATATATATATATATATATATATATATATATATATATATATATATATATATATATATATTTATATTTATATTTATATTTATATTTATATTTATATATATATATGGAAGAGTAGCATTTTTCCATAATTGTTTTTCTTATATTCTTAGCAGACCTGATCAAGAGCTTCCATAGGTCTTTTCTTTTTGTTTGCTTTGGTCTGGAAAATTTTACTG
Organism: Oreohelix idahoensis; assembly: GCA_024509875.1. Taxonomy (NCBI): domain Eukaryota; kingdom Metazoa; phylum Mollusca; class Gastropoda; order Stylommatophora; family Oreohelicidae; genus Oreohelix; species Oreohelix idahoensis. The sequence continues at coordinate 67,259 of JAMPIV010006512.1, forward strand.
TTAGTTACCTGTGCCTCAAATTGGTTTGAGCGGTACCGATCTTCATTATAAGCGTACGCGCCAAAGATACATGAGAACAGTTCTGACACTAAAAGTAATTTAAGTGGACTTACCAAACCCAGCAATATTGGTTCAATTTTATCAGCCCACTGGGATGTACAAAAGATATCATTTATTCCCGATTTCTGATGGTCGTATTCAAGCGAAGCATCCAGAAATTCACGCTGTTCAGAATCGGCGCTCACCATAGAGTCCGCCGATAGGATTATCATCATTTATCAATTGTAACATTTTTTAGCAACCAGGTGTTTCCCAATACTGGAAGTATTTTCCTCTTTTAACTGTGAACCCCAAGAGCAATTTCCTACATCAACTATTGGCGGTGACTTTTTGTTCATCCAGGAAAAACCCACACCAGATTCGGCGTTCACCTCACAAGTCCTTGTTTTGTTAGAGGATGAACTGTGGCCAATTTGGGAAGTGAACCAGATAAAACATATATTCAGGGAAATTGTATTTCCAAGGGATATCACCAAGATAAGGTAAGAGTGATTGAGTGGCCACTGTATAAAAGAGAGAGTGAACATTTTTCTTTGTTACAGGGAATTTACGAACAATGGATTTGCTTAAACTTTTTTACTTTACTGGGTAGCAAATAGTAGGAACTTGTTTACTTTACTGTCTACTCTGTAACATAATGCTAACCTTCGACCTTTGGGTTATTAACTTTTGGGTTCTTTTCTACATAAGGGGAGGGCACATTTATTCTGCTATTTCATATGTATGTAAATCTGATTTTATTTGATCTTTCTTTAGATAATTGGTGTTGTCAAGTTTAAATGATAATAAACAACAAAGAAACTTAACTTTGTGCGTTGGCCAGACACATACCCAAGTAACATTAGTTTTTCACGTTTGTGTGTCTTGTTGTCACATAGCTGTGTGTGTGTGTAGTTAAACTTATATTTATATGTATGAGGAGGGCAAGGTTGTCTTGTACTAAATTATAGTCGTATAGATAGGCTGGAATAGAGAAACTTACTCATTCCATAGACATATTTTGTTCCTTAAGCTACCACCCGTGAAATCTATTTCTCACACCTTTCTTGCGTACCGATCACCATCCACTCTACTCAGACGGGCCAAAAATAACTCACAACCTATCTGTACGACAAGGACACGTGACGAAGCAACCTGAGCAGTTACCCCTGCCTTGCTGCAAGGGGCGTGCTGCTTCCAAAATATTCGACTCCTGAAGAGAAGGAACAGTTACCACTTTACAGGAAACCAGCAGTGACTGAACCAGCATCCAAGTGACCTCACACCAGAGACAACCCGCCACAATAGAAAAGACGCAAAGAATGAGCTAATATAGATTTAATGAAGAATTTGACGCAATGGCTGATAGACAAGAGATCGTATTCTTATATCTTTAGTTATGGGGGAAGGAGGAAGGGAGGGGTTAATCTTATAACGAATACTGTAGTTATATATCCGCTACCTTATTCAAGGTCTTACTTTCTTTTTGTTACCCTTGGTATGGCACGGTCATCAATGTGAAACTGATAAGAAGAACCAGAAAAGTGGCAGTGGAACAAGAGAAGAGAAGAGAAACTGGTAATGGATTTGGACACACTATTCAGGACATTTGCTGATAGTATTACTAGTCAGTCCTTGTTCTGGAATCCCCAGAGTAGTAAGAGAAGTTGATATCGGCCGAAAAATACATGGAGAAGAGAATTGGAGACGGAAATGAAAATGATGAAGACATAGAAAGACCTTGATCTGGCAGACTTCGCACGCATGTGTTTCCTGCAGGCGTTTGGTCCTTGTTTAACTGAGAGGCATACCATGAGGTACAGTCAACTGGACAGGGAAGTTAAACGCCAAACCCGAGCCAACAAAAGGAATTTCCTAGACGATCTTGCAAAACAGGCAGAAGAGGCAGCACTGAGAAATGAACAAAGCACAGTATACAAAATAACTAAATTCATCAGCGGAAAACAAGGTGCAAACAATATTACATTAGTAAGAGATAAGCAAGGAAATCTCATCAAGACAGTAGAGGGACAGGAAACAAGATGGGCAGAGCACTTCAGAGAAACTCTGAACAAGGAAATACCAGAGACACAATTGAATGTTCCTGAGGCTGAAAACGATTTAGATGTAAATACAGACATTCCACGAAAAGAAGAAATCATCACAGCAATCAAAGGGTTAAAGAACGGTAAAGCTCCGGGCCATGATAACTTAAATGCAGAGCTATTTAAGACAGACCCTGAGCTAGCAGCAGAACTATTAGAACCACTATTTGCACAAGTGTGGAAAACGGGGACAACACCATCAGAGTGGAACAAAGGAATAATTGTCAAATTGCCCAAGAAGGGAGATCTTGTAGACTGCAATAATTGGAGAGGAATCACTCTTCTCTCAGTTCCCAGCAAAATACTAGGCAGGATAATTATACAGAGAATTTCAAAGGCAGTAGACTACAAACTGAGGAAAGAACAAGCAGGATTTAGAAAGAACAGAAGATGTGTAGACCATATATTCACTCTCAGGAACATTATAGAGCAGTGCTCAGAATGGCAAAGACAGCTTTACATAAATTTTGTAGATTTTGAAAAGGCTTTTGACAGCATACATAGGGACAGTTTATGGAAAATACTGAGGGCTTATGGAATTCCAAGCTGCATAGTGTCAATCATAAAAAGCCTCTATGCCAACTTTACGTGTAGTGTTGGTGTCACGAAGTGGTTTTATGTTTATAGAGTGTGCCTGAATGAAAGCAAGACCCTAGTATGAGAAAGTCTGAGAAGATAGAATTTAGATGGAAAATAACATGCCTGTGGACAGGTGAGACTATTGGCTCAAGAGATAGACCCAGGATTTGAATCTCCCCCTGCCACTTCGTGACTAAAAAAAAAAATGGCTATAGTCTCCCCACCTCTGACTGCCTTGAAACACAAGGAGATAAGGTGTATAATTACGACCACAAACACCACTATACAGACAACATAGAGTAAGTATAGTAAAGAATAGAAGCTGATCCAGTAAATAATATATGTATATATTTATTTACATACAAGAAAACATAAAATGGCATCATACGTCATCAAGTCAGTCAATAGCGTGCACTGTTGCACGGCCTGGAAAAACCAAGGTAACAATTAAATTGAGAGACACTCAACCAAAAAAACCCCAAATCACATTCACTCTTCCTGTCACCCTGCTGAGGAACAATAAAAATGGTTAGTGATTTAAACCAAATCTACTTTGGTGGGGCTGTCAACTTTTAGCCTCCACTCTCTAACACTAATAAATTTCTGTCTTAGTCCTGGTGACTCTTCCTCAACGAACGGCTACACAGCTTCCTACTAGTTAGGCGATAGGCGCCGATAACTACACCACACGAAATGCTAAATATAATAGACTTGGTTTTTCGAACGCAGACTCAGTGTCTATCCGTCCAATGGATACTGAACAGACCCTACTGGTCCTGTCTATTTTCTCCCTCCTTCTCTATCTTTCTCTCTTGATCTCAGTGTCTCTCTAACACTCGAGGGCTGATGATGCGGCATCTCCGTTACTCTCTTCTCGATTTCTATCAGGACCTAGGTATGGTAACCCTGTCACCTGTTCCTGAATTTGGTGATGACGATGCTGTTCAGGTATCAAGCCTGAGGTGCTTGATAAACTGTTGACAAAACTTCTCTGCTGCTGAATAGCTTCCCTCTTTTAACCCGCTCCGGAGTTAGAGGAAAAAAACACAGCCTTGATTTCAGGCTGTACAAAATGAAACTAGTCTCCCGGCCTCTGCCGTTGCTAGAGACTATAATAGCGATGCTCTCGGCTGTATGATAAATAAACCTCGGTCCAGCTGAAGCATAGGGACTTCACTGCCAGAGACCATAGGGTAATTTTCTTTTGCTCCTGACGATACTCGAGTACTCTGACCCTGAGATATGTCTTTTGCCGTGGATAATTTTATTTGACAAAATTATGCTCCCCACTGTTTCCGCCGAGACTCGCTGAAATTAAAAGAAACAGCGACTCATGTACACCCACTCTAAAATCGCTTATCTCTAACATATACGATACATACAATAATTCTATACACGTGTCTCTTCATTCTCACTTCTTCTCCCCTTTCTCTCGTTCTTCACAACAATACATAATACTATCCCACGTGGCACTAAAATCACACTCCTTCTCTCGTTCTTCTCACAATACATAAAATACCACTATCCCACGTGGCCTCTTCATCCCCCTCCTTCTACTAAAATCTGCCAGGTAAAACAAACAATAGCCCAGACCCGTCTGACATGTTACATGGCCGTTACGCATGGCCGATCACGTGTTCAAACTTGACAAAAATAGGGAAATCCTTTTACCCATTAACACAGGAGTTTCCCCGGCTTACTCTTATTAAATTAAATCTCGCTATAGGAATAGTTTCCTCCCCTAAGCAGTATAATTCATTTACAACGTAAATCTGAACCCTCTGACAGTATTTCTCACATTTTTAAGGCTCAGAAAAATTAACGAACACACCAGGGATTTCCCCATAAATTTACATTAGAAAATATACAGGAATAAATGGTGGTTTTACATAACATCCTACAAATATGGCACACGTGTTTCTCACAACTTCTCACACTCCTATCTATTGCCAAAATCATAGAAAGAATAAGCACACTGTTGCATTACGTCGTTCTTCAAAAATAGTAATTAATGGCGCTATCGTTTATTTTAAAACTGAAAAGTTAATCTTTACCTAAGGGCGAATTTCTCAAAGAACCCTCTAATGAATAAAACGATAATACGATAAAATCTTACATACCAATTCATCGCTGGTTTTTCCCACAGTGGAGAACGATAAATTACGTAGTCTGACGGCTGGCACTTATTTTTTCATAGAGACCGAATCCCCGTTTTCTGTCCCATTATATACAAGAGCAACCGCCCACGCGGATTTCCCTTCCTACGCAAATCCCGGACCAATTGGAGCGCTAGAAAAATTAGTACTATCAACCCACGCAAACCCCGCGTGCTTCCGGCCGCGTGCTTCCGGCCTCGTCATATCGCGTGCCGGAAATGGCGATTATTTCCGTAAACAACGAACTTTACGGGAATCGCGAAAAATCAGAAGAAGTAAAACTGATGCTAGAATAAAATAAACCTACCATCATAAACGAACCCATTTAATTTACCTACTCAAAAAAAAAATACCAAACACGATATATATTCAAATGAGAAGAAATAAAATGGTGAAAAAGCGTGCCCGAAAATAGCGATTTCCGTAAACAACGGAAAATCGCGTGATCAGAAGAAAATAAAACTGGTGAAAATTCAAAATAGAACCACAGAATCGGGCCTGTTAAAAGTCAGAATTACAGTGTAGTGTCACATAAGTCCCCCCTTTCAAGTACGGGAACCGTGCTAAATCACTGAAATCTCTGGGTTTCATGCTGGCCCGTATCTAGATCTACATCCCGATCTAATCACTGTCATAATTAGGATTATCATATAGGCCCATTTCCATATCCTTGAAAATCTGTGCCAGCACTGGATTGTGATGATCCCGCCTGGTGATTTCCTCCTGGCGACTGCACCCTGAGTGGTCGCCCTTCCTCCTCCCTTTCATGTGTTTCCTTCGCCCACGAATTTTCCTGGCGGCGCGTGGTAAATAATGATTACCAGCTGGTGCAACCTCCCAGTGTTTTGAAACAGTCTGACTGGCTTGGCCAGACATCGCCGTAACAGGGCGTAACTGTTTACAGTTGACTGAAGAACCGTGCACATGTTTCTTCTTGTCAGTATTTCCCTCCCTTGAGAGAGGTAATACCATCGGGGGCCTAATTCCCGACGACAAAGAAGATACTTCTGAAGTAAGAGGCGTCACCACTGTTTTACCTTTAGGCTGAACAGGGCTGACAGGCGAATACGCCTCTGTAAATAACATTCCACTGTCTTTAGAGGCGTCTCTCCTCCTCATAGCAAGACAAGGAGGTTTGAGCTCCCGTGGGGCTCCGTGAATTTGGGGCTTTCCCCTTTCACTTTGCTGGCCTGCAGTAGGCCCCCTTGCGTTAGCAAGGATCGGTGTGGTTGGGTTCCCCAAAACTAAGTAAGGGCTTCCCAGGATGAAATCATGTGCTGGCTGTGCCATCACAGCTGCCTTGATGGTGCCAGACACAAACTTGCATTTCACCTCAATATTGGCTACAGGCAACCGTTGTGAGATACCTCTTCTCAAAATGCCACCAATCTCAACTATTTCTCCTGTCCACTGACCTGGTTTCACCAAATGACGAGCGACGATGCTGGGGTATGTAAGCCCACTATCAAACAAACATGTAGTGGCTGTCCCATTCACTACGGCTGGTTCACTGTTAGAGAACAACTTCTCTGCCTGGACTGGTTCCCATTTATTCCCTTTAGTCCATCTCACCGGTCTTAAACAAGCTGCATGGTGAGCTGGGGGTTTGTTCATACACCGAGATGTCCAGTGGGAAGTGGTTCTACAATTCTGACAATACCTCTCATGATCTCCTCTGTTCCTAGCGGGTTCCTGAGAGGTTGTTGTCGGTGCTCGGTTATGCTGCTGGGGGCGCAAGTTATAACCAAAATGAGGCTCCTTGCGAGAAGGCCCTGGTTGCTGATGAGCCGGGGAAGTAGCCGGCTGCGATGATGAAGCTCCTTTGTCTGGGGCTGGCAGGTCTGGGTTTTTCCGTTTCTGTCCCAGTACTTCGGCCTGTGCTGTCTGGTACCTTTCGGCGAACACGATAATCTGATCAAGTTGCTGGGCACCCTGCTCTGCCAGATACCGCCTCAAGTCGGGGGACATGTTTGCCTTAACTTGTTCACACAGAACTAACTCCTCCAACCCTTCAAAAGTCTTCGCCAGTCCTGACAGTTCCCTCCACCGGGTTAGGTAATTTCTCACCCGCTCTGCAAACTGTGCGAAACTCTCTCCCTTCTCCGGCCTGCTCTCCCTGAACATGGTTTGGCATTTACGTGGAGTCCACTGAAATCTTTGCAATAAAGCGTTTCGCAGTGCCTCAAAGTTGTTCTGGTCATCTAGGAGCATCTTGCTGTAGACTTCATACGCATGACCTTTCAAAGATTGCGATAATTTCAGGCACCAAAGACTCTCATCCAACCCGTATGCCTTTGCCATCCGTTGAAATTTTTCTAAAAACACGTCAATCTTTTCATTCCCATTAGGGAACGAGTCAAATGGGAAGCTCATGGCGGCCATCCGGGGTCCTCCGTTTCCTGAGGTGTCTGTCGCTCCTGCTGCGGGTGAATCTCCATTAGCCGAACTGCCTCCCGAAGCTTGGTACTGCAGTTCCAGAGAACGCAGGGCAAGTTCATGCTGTCTCTCCGCTGCCTTCTCTGCTGCTTGTCTCTCTGCTGCCTTCTCCTGGGCTTCCAATTTCCGAAGTTCCATCTCGGCCTGTCTCTCCGCTGCTTTTGCGGTGGCTATCCTTTCCTCTTTTGCTGCTTCTGCGGCGGCTATCCTTTCCTCTTTTGCTGCTTCTGCGGCGGCTGCCCTTTGCCTTTCCTCAATTTCTGCGGCGGCTGCCCTGTCCTCCTTCTCTTTCTCTCGCTGAATATGCCTATCAGTTTCCCTTATCAGGTAGGCCTTAGTCTCCTCCTTTCCATTCCCATATCCTGAGCAGATTCACGCCAGGCAGCTCGTAACTTGGCCATATCCGCCATCTTACCTGTAAACTGCTGTAAGTTCACAACTAACAGAAAATGACAGAAAGGAGAACAAAAGGAAGGAACTACCTGTTACGTAATATATAATACTCCCTCTTTAACCGCTGTTCCAAAACCCGAACTCAGACTAGCGTCAAGTCTGAACAATAACCTGAGAAAAAAATTTAGTTAAGAAGCTACCAAAAACTAAATTACCTTCCTGTTAAAGAAAAATATGTCGGTATGCCATCAATTACCTCTTAGTCATATAAATCAAAAATACCACAAAAATCTACTAGACTGCAACCTGTGGAAAAACTTATACTGGATCAGTTCTAGTAGCTCATGTCTAGGGGATATTTAAAGAAATTCTATTCTCAGAAACTTCCTAGAGACAATCTATGAATGTAGATCACAGAATTGATCTCAACAGAATGATCCACCGGACGATTGCCACCCACTTGTCACGAAGTGGTTTTATGTTTATAGAGTGTGCCTGAATGAAAGCAAGACCCTAGTATGAGAAAGTCTGAGAAGATAGAATTTAGATGGAAAATAACATGCCTGTGGACAGGTGAGACTATTGGCTCAAGAGATAGACCCAGGATTTGAATCTCCCCCTGCCACTTCGTGACTAAAAAAAAAATGGCTATAGTCTCCCCACCTCTGACTGCCTTGAAACACAAGGAGATAAGGTGTATAATTACGACCACAATCATCACTATACAGACAACATAGAGTAAGTATAGTAAAGAATAGAAGCTGATCCAGTAAATAATATATGTATATATTTATTTACATACAAGAAAACATAAAATGGCATCATACGTCATCAAGTCAGTCAATAGCGTGCACTGTTGCACGGCCTGGAAAAACCAAGGTAACAATTAAATTGAGAGACACTCAACCAAAAAAACCCCAAATCACATTCACTCTTCCTGTCACCCTGCTGAGGAACAATAAAAATGGTTAGTGATTTAAACCAAATCTACTTTGGTGGGGCTGTCAACTTTTAGCCTCCACTCTCTAACACTAATAAATTTCTGTCTTAGTCCTGGTGACTCTTCCTCAACGAACAGCTACACAGCTTCCTACTAGTTAGGCGATAGGCGCCGATAACTACACCACACGAAATGCTAAATATAATAGACTTGGTTTTTCGAACGCAGACTCAGTGTCTATCCGTCCAATGGATACTGAACAGACCCTACTGGTCCTGTCTATTTTCTCCCTCCTTCTCTATCTTTCTCTCTTGATCTCAGTGTCTCTCTAACACTCGAGGGCTGATGATGCGGCATCTCCGTTACTCTCTTCTCGATTTCTATCAGGACCTAGGTATGGTAACCCTGTCACCTGTTCCTGAATTTGGTGATGACGATGCTGTTCAGGTATCAAGCCTGAGGTGCTTGATAAACTGTTGACAAAACTTCTCTGCTGCTGAATAGCTTCCCTCTTTTAACCCGCTCCGGAGTTAGAGGAAAAAAAACACAGCCTTGATTTCAGGCTGTACAAAATGAAACTAGTCTCCCGGCCTCTGCCGTTGCTAGAGACTATAATAGCGATGCTCTCGGCTGTATGATAAATAAACCTCGGTCCAGCTGAAGCATAGGGACTTCACTGCCAGAGACCATAGGGTAATTTTCTTTTGCTCCTGACGATACTCGAGTACTCTGACCCTGAGATATGTCTTTTGCCGTGGATAATTTTATTTGACAAAATTATGCTCCCCACTGTTTCCGCCGAGACTCGCTGAAATTAAAAGAAACAGCGACTCATGTACACCCACTCTAAAATCGCTTATCTCTAACATATACGATACATAAAATAATTCTATACACGTGTCTCTTCATTCTCACTTCTTCTCCCCTTTCTCTCGTTCTTCACAACAATACATAATACTATCCCACGTGGCACTAAAATCACACTCCTTCTCTCGTTCTTCTCACAATACATAAAATACCACTATCCCACGTGGCCTCTTCATCCCCCCTCCTTCTACTAAAATCTGCCAGGTAAAACAAACAATAGCCCAGACCCGTCTGACATGTTACATGGCCGTTACGCATGGCCGATCACGTGTTCAAACTTGACAAAAATAGGGAAATCCTTTTACCCATTAACACAGGAGTTTCCCCGGCTTACTCTTATTAAATTAAATCTCGCTATAGGAATAGTTTCCTCCCCTAAGCAGTATAATTCATTTACAACGTAAATCTGAACCCTCTGACAGTATTTCTCACATTTTTAAGGCTCAAAAAAATTAACGAACACACCAGGGATTTCCCCATAAATTTACATTAGAAAATATACAGGAATAAATGGTGGTTTTACATAACATCCTACAAATATGGCACACGTGTTTCTCACAACTTCCCACACTCCTATCTATTGCCAAAATCATAGAAAGAATAAGCACACTGTTGCATTACGTCGTTCTTCAAAAATAGTAATTAATGGCGCTATCGTTTATTTTAAAACTGAAAAGTTAATCTTTACCTAAGGGCGAATTTCTCAAAGAACCCTCTAATGAACAAAACGATAATACGATAAAATCTTACATACCAATTCATCGCTGGTTTTTCCCACAGTGGAGAACGATAAATTACGTAGTCTGACGGCTGGCACTTATTTTTTCATAGAGACCGAATCCCCGTTTTCTGTCCCATTATATACAAGAGCAACCGCCCACGCGGATTTCCCTTCCTACGCAAATCCCGGACCAATGGTAGCGCTAGAAAAATTAGTACTATCAACCCACGCAAACCCCGCGTGCTTCCGGCCGCGTGCTTCCGGCCTCGTCATATCGCGTGCCGGAAATGGCGATTATTTCCGTAAACAACGAACTTTACGGGAATCGCGAAAAATCAGAAGAAGTAAAACTGATGCTAGAATAAAATAAACCTACCATCATAAACGAACCCATTTAATTTACCTACTCAAAAAAAATACCAAACACGATATATATTCAAATGAGAAGAAATAAAATGGTGAAAAAGCGTGCCCGAAAATAGCGATTTCCGTAAACAACGGAAAATCGCGTGATCAGAAGAAAATAAAACTGGTGAAAATTCAAAATAGAACCACAGAATCGGGCCTGTTAAAAGTCAGAATTACAGTGTAGTGTCACAGTTGGGCAGAGCAACCTAACCTTCGAGGTGAAGACAGGAGTACGACAGGGATGCCCCTTATCAACCACTCTATTTTTAACAGTCATAGACTGGGTGATGCGCCAGACAACAGAGGGCAGTCCAAGAGGAATAAGATGGACTACATTTTCAACATTGGAAGATCTGGAATATGCAGATGACATTGCACTGCTGGCACATTCACATCAACACATCCAGGAAAAAAAGGATAGACTTAATAAATTTAGCCAGCAGGTGGGCTTGAACATCAATTTAAAGAAGTCTGAGGTCATGACGCTCAATGTGAGCAACCCTGAGCCCATATCAGTAAGGAATCAGCAACTGGTACAGACAGATACCTTCACATACCTAGGAAGCATAGTAACACCAGACGGTGGGGCAGGCAAACACATCAACATCAGAATGAATAAGGCAAGAACAGCCTTCTTTAGCCTAAATAACATCTGGAAGTCCTCCCAATACAGCACAAGCACAAAATTAAGGTTATACCAGAGTTGCGTGCTTTCTGTGCTTCTCTATGGTGCGGAATGCTGGAGAGTCACAGAGAAGGAAATGTCAAAATTGTCCTCTTTTCACACAACATGCCTAAGAAAAATTCACCGAATCTTTTGGCCGAATACCATCACCAACCAAGATCTGCTTACTCGTAGCAAGCAAGAGGACATGCATACCATCCTAGCTGGCAGACGCTGGAGCTGGGTTGGTCATGTCCTCAGAAGAGACCCCGATGCCATCACAAGAACAGCTATGCTTTGGACCCCTGAAGGAAAGCGAAAGAGAGGCCGACCAAAAACAACTTGGCGGAGGACTGTGGAGGCTGAGATGCAAAGAATGAACCAGAGTTGGGGCACTGTACGAAGGATGGCCACCGACCGTGCAAAGTGGAATCAATTTGTTGTTGCCCTTCAAGACGCCCCTAGGCGTGATGGCCACTGACTGCTTTGACGGTCGGTGGTTAAGGATCGAAGAAGAAGAAGAATACCATGAGGTGTAGTTAGACCACACATGAGGTTTCTGATTATCCTAGTTGTACCAGAACACTGTACTTTGATGCAGAAGTAAAGAAGTACGTTTTCCCAGCTGAACTCTGAGTAACTCCCTTTCATGATTGAGGACCAAACTTGTCGTGACATTGCATCCCCCGCCTATTAGTGGGTCTAGTGTGACCTCCACGAGGTGAGCCTGCTGAGTTCGGGAAGTCCTCTGGAGCTGCTAGAAAGCCCAGAACCTCACCCCCAAGTGCTGGAAAGGTAAACGAATAAAAAAAACTCGAATCTTTGAGTTTCGGTTGAAGAAGAAGAACTCAGAGTTGATGCATCTGGTTCTTTTATTCAGAAAAAATCATATTAAACCTGATGTTTTCTAGCAACAACAAGCTGTTATGTATAACTTTGTTGACAGAAACTCAAGCTCTCACATTTCAAATACAAAAATGGAGAGATGTTGAAAGTATTTTTCCTCTTCTGTCTCCTTTCAACTCCAAAAGGAGCAAAGGCCTTCAATAGACTTATACCACGTTTTCCTGTACCGTGCCATCAACTCAATGTCTGTCCATGTCTCCTTCATCACTTTCATGTCTGTCTCTAATTCTCTTCTCCATGTGTTCTTTGGTCTACCTGTACCTCTCTTACCTTGGGGATTCCATAACAGGGATTCTCTGGTAATGCAATCAACAGGTTTTCTCAATGTGTATCCTATCCATCTCCAGCGTCTTCTTCTCATTTCTTGCTTCATTAAGCGCGTGTCTAACTTACTTACTTATTCGTTCCTCTTCTACCGTGGGGTGTAGAGGTTTGTAAGAGAGAGCGCCATACTATTCTATCGGATGTCTTCCTCCTGGCTTGGTTCCATTCTAGTCCTCGGTCCTTCAAAGATTGTCTAATGTTATCCTCCCAGCGGACTTTGGTCGTCCTGTAGGTCTGGATCTCTGGCTCTTAGTTTCCCATGCTTGTCGTGGTAGCCGATCTTCTCCCATTCTGCAGACATGGCCAAACCATCTCAGTTGGGACTGTTCTACTTGGGTCTGCAGGGGTTGGGTTTTTAAGCCTTGGCGTATCGTCCGGTTGCGGACCATGTCTCTTCTTGTTACTTCAACCACCTTCCTCAGATACCTCATTTCTGAGGTTTGGATCTGGCTTTTGTGCGTTGTAGTCATTGCCCATGACTCGCATCCATACGTCAAGACTGGGACACAGGTGGAGCGGCATACAGCCATCTTCGTCTTCTTACTAACTTCTCTTTTGCTGAGGAATCTTCGATTTATGGCTTGAAAAAGTCTCCCAGCTTCTGCTCTTCGGGTAGCCAACTCTTCTTTGATGCCTCCCTTCCGGTCTATGACAGCTCCAAGGCATCTAAAGTGGTCGACCTGCTCCAGGACCTGTTCTCCCAGCTTAATCTGATGTCTTCTTTCCTCTCGTCGCTTGTCTAACTCTTGTCATTATTTCCACATTAAGTGATCGTGTCATACCACTTCAATCCTTCTATTCCTCGCATGCATCCATTTATGAAAGTCTCTAGCTTTTTGATTGTTGTTTTTGTTGTTCCCAGTGTATCAGAGCCATATTGAAAATATTGGAAGTGGAATAATAGCCTGGGGTAGAAGAAAAAGGAAGGTTTTTCTGTGTGGGGAATGACATTTTGTGGGGGATCAAAGTTTCGGATCCTGAAGTGGCAAAACCTCACGCCACGCTCCGGACAATTGGAGTTCTCTTGTCTCTTCTGCCTGATGATTTTTCTATTCGATTTGATCAGGCTAGCTGTCACTTTGATTGAAAGGCTTTTAATAAGGTACATTTTCATTTATTCTGGGTGCCCGCTGGCGCGGAACAAAATGTGTAATTAGAATGCGCCTCTGCTTTCAGATTACACAGTTGTTGTTGGCCGTGATTGAAATGCCTCCTCGATTTACGAAGTATTGCAAGTGAGTTTGAAAGCTGTTACAGATATACAACTCGAAAAAGTTAATGGAATTTACGCTTGTCAGAAGTTCAGAAATGACAGCTGTGGGCTTTGTGTAACGTCATGTAATCATAATTAAACTAAGCTTGATTTGTAATGTGTGTTTGTTGTTAAGGGTAGAATTACCATAACTCCCGTACAAAAGAACAAAAAAATTAAATTAAATTAAAACACATGCTGTTCTTCTTCTTCGTTCGTCGTGAAAAGGACGTTGGTTACGTTGTATCCGTTTACAGCGAAGCTGCGATATTTGCGCCTTTCGGCCGACACATCCGACTTTAGCACGGCATTTTTGGGACAGGGTTAGCCTTCCTTCTTCGATCCCTACTCACCCAGCCAGACTGCAGTGATGCAGCCTGTTTCCATGACCACCACTTGGAGGTGGAGTAGGGTCTTGGTCAGCTCTGGTTCGCTGACCCTGACGCAAGCAGTCTAGCTATGGGTCGCTAACTGCATTTCTCACTGTTGACGCGTCTTAGGTCCCACATGCTGTTCAGTTATATGTTGTGATCTTTTGAGTTTCAGTAGGGTCACACAGTTAGCAGAAAAAAATTGTTACAAGATGATTGATTGAATGTGTGCTTTGAGTGAATGATCGTGTGCAGAATACGTTTGTGAATGTGTATTAATGGGTGAATAACCGCTTTAGTGTTGATAGCATTACGAGAGAGTCCTTATTCTAGAACCCACATGGTAAGAGAGGGACAGGACGACTGAACAATACAAGGAGAAGAGAACTGGAGACAGAAATGAAAGAGATGAAGAAGAAATGGAAAGACCTTGAGCAGATGGCACGGAACAGAAAGACCTTGAGCAGATGGCACGGAACAGAAAGACATTGAGCAGATGGCACGGAACAGAAAGACCTTGAGCAGATGGCACGGAACAGAAAGACCTTGAGCTGATGGCACGGAACAGAAAGACTTGGCATAAGTTTTTTGAAAGCCTATGGTCTATGGGGAGTTGAGGGTTTGTTATATTGATGATGTGAGGTACTTTAGTAATTAGAGATCCCATGAATTATTTGAAAGTTAGATTTAAGTATGTGGGCTTATGAACAAGCAAGTATTTGACTGTACCGGTGAGTGAATGTTTGAAATAGATAATGTGTTTATGAAGAGGTACTCTTATGACTACGTGTGAAGATGAGTGAATAAGTGTTGTGATGTTCATAAAGCCACAAACTTTTATAACATGTTAGCCAGCTTTTAGATCATGAGCTTATTCAGTTTATTAGTTAATTACATTTCAGTTGCCCGTAGAGCACATGATCTCAACAAATACCAGTTGTTTGTTCCACACTGGTGATCTCAACAAATACCATTTGTTTGTTCCACACTGGTGATCTCAACAAATACCAGTTGTTTGTTCCACACTGGTGATCTCAACAAATACCAGTTGTTTGTTCCACACTGGTGATCTTGTTATACC
>JAMPIV010006512.1:87500-509220 GCA_024509875.1 Oreohelix idahoensis
TGACTGCAGAACATCTCCTTTAAAGATGCCTAACATATGTTGAACAGAGAAAGCGCATATGGCCGACACCAATACCATTTGTGGAAAAGCTCTTTAGAGATGCAAATAGCCTGAAGCTGACTACTGCTTTCTTTGAGAACATTAAGTAGATGTCTGAGAGTATACGAAGAAGAAGATAAGAAGATACAATTTCAATCGTTCTATCCTACGCATGCGCCCCGTTTATGGGTTACTGCTGTTGCCGCATGCGCCCCGTTTATGGGTTACTGCTGTTGCCGCATGCGCCCCGTTTATGCGCTACTATCGTTGCGGCATGCGTAAGAGGCGACTAATATAAAGTTATACATGCGGCTGGCAATCGCTTCATGTAGAACAAATTGCTTCACAAATCACCACTGTCAGAACCCATGAAGGCTTCGGTGCAGGCTGTAAGGGAACCAGCTGAAGTGACCGCTCTATGCTCCATAAGAAACAAGAAAGGAAATTATGACGTCACCAGTGTAAAAGCCCGTCATAAGACGGGAATTAAATTCAAAAGCACTAATACCTAACGGCAATTTTACTTATTCAAAAGTTTTTTTTTTTTTTTAATCCACTGTGTATCACCACAGTACACGAACTACGTAGCAGCAGCGAGGATCCCAATGTGTGTATACGGGATCACACATTCTATAAATATTTTTGTGCACACCGTCATTTGCGCACTTTTCTTTGTCGAGTGTTACTATTTTCGGAGAGAGTACATATAAGGGAAACAATACAATTAATGTCTAACTTTCAACCAAAGTTGCATCCCTTAGCGTTAGTGACAGAAAAAGCTGGGATTTTATGTATATATTGATTCTAGTCTAAATTACTTATGTGTACTTTCTATATACTGTTTTAGAGTACCCAGATATTTAAACGTATGGCCTTGTTTCGAAAGTGCCCCACGTATATTGATGCTGCATTGCGAAAAGTTCTTGGGGTTTTTTATTTATTTATTTTTTCAATACGACCATTACTCCTGTTTCCTTGCTATTGGTGCTAAAGCTTGCATTTTTACACTTAGGTACTGTCACATCAATCGTTTCTTTTCGTTTTTTTCCCCTCTTTTCATTCTTAACTGTATCATCAGCATATAGCGAGTTGTTTACATTATATCCACCGACAAATACTTCTGTCGTATCTTCTATGTATCTCTTTATTCTTTCACTGTATAGAGAGAACAGATCAAATGATAGCACATATCCTTGCCTTAAACCCTCTTGTTTTTTTCCCTCGCTGAGAGTTTCCCGTCTGGTCGTTAGTTATTGTTTATAAACGAGTAAGTCACATGCCCAAAAAAATTGCGGGAAATAATTATATTGTGTTCTTTCTGTTGCATGCCATGTTGACGGCACTAAATGCTCGGATGGTCATTTCATTCATTTGTTACAGAAGTACGGAAACAGTGGCACGAAAGCATAGAAACTTCATCTGTGATGAACAATGTGGCTTCAATGGCTATATATATATATATATATATATCCATCGCCATGAAGTATATTGGGAACAAACTGTACGTTTTTTCAACAAGCGCACAAATTAGTTTCCCGCCCAAAAATGCGCCATGTAAAAGATTGCAAATTTGGTGGGAAAAAATGAGACTGACTTGACAGAGAGAGATAAGAGAATTCTTTATGTCGGGAATTACATTTATTAATATAGTTAGATCTCTGTCGTCAATATTTAAGCTTCCCAACAATTTTATATCTGAAAATGCGCTTCTACATATATCTTGGCAGCGATATAGACAAAGTTGGAGGGACAGACAATGATTTCAAAATAAGATTACAAAAAGCAAGAGGAGCTTTCATTGCACTGAGAAATATAAGAAGATCAAAAGAAATCAGGGGACCCAAAGATGCAGCAATAGAGAATGCAGTCAACGACCCATAGCTTGACTGCTTGCGTCAGGGTCAGCGAACCAGAGCTGACCAGGACCCTACTCCAGGTGGTCCTGGAAACAGGCTGCATCACTGCAGTCTGGCTGAGAGAATATGGAAGGAAGAGGGAAGGCAAACCCGGTCCCAAAAAATGCCGCGCTGAAGTCAGATGTGTCGGCCGAACGGCGCAGATATCGCAGCTCCGGTGTAAACAGACACAACGCAACCAACGTCCTTGTCAGGGCTAAAGAGGAAGAAGTAGAAAAGAAATCAGGTCCAACACAAATATCAGAATTTTCTGTTTAAATGTCAAGTCAGTCCTATTGTATGGCTGTGACACATGGAGAACAACAAAAACAACAACCAAAAATCTTCAGACTTTCATAAATGGATGCTTGCGTAGAATAGAAGGATCAAAGTGGTATGACCAGATCACTGTTGTGGAACTAATGACAAGAACTAGACAAGAAATAAGAAGAGGACTCAGGAGATGGATATGACAGACATTGAGAAAAAAAACCTGTTGACAGCATTTACCAGACAATGTCTGTTCTGGAATACCCAGGCTAAGACAGATAGAGGAAGCTCAAAGAACACATGGAAAAGAGAACTGAAGACAGACTTGGCATAAGTTTGTTGATGGCACGGTATAGGAAGACTTGGCATAAGTTTGTTGATGGTACGGTATAGGAAGACTTGGCATAAGATTGTTGATGGTACGGTATAGGAAGACTTGGCATAAGTTTGTTGATGGCACGGTATAGGAAGACTTGGCATAAGTTTGTTGATGGCACGGTATAGGAAGACTTGGCATAAGTTTGTTGATGGCACGGTATAGGAAGACTTGGCATAAGTTTGTTGATGGCACGGTATAGGAAGACTTGGCATAAGTTTGTTGATGACACGGTACAGGAAGACTTGGCATAAGTTTGTTGATGGCACGGGACAGGAAGACTTGGCATAAGTTTGTTGATGGCACGGGACAGTAAGACTTGGCATAAGTTTGTTGATGGCACGGGACAGGAAGACTTGGCATAAGTTTGTTGATGACACGGTACAGGAAGACTTGGCATAAGTTTGTTGATGGCACGGTATAGGAAGACTTGGCATAAGTTTGTTGATGGCACGGTATAGGAAGACTTGGCATACGTTTGTTAAAGGCACGGTATAGGAAGACTTGGAATAAGTTTGTTGATGGCACGGTATAGGAAGACTTGGCATAAGTTTGTTGATGGCACGGGACAGGAAGACTTGGCATAAGTTTGTTGATGGCACGGGACAAGAAGACTTGGCATAAGTTTGTTGAAGACCTATACTCCTTAGGGAGTAAAAAGATAAAATAATAACAAGAAGAAGTTATGATTCATCTTATTCATTCATCTTATTCATTCATCTTATTCATTCATTGCAGCTCCCTGT
Source organism: Oreohelix idahoensis (assembly GCA_024509875.1). Taxonomy (NCBI): domain Eukaryota; kingdom Metazoa; phylum Mollusca; class Gastropoda; order Stylommatophora; family Oreohelicidae; genus Oreohelix; species Oreohelix idahoensis. The sequence goes on from JAMPIV010006512.1 coordinate 90,827, forward strand.
TGCATAGAGGCCTTCACGCCAAGCCTTCCTCTCCAGCGCCATTTGCTCAAGATCTTTTCTTTTACATGTCTTTTCATCCCGTTCTTTTTCCTGGATCCTTAGCCGCTAACAGACAAAGCAATCAGTGGCCAGTAGCGGCTTGTAAAAAAAAAAGGAAAAGGGGGGGGGGGGGGGGAGAAGGAAGGGGCAACAAACTGTTTCCCCTTTCACTCGGTCGTTGGCTTCCTTCGAGCAATGCCCCAACTCTGGCTCCTACTTCACATCTCGGCCTCCACGGTTCTCCGCCATGTTGTTTTTACCTGTCGCGAATTCACGTGGTGATTTTCTGTCTCCCTATATTTCTTCTACCTAGAGGATTTCGGAATAAGACCTGCACTGTAGTTCTATCAGCAGGTTTCATTAATGCTTATGTCCTGCACTGTAGTTCTATCAGCAGGTTTCATTAATGCATATGTCCTATCCAAACCTAGCTTTTTTCTTTTCTTGTCGCCTAATCTGAGTAAAATAATAGCCCCTTCAGTCATAACTGACTATTTGAAAGCGGCCCTAAGGTGACAGCCCTCAGCTGCTTATTTTCCTGGTGTTCCTCCTTTCGACGTTTTCTCTTCGCTTCTGCTTGTTGTGTGAGCTTCTTTTCGCCCAAACCGAGGTGGCTTCGCAGATAGCATCGCCGCTTGGTGCGATCGGCAGCTTCATCCTCATCTGAGTATATTTACCTTAATTATTTGCTATTAGAGAAAAAAAAATGGTATTGATTCATAAAAACATCCGTCAGTGACAGAATTTTGCGCCGGGCTCTAGAAAGTAGGTTAAGATACTGAACATGACTTGGGTTATGTTCAATAATGGCCTTTAAAACTATAATTTCACGTAACCGCGTTGGCACGTTTCCATTTCCCCAACGCCGCCCAATTCAAACAAACAAACTTCTTTTCCTTAAGATCATCTGAGCTTTATTTCTTTGTCGCGTTTCAAATCTTCGATACTCAAAATCTCTAAGTTCCACTCATCGTAGAGAACTTACACATTGTATGCAAGTCTCAATCTTGAAACATTTTAATGTTTCAAGTTTTGATCGGCATTGACCTTGCAATTTTATGAAATAAATCCAAAAAATTTAAGGTGGAAACAGCTCCTTTAAGGAAAGAACTTAAGTGTAGTGGAAATAATTAGTTGTGTTTCATATCTGAAGGGGCTGGTGTCTGATTGTGAATGGTGATGTGTCAATTAAAATATTGTATTTCTTCGAACAACTAAGTTTTCCATTCTTTTGTTTTAAACACAGCTTTAGTAATGTGCAACTTGTATGTGAGCATTACTTTAGGTTAGGTGTTTAAACTTATCGAAGTATATTTTTTCACATAAGTTCAGTCTTCAGCAAAACCAATGTTCAGTTTGACTTATAAAACAAGTCAATAAATAAATATAGGTAAATAACAGGCACTTGTTAGGTAGAAAAAAGGAGACCAGACAACAGAAAAGAAATATAAGTCATAGGTTCACTGGAAATCGAACCAGGAAAATTCCAAACGTCGCTATCTGAATGTAGGACACACGAACGACCCAGACACTTATACAATGAAAAAAAAACATGTTGACAGCATTACCAGACAATGCCTGTTCTCGAATACACAGGGTAAGAGAGATAGAGGAAGCTCAATGAACACATGGAAAAGTTATATTCATAACTTTCCTATTAGCGAATATAGACCAAATAAAGGCCGCAATGCTTCAGTCTAGCAATGCGTAGAGGAAGATGAACAACACAGGATAGCATTGGTGGGTTAAGTCACGGTTTGGTAAACACATAAATAAAGAGTGAAGGAAACCTGTGAGTAGTAAATAAATACTAAATAAATGTACGTAAGTAACAGGTACTAGTTAGGCAGAAAGGAAGACACTAGAAAACATAAAAGAAATATAAGTTATAAGCTCGCTGAGAATCGACAAGTCAAGCGAGAGGGAAAAACAAATTTTAGGAAATTCCACGGACATGTTTGTGACTGGCCTGGAGTGTCTCTTTTGGGCTAAGATCACACACGTTTTCACACTAAACCAATAAACCTTGTCATAACACCCAATCAGATGTGTTAATTTTCTATTTGAAAGTTATAGGAACCACTTTCATTACTGTTACCAGGCGCACTGAAAAACCAATAAAATTTACAATACATTACATTACATATAGTAAAAGTGAATGACAAGCTATTATTAATCAGTAAATCTTCACATGGTATACAAATTTTTTGATTGTACGTCTTCACAGATGTTATCAGCGACAACTAAACGTATAGGTACCATGTCGGATACACACCTGAGTGTTCGTGTGTGTCGTGAAACGAGTGTAACCCACTACTTTGTTAATCACTATGTCGAGATACAGATTTGCTTCAACCAATCAACGAGCAACGTTCACCAGTCTCTGAGACATAATAAATTAACGGCCATCATGTTCACGCAAGATGGCGGATTAAAACTGAATAAAATTAGGCTGTACAGCACTTGGGACTAAACCGGAGGAAACCAATCATTTTGCTCCGCCAGGAACCAACCAAACGCTTTCCTTAAGCACTTACCTACCTATATAATCGGGCGGATTTTATGCATAATCACACATCACCGACGCGACGCTAGAGATACCGACCGACTGAAGAGGAGAGAAGCTGTCACGATTTATTGCTTACCTGAGGGCATCGACCTGCAGCCTACTTCACTAGTCGAGTCAAACTGGCCTTTTTAAATCTTGGAGGGTAAATATAAATTTACGATAACCTTTAGGAAAATAGGCCTTCAGCAGGTATATAATGTTGGTATTTGTTGTGTGTCATTATACTACCTACACCTGTATATATTTGTTTTAATATGAATATATCGAGTTACTGATTGTATCTTGGGGGAAATTAAGTATAATGATTGTATTTCCTATTATGATTGAATAGACAAAGACTAATAGGACTCATACTTCAATCTATTGTCTCCTATATCTCAATCTATTGTCTCCTATAACTCAATCTATTGTCTCCTATAACTTCAGTGTTATCTCAGATAAAACCAACTGCAATATAACCAAAACAGTCCTTGTTAGGACTCAACCTATTGTCTCCTATAACTCAATCTATTGTCTCAGATAAGAACAACCGAAATATAACCAAAACAGTCCTTGTTAGGACTCAATCTCTTGTCTCATCTAACTCCAATCTATTGTCTCCTATAACTCCCACCTGATATATCACCAAACAGTCCTCGTCTCACATACTCCTATCATAAGAACATAACGTTATTGTTAGGATATATTATAGCACTTGTCAGAGAGGGCCTGGTATATTATAGGGGGAAGGACATTGTTGTATCACACCTAGGTGTACATATTATTGGATGTATTCATGTATTGAACTTATATTATGGGATGTATTCATGTATTGAATGTATTCATGCATTGAATTTATATTATTGAATGATATCCATGTATTAGTTTATCAGAAAGAATGTTTTGCAAGTAGACACCTGTCTTGTCTCGCTATTGCTAAATCATACTGAGCCATGTTGTCATTCATCCTACATGCAGACACTGAGACACGCTCATATCATATACAATAGAAATAGGTGGGCTTGAGGACAGAAATTAGCCCCTATTTTTCCGTGTTACAGGTTTTATTCGTGTCCTAAAACCTGAGATCGTGGGTCGTCAATCCAGCTGCCTGGAACTCCGCAGGAGCATAGAGGTTGTCCTGACTCTACATCTTTGGTCCTCCTCAGTCTTGGGTGGGCTAAAGGAACGATACTCAGCCGATGTTGTGTGAACCAACCAAAGAAGAACAGACCTTAGAGAGATGAGTACACATTAGTACCATTTCTGTCAGCATTGTGAGCATAGAAACTGTCAGTGATGAGAAAGTGAAGTAGCATAGCAAGAGACAAAAATAACAGCATAGCTGATAAGTGTTATATCCTTAATTAACAGCACAGCTGATACATGTACTATAATTGAATAACAGCACAGCTGATATAATTTTTGTTCCTATAATTGGAAAACTTGTTGTAATATTTATTTACATATCTATATAAATATAAATATTTGTAAATCATATGTAAACTTACAAATTCATTACATTCCATTTTTCAACATTCACCCTTCAGCACAAGAGTAGATAGTGTATATACTAAATAAATAATAAGGAAATTGTATTTGAACGACTTGTCAATTTTATCTTTGTTAAGTAAAATCTGTTTCCTTGTTTATTAATATCACAGTTAGTTACACAGCGGAGGTGGCACTTTATGTCGGTCTCCTCTCTACTATTGTTTCGAGATCAGAACATTCACAGCCGTAACTAATTTGTGATACCAGTAGTCCTCTCAGACACTGGGACTTCACCATTTTCTGCAGAAATTCTATTTCTGTAATTGTCAGTACTATACTGATCTTAAAGCCAAATAAAACCTCTCGCCACAGTGTGTGTGTCTTCTTTCTCACAAGTAGTGTAACATCCCTGTCAGAACTGCCTAGACACTAGAAGCCTGTAGCGCGTTCCATCTTTTTGTTTGTTTTGCTGTTTTGTGTTATGTTTTTCTGCGAGGTTTGTTTATTTTTGCTGTTTTATCCTTTCTACTAGAAAATTGTTGCACTTAGTTCGGGGTAAGACGAAAACACACAAATTTAACTAACTGTTCACGGGCCATTTAGCAAGCAAATCTTTCTGGGTTTTTTTGTCGTTTTTTTTTTTTTTAACATCGTAGTTTATCCAGGTAACATAAAAAATATATTGAGAGAGTTTCTCCAGGATATAACAAAACAAAATGTTCAGCTGTTCATTCACACCTTCAAATACTTAATTTTTTATTACTCATTTTTGTATTTGTTATGTAAAATTCGTTTTTATGCTTTTAACTTGATGCTTTAATATCTTGACCGAAAGTCTTCTGACACAGCCATGACTATGTAACTAATCGTACGTCCGGTTGCTCACTTCAGTTCACAAGTTTACCCAAATTATAACCCACATGAGGTTTAACCGGGTATTCCATGTGTAAGATAAACACCAATTTTCTTGTGCATGGATTTAAAGATAAACCCCAACTTCAAATGTTTTTAAAAGCGTAATGAGATGACGTAAATCTATTATTTTTAAACCAGAATCCTATGGAGCACCGAAATACCATCATTTATGAATAAAAAATATTTTAAAGAATATACGAGCGAACATCCTAAAAACAGTTCGGTTCATTGAGTAGTCTGGCTTCTGTGCTGTAAATCAAACTGGCTGTAGGTGGAAGCAGGTTTCCAAATAAGAGAACAGAAAATCAGAGTGATCATTCATATATATATATATATATATATATATAAAACAGGAAACAATCTTTTAACAGTTCGGTTCATTCAGTCATCAACGTACGTCAGAAAGATACATTTTGTAAAATCAGTACCACATACTTTTTTATTTTTATTTATCCAACCTGATTTCCTTGGCAGTGTACAAACACATTAGCGCCTGCAAAGGTGGTAAACTGTTTTCCTTTTGTTTACAGTATGTTAGTGGGCCACGGTTTAACTCTGATGGGAAACTCACGCCTTATCTTAAAATGTGTCTGTGTGTTTCGTTAACTGACATTCTTTGTGAATGAGTTAAATATGCGCTAAGAAAACGAGAGACATGGATGATTTTTTTTGTTTTAACTAAAAGATGGCTATAGCTTAATGACTGCGTCAGGTATAATGATTTTTTAGTCCTAATCGTGGGGTCCTCTTTCAACAGAACCTGCCTAAGGAAAATTCTCGGAATTGTTTGGCCGTATACCATCACCAATCAAAAACTGCTTACTCGGAGCAACCAAGAAGATCTGCGCACCACCATAGCTGGCAAACGCTGAAGTTAGGTTGGCCACGTCCTTAGAAGAGACCCCAACGCCATCACAAGAACTGCTGTGCTATGGACCCTAGAAGGAAGGTGAAAGATAGGCCGACCACAAAGAACCTGGCGGAGAACAGTGGAGACCTAGATGTAAAGCATAAACCAGAGTTGGCGCACTGCACAAAGGATGGCCCGCCGGCCGAACAAAGTGCAGGCAGTTTCTTGCTGCCCTACAAGACGCCACCAGGCGTGTGTCACGGGATTGCCTCCCCTTGCTTTGCAGTAGTGGTCCACTGTAACTGTCTTTTTTCTCTTGTTGATGTGATCACTGGCCCAAGACAGTATACATGTGGTTAGATGTGTAGTGCGAGCGTATGATGAATTGAGTGTGGGTGCGAATGAAGACGCGAATGTGTTTAGGCTCGTATAGATGTAGATCCTGCAACCCATACTCTCACATGCAGTAATCAAGGATGCTTTGACACTGCAGGCATGTTTCAAGACATTTATTGACGGGAACACACATAGTATCAACAGGAACAGTCAGTGTAACAAGGTCATGCTGACCTGACATCGATAGGTATACATTTGGCATTCAAAAAGGTAAACATCAGAATAGACGTGCATGGTCAATAGCAAAGTTCTTCAATAATGACAGTTCGTAGCGTCGCCCTTGGCGTCTCTGACTAAACGCGTCAGATGCCTTAGTTACTATGACACATAGGTGCAACTTGGCACTACCGCCAATTGCACATATCAGGCTGTAGTATAATAGCCGAAAGCACAGGCCTCGTTCTGACGTCGGCCGTGTACTTCTGTTAAATAGGTTATCATCAACCCTGCAGTAATACTTATTGTAGATAGAAGTTCCGCCAATCTGCGGCTCCCACAATATATCTTCGTCACTGGATTTCCGGACAATATAAGACTAACAGTCTTGGATGGCTACCTCGAGCACAAATATATATAAGTTCTGAAATGGCGGATCAGTGAGCTGCTGTTCACCCTAGGTAATCCTTTACATGTTCTGCCACCGAAAAGCGTAATAATGCATAAAGGTCGGTATTACCTGGTAAATGAATCCTCAGAACTACACAAGGAATTCTGTCGTCATCCCGACGCACAGAGATTCACTGGGGAAAACTGCCATAGCAGTTACTTCGAAGATTCTCCCCGAAAAACAATGGACTCTTGGTCCCTTCAGAAAAACAGGACCTCCCGGCTTCCCGGAAGTATATCTCACTCCCGCTTAAAAAACCTTCCCATAGGCCTACGCCGAACTGTCAACCTCTGACCCTACAGGTCAAACACAATGAATGAATAAACAATGGAAGACAACCCCTAATCAACCTGACATCGCAGGTAAAGACACAATTATACTTATGATACAAACATAAGCAAATAACTTGACAGATGACTCCGTCGAAAATGACAGCAACATTACTACCACCCCCCTGTAAAAAAAAAAAATGCAATTTTTTTTTTTTTTTTTTTAATATGCTCATGAGCAAGATAGCACCAGTATCACTTCTGTGCTCATGCAAACAATGAACCTAATATCAGGTACAATAGAAGAGGGTACAAATCATCTCCCAACATAGGAGAAAATATTTCCTTTAAGCCAAACAAACTAAGGGATACCATTCAAGAAACCTAAGTTGCTGGCAATACCAATCATATATCAAACATTACTAAATAATATAATCATAGCAATATACAAATGTCAATGCTATTTTAGCAACATATCACTGATGGATGGACAAAATGAAATTTGTTAAATTATCTAAACATCATCCAAATACATTTGTATTACAACATATTATGATATTAAGGACAGACCTAAGTCTGAAAATATATCAGGAAAAACTAGGACACAAGATTTAACTGGAATCATGTGGGCATCTAGACAATATGTCCGCCATCACATTATCCGAACCACGGATAGCTCGCACCGTGAAATGGAAAGACTGAAGAGCAATAGCATAACGAGTAGATCTCGAGCTCTTCAAATCCTTACTTTGCATAGCCGTAAGAGCTTTTTGGTCGGTTTCCATAAAGAAATGCGCGCCCAGAAGGAACCTTTGTAGCTTAAGAATGGACCAAACCATAGCCAACAATTCACGGTCCAAAACCGAGTAATTCCTTTCTGCCGCATTCAGCTTCCTAGAAATATACATTACAGGATGCAGAGTTCCTGAATATTCCTGCATTAGTGCCGCTCCAATGCCAGTGGAAGAGGCATCACTACGAAGGACAAAAGTCTTATCAATCGTCGGTAGTCTTAAGATAGGATGAGATGAGAACAAATTCTTAACCTGATCCAATGAAGATTGGCATTCTTGGGACCAACGCACCATATTAGGAGAACCTTTTTTCAATAACGTTGAAAGTGGTGCCATAATGGAGGACAGATTCCCAATGAATCTTCCATAGAATTGTATCAATCCCAAGAGACTACGCACTTGCTTTTTTGTCTTCGGAACCGAGATATTTAATATCTTTGAAATGTTTTGGTCCTCTGTCTTCAACAGACCATGACCAACTCGATGACCTAGGAAGGAAATTTCACTAAACCCAACAAAAGCTTTAGAGGGTTTAGCAGTCAATCTATGCTCACGTAGAGTAGATAGCAATTCCTTCAGACCCACATAGTGTTCTTCCCAAGTATCGCTGAAAAGACAGATGTCGTCTAAATATGCAATGACATCTGCACGATCTGATAGAATTCGTCGCATCATGCGCACGAAAGTCGCTGGGGCGTTCATAAGCCCGAAAGGCATAAAATTCCATTGAAACAGACCCCTAGGTGTCGAAAAAGCAGTGAGAGGTTTGGCGTGTTCCGTCAGTGGGACTTGCCAATAACCTTTCGACAAGTCTAGTTTAGTAAAGAATTTAGCTTTAGAAAGTCTAATAAGTAGATCATCTAATAACGGCATAGGTTCAGCATCGAACTTCGTAACTTGATTTAATTTGCGATAATCAACGCAAAGACGTATGTTATTGTCTTTCTTTCGAACAATAACTATTGACGAAGAATAAGCTGAAGTGGATGGTTCAATTATTTGTAGTTGAATCATTTCATCCAATTCTTTCTCGACTTGTGCTTGAAAATGAATAGGTATTGGGTATGGTCTTACTCTGATCGGATTACGATCAGTAAGTATGATGTCATGTTCTATGACATCTGTGTGTCCAGGAATGTCGGTAAGGACATCCTGATATGATTGTAACGTAGAGGATACTTGACGTTGTTCCTCAAAAGACAAGTTGGAAGAGACTGTAACGTCTCTCCACGATTCCGTTGAAGTAAGTGGAATCGCTGGAAGAGGTAAGTTCACGTCAGAAAAAATAGTTTCCTCATCCTGTATAACGGACAGGGATGAGATGTGACCATGTTGAACTGGAGAGTCGTCCGTCGCCTGGAAAATAGGCTGTAAATAGTCTGGACGTTCAATAAACTCTGTTAGCATATTTATATGGAAGGTTTTATGCCTTCCATCCACATCGACAATATAGTCGACATCAGAAATTTTCGAGACTATAGTGTATGGACCCTTCCAAGAAATGAGAAGTCTATTCTCTCTTGAGGGCAGTAAGACATATGCTTTGTCTCCAGGACAAAGTTGACGTAGGCGTCTTTTCTTATTAGCAAATCGCCTAGCTTTTTCTTTCGCAAATTCGGAAGATGAAGTTGCTAACCTGCACGATTCGATAATCTTTTCTCTAAGAGCTATAACATATTCATATGACGATTGTGTATCATCGTCAATATTATCGGAAGTTATCAAATCGTGTAACAAGGACATTGGCCCGCGCGGTTGCGCGCCAAAGACAAGTTCGAAAGGAGAAAACCCTGTATGCTCGTTGGGAACCTCTCTATAGGCAAAGAGGACTGCAGGTAAAACCCTGTCCCAATCTTCAGGATGATCCTCCGTTATCTTGCCAAGTAAGTTCTTTAGTGTCCTGTTAAGACGTTCTACCAATCCATTGGACATTGGATGATAAATACTACTGAGAGACCTTTTAATGTCTAGCGTAGCCATTACCTGAGACATAACGTCCGAAATTAACTGAGTGCCGTGATCCGACAGTATTTCTCCGGGGAATCCCAGACGAGAAAATACGAGCCAAAGAGCATCAGCGATATCGACAGTTGATATGCTCTTCAGAGGAATAGCCTCTGGCCAACGCGTGCACATGTCCACGCAAGTGAGGATAAATTGGTGTCCTCTGGCTGACTTAATTTTGAACGGACCAATGATGTCTATAGCCATTTTCTGAAACGGCCGAATCGGAATATCTGCAGCCTGAATAGGAGCAGCATGTCTCGGACCCCTAGACTTGACCTCTTGACAAATTTTGCAAGATCGGCAATAAATTCGGATGTCTTTATTCACGAATGGCCAAAAGAATGACGCAAGGACTCTAGTTTTAGTTCTGGAAAAACCCATGTGTCCCGCACACTGAGAATCGTGTGCATGCCGAAGAATTAAGGCTCTCATACACTTAGGCACAAGAATTTGCGAGTGCATAGACTTGTCCGAGTGTTGTACCATTCGTACCAATATACCATTCTTCATAGTGATATACGATTTGTGATTCGTATTTTGATTGGGATCCCCTTTCTTTGCAAGAAGGAAGTATTTCTTCAAAGAAGGATCCTCTTCTTGACGTTTAACAAACGAGTCATGGGAAATCACCAAGTGCTCGTCTTGGCTATCAACTTCATTACTATCATCAGATGAAGTTGGGGGATTAAGAGCTTGAGCTCTTGTCACCACTGCATTGACCGTTTGAATGTTTCTTTCTTCCCAACTAGAAATTTGTTGCGGGGTGCATTCCTTAACCCCATGAATACGACCGATTATAAGATCCGCAATAGGATTAGGAAGAAGACATGCATGGACATCTCCTGTGAAGAAAGGAGTGTCAATCCTAATAATAGCAGTAGGATAGCTTTCCATAGTACCACCAAATGTAACACATTTGATTGTTTTTCCAGTGGCACAGCAAGGATCTATCAGAGACTCCTTAACCCCGACGGTAGTACATCCCGAATCGAAAAGTACTGAGACTAGCCTATCATTTATTAGACCTTTATGTAAGATGAGAGATCCTCTCCCATCATGCGCAACTGTAGCAGGTAGAGCAGGTAGAGGGTGACCACAACTTAGCGTAGATACAGTTGATGAGTCAAACAATGTTAAGCATTGGGGGCATTCAGTTGCTCTCCCAAAATCGAAAGCACAACCAGTGATAGCCCTAGAATTACCACTATCATTTACTGTATTACAGGCTCCATCAAACTCTTGTTGCGCAGAGTTTGCCTGTTGGTAAGGTCTTTTTTTGTTAAACCTAGGTCTACCTCGATTATCATTTCCCCTGTAATTGTTATTATATTGCCTATTGTAATCATCATTCCGGTTTGAATCCCGGTTTCTAAATTCACCATCGTCATAATCTTGACGTCGAGAATGATTACCTCGAAAATTTGAATAGTTATTATTTGGATAGCCTTTACGAAAGTGTCTCAAATTATTACCACTAAAATTACGAGAACTACCATCTTGTCTCCACTGCATAGACGAAGAACCATCATGTGTTGGATTACTCCGCTTCTGAGTGTAATTTTGATTACTTCCCCTATTCCAATTTTGTTGAGCACCCTGAAATTTTTTTCTGAAATTAGGGCCAAATGGTGTTGCCGAAGCAGCTGGCAACCCTTCTTTCACTTTAGAATTGCTAACTGTAGCATGGGGATGTGCTGTGGCATACTGACAACAGTATTCCTCCATTTCTTTTAAGTTTTTAGGCTTACGCTCATGAAGGAATGCAAGAAAAGAATCATTAACAGATGACAAAACCTTATCTCGCAATAATAAGTCCATTAGACCTTCATATGTTTTCTCAATCTGAGACAACTCAACCCATCGTGTAAATGTACGACGTATCTTTGTAACAAAATCAGAGAAATCTACTCCATTTTCTGGCAACATTGTCCTAAAACGAAGACGATAGTCTTCTTGTTTTAATTGGTATTTTTTTAGCAATGCTGCCCTGACAACATCATAATTAGTCCTCTCATGTTCGTCTATTGTCATAAGAGTAGTCACTGTGTCACCTGTAAAAAATGGCATCAGTTGTTCAACATATTTTTCCTTTTTTATGTTATGCGTATCGCACAAAAATTGGAATCTATCTAGATAATCTGCTACGTCATCCTTTAAAGGATTGAAATGAGGCAATTTAATCCTACTAACAAACTCCTTTGTCGTACTCGAAGTTGTTTGCTGAGCACCCGTACTCGCCAATTTCAATTTCTCTAACTCCAAAATTGCGAGTTTTTCATCAAGTTCCATCTTCTGTTTTTCTTTCCTCATGTTCCATTTTTCTAATTTCAGCCTCAGCAGCAGCTTGAAGTTTTTTTTCCTCTGCAGCAGCTTGAAGTTTTTTTTCCTCTGCAGCAGCTTGAAGTTTTTTTTCCTCTGCAGCAGCTTGAGCTTGAATTTTTTTGTCTTCCATTTCCATCTGGAATTTTCTTTCATCAGCTGCAGCTTGAGCTTTCCTCTCCTCAGCAGCAGCTTGAGCTTTTCTCTCCTCAGCCTCTCTTTGATACCTTCTTTCTTCAAGTTCTAATCTTCTATTCTCAGCTTCTAGCTTCTTTAGTTCAGCTTCTGCTTTCAATTTAATTTCCTCTTTTTGTTTCTTTTCTTCTGACTTTAATGCAATGGCGAATTGAGCAGATGAATATTCTTCCAATTCTTTACCAGACTTACCAAGGGTCAACCCTTGCTGGATGAAGAAATCCAATGTAGACATTCTGTCTAATGAGATCAGAAACCTGAAAAAAATTAAATAAATTACCTTATCCCACTTCAATGGGAGACAAGTCTGAAATGATAGACTTGTATACTCACTTCACTTTATTTTACTGTCTTAGTCTTAGACAAAGACTTTGTATGTTCCTCTTGTTTATAATGTACCCAAAAAATCACTTGAGTACCTGTGGGCACAAAAAAAAAATTCCCTTATATCCCACTCACTATGGGCACAAGTCTTTTTTATAAAGAACTTGTATAAATATCTTATATAATATTATTTAACAAACTCTATATGAAGAGTCTACCTTATCAATAATATCAAAACATGACCAAGTATGTGTATGTAGACTGTGCATGACAGTAATGTAGTACAACCAAAAAAAAAATACAAAGACAAAAATACAAAACAATACAAATGGCAACACTGTTTTAACCAAAAATGTGTAGAGAAATACACAAGAAAGGAGAGACCTACAGAATACAAACAAAACAAATCGACAATCAAAACTGAAAAACAGACAAAATATTACAAAAACAACGTTAAGTACAATTACATCACAGCTAACATCAATAGCGACGACCAATTGTCACTAGCAAATTTCCAAATTAAGAAAATTTGCACCTACAGACCGCTTACAGTAAGCCTCGATCAAGTGGCATATTTACCGTAAGACCCACCAACCGAAAAACCCGCAGAAAAATACACCAAAAACAGTAGAAGTGACATAAACATATAGCAATCAATTTCAATGTGTTGCAGAACAAGTTCAGTCACAGCTGAAACTAAAATAAATTTCTTGCTCCTTGCGAACACAGAAACGAAATGTCAAACGCGCACTGAACGTCAAATCCACTGTAACATAAAGTGGTATTCACGAACCAAAGTTACTATGACCTTCTCAAATTAGGGCTTGCACATTGAATGTTTACAATTTCACGTACTGTTTACAGACACTTGACCTCCAACAATGTAGCTTGAATGCTCTGACCTAGAAAAGTCTGTTGTTGAATGAAACGTGTCACAACCCGCAGTACTGTTTACAATAGGAACCCGCCTTCTATGCAGTTATGGTCCACGTAGCAAATGCCTAGTAGTTCACTTCAGTACTTGTCTTGTTATGCTTTATGTAGCATTATAATATAAATGCTCGTACTGTTTATTTGTGTCAACCGTTGATGACCTATATCTGTCCTGTTGTAGCCAAAACTTGCAAGTGTAGAATTAGCGTTGTGTGTTACGGCTGTCCCGTGTGTAGCTTAGACCCACAGATCAGAAGTGTAATGTGTACTTGTCCTTCTTGTAACTTTCTCGACAAAACTGGAGACATCATACATGTAACAGCCAACCAGGAATGTAAATTTCTGGATCCATAAATGTCAACAATAATGTCAAATGCTCGCTCTGTTCTTTTTAAACCCACAGATCTGGTCCATCAGAAATGTAAGTTTCTAGGCCACATTGGCGACAAGAAATGTATCATAAGAGCCCACGTAACTGGTCCACCAGAAATGTAACTGTCTTTTTTTTCTTGTTGATGTGATCACTGGCCCAAGACAGTATACATGTTGTTAGATGTGTAGTGCGAGCGTATGATGAATTGAGTGTGGGTGCGAATGAAGACGCGAATGTGTTTAGGCTCGTATAGATGTAGATCCTGCAACCCATACTCTCACATGCAGTAATCAAGGATGCTTTGACACTGCAGGCATGTTTCAAGACATTTATTGACGGGAACACACATAATATCAACAGGAACAGTCAGTGTAACAAGGTCATGCTGACCTGACATCGATAGGTATACATTTGGCATTCAAAAAGGTAAACATCAGAATAGACGTGCATGGTCAATAGCAAAGTTCTTCAATAATGACAGTTCGTAGCGTCGCCCTTGGCGTCTCTGACTAAACGCGTCAGATGCCTTAGTTACCTTGACACACAGGTGCAACTTGGCACTCCCTGCCAATTGCACATATCAGGCTGTAGTATAATAGCCGAAAGCACAGGCCTCGTCCTAACGTCGGCCGTGTACTTCTGTTAAATAGGTTATCATCAACCCTGCAGTAATACTTATTGTAGATAGAAGTTCCGCCAATCTGCGGCTCCCACAATATATCTTCGTCACTGGATTTCTGGACAATATAAGACTAACAGTCTTGGATGGCTACCTCGAGCACAATATATATAAGTTCTGAAATGGCGGATCAGTGAGCTGCTGTTCACCCTAGGTAATCCTTTACATGTTCTGCCACCGAAAAGCGTAATAATGCATAAAGGTCGGTATTACCTGGTAAATGAATCCTCAGAACTACACAAGGAATTCTGTCGTCATCCCGACGCACAGAGATTCACTGGGGAAAACTGCCATAGCAGTTACTTCGAAGATTCTCCCCGAAAAACAATGGACTCTTGGTCCCTTCAGAAAAACAGGACCTCCCGGCTTCCCGGAAGTATATCTCACTCCCGCTTAAAAAACCTTCCCATAGGCCTACGCCGAACTGTCAACCTCTGACCCTACAGGTCAAACACAATGAATGAATAAACAAGGGAAGACAACCCCTAATCAACCTGACATCGCAGGTAAAGACACAATTATACTTATGATACAAACATAAGCAAATAACTTGACAGATGACTCCGTCGAAAATGACAGCAACATTACTCCCACCCCCCTGTAAAAAAAAAAATGCAATTTTTTTTTTTTTTTTAATATGTTCATGAGCAAGATAGCACCAGTATCACTTCTGTGCTCATGCAAACAATGAACCTAATATCAGGTACAATAGAAGAGGGTACAAATCATCTCCCAACATAGGAGAAAATATTTCCTTTAAGCCAAACAAACTAAGGGATACCATTCAAGAAACCTAAGTTGCTGGCAATACCAATCATATATCAAACATTACTAAATAATATAATCATAGCAATATACAAATGTCAATGCTATTTTAGCAACATATCACTGATGGATGGACAAAATGAAATTTGTTAAATTATCTAAACATCATCCAAATACATTTGTATTACAACATATTATGATATTAAGGACAGACCTAAGTCTGAAAATATATCAGGAAAAACTAGGACACAAGATTTAACTGGAATCATGTGGGCATCTAGACAATATGTCCGCCATCACATTATCCGAACCACGGATAGCTCGCACCGTGAAATGGAAAGGCTGAAGAGCAATAGCATAACGAGTAGATCTCGAGCTCTTCAAATCCTTACTTTGCATAGCCGTAAGAGCTTTTTGGTCGGTTTCCATAAAGAAATGCGCGCCCAGAAGGAACCTTTGTAGCTTAAGAATGGACCAAACCATAGCCAACAATTCACGGTCCAAAACCGAGTAATTCCTTTCTGCCGCATTCAGCTTCCTAGAAATATACATTACAGGATGCAGAGTTCCTGAATATTCCTGCATTAGTGCCGCTCCAATGCCAGTGGAAGAGGCATCACTACGAAGGACAAAAGTCTTATCAATCGTCGGTAGTCTTAAGATAGGATGAGATGAGAACAAATTCTTAACCTGATCCAATGAAGATTGGCATTCTTGGGACCAACGCACCATATTAGGAGAACCTTTTTTCAATAACGTTGAAAGTGGTGCCATAATGGAGGACAGATTCTCAATGAATCTTCCATAGAATTGTATCAATCCCAAGAGACTACGCACTTGCTTTTTTGTCTTCGGAACCGAGATATTTAATATCTTTGAAATGTTTTGGTCCTCTGTCTTCAACAGACCATGACCAACTCGATGACCTAGGAAGGAAATTTCACTAAACCCAACAAAAGCTTTAGAGGGTTTAGCAGTCAATCTATGCTCACGTAGAGTAGATAGCAATTCCTTCAGACCCACATAGTGTTCTTCCCAAGTATCGCTGAAAAGACAGATGTCGTCTAAATATGCAATGACATCTGCACGATCTGATAGAATTCGTCGCATCATGCGCACGAAAGTCGCTGGGGCGTTCATAAGCCCGAAAGGCATAAAATTCCATTGAAACAGACCCCTAGGTGTCGAAAAAGCAGTGAGAGGTTTGGCGTGTTCCGTCAGTGGGACTTGCCAATAACCTTTCGACAAGTCTAGTTTAGTAAAGAATTTAGCTTTAGAAAGTCTAATAAGTAGATCATCTAATAACGGCATAGGTTCAGCATCGAACTTCGTAACTTGATTTAATTTGCGATAATCAACGCAAAGACGTATGTTATTGTCTTTCTTTCGAACAATAACTATTGACGAAGAATAAGCTGAAGTGGATGGTTCAATTATTTGTAGTTGAATCATTTCATCCAATTCTTTCTCGACTTGTGCTTGAAAATGAATAGGTATTGGGTATGGTCTTACTCTGATCGGATTACGATCAGTAAGTATGATGTCATGTTCTATGACATCTGTGTGTCCAGGAATGTCGGTAAGGACATCCTGATATGATTGTAACGTAGAGGATACTTGACGTTGTTCCTCAAAAGACAAGTTGGAAGAGACTGTAACGTCTCTCCACGATTCCGTTGAAGTAAGTGGAATCGCTGGAAGAGGTAAGTTCACGTCAGAAAAAATAGTTCCTCATCCTGTATAACGGACAGGGATGAGATGTGACCATGTTGAACTGGAGAGTCGTCCGTCGCCTGGAAAATAGGCTGTAAATAGTCTGGACGTTCAATAAACTCTGTTAGCATATTTATATGGAAGGTTTTATGCCTTCCATCCACATCGACAATATAGTCGACATCAGAAATTTTCGAGACTATAGTGTATGGACCCTTCCAAGAAATGAGAAGTCTATTCTCTCTTGAGGGCAGTAAGACATATGCTTTGTCTCCAGGACAAAGTTGACGTAGGCGTCTTTTCTTATTAGCAAATCGCCTAGCTTTTTCTTTCGCAAATTCGGAAGATGAAGTTGCTAACCTGCACGATTCGATAATCTTTTCTCTAAGAGCTATAACATATTCATATGACGATTGTGTATCATCGTCAATATTATCGGAAGTTATCAAATCGTGTAACAAGGACATTGGCCCGCGCGGTTGCGCGCCAAAGACAAGTTCGAAAGGAGAAAACCCTGTATGCTCGTTGGGAACCTCTCTATAGGCAAAGAGGACTGCAGGTAAAACCCTGTCCCAATCTTCAGGATGATCCTCCGTTATCTTGCCAAGTAAGTTCTTTAGTGTCCTGTTAAGACGTTCTACCAATCCATTGGACATTGGATGATAAATACTACTGAGAGACCTTTTAATGTCTAGCGTAGCCATTACCTGAGACATAACGTCCGAAATTAACTGAGTGCCGTGATCCGACAGTATTTCTCCGGGGAATCCCAGACGAGAAAATACGAGCCAAAGAGCATCAGCGATATCGACAGTTGATATGCTCTTCAGAGGAATAGCCTCTGGCCAACGCGTGCACATGTCCACGCAAGTGAGGATAAATTGGTGTCCTCTGGCTGACTTAATTTTGAACGGACCAATGATGTCTATAGCCATTTTCTGAAACGGCCGAATCGGAATATCTGCAGCCTGAATAGGAGCAGCATGTCTCGGACCCCTAGACTTGACCTCTTGACAAATTTTGCAAGATCGGCAATAAATTCGGATGTCTTTATTCACGAATGGCCAAAAGAATGACGCAAGGACTCTAGTTTTAGTTCTGGAAAAACCCATGTGTCCCGCACACTGAGAATCGTGTGCATGCCGAAGAATTAAGGCTCTCATACACTTAGGCACAAGAATTTGCGAGTGCATAGACTTGTCCGAGTGTTGTACCATTCGTACCAATATACCATTCTTCATAGTGATATACGATTTGTGATTCGTATTTTGATTGGGATCCCCTTTCTTTGCAAGAAGGAAGTATTTCTTCAAAGAAGGATCCTCTTCTTGACGTTTAACAAACGAGTCATGGGAAATCACCAAGTGCTCGTCTTGGCTATCAACTTCATTACTATCATCAGATGAAGTTGGGGGATTAAGAGCTTGAGCTCTTGTCACCACTGCATTGACCGTTTGAATGTTTCTTTCTTCCCAACTAGAAATTTGTTGCGGGGTGCATTCCTTAACCCCATGAATACGACCGATTATAAGATCCGCAATAGGATTAGGAAGAAGACATGCATGGACATCTCCTGTGAAGAAAGGAGTGTCAATCCTAATAATAGCAGTAGGATAGCTTTCCATAGTACCACCAAATGTAACACATTTGATTGTTTTTCCAGTGGCACAGCAAGGATCTATCAGAGACTCCTTAACCCCGACGGTAGTACATCCCGAATCGAAAAGTACTGAGACTAGCCTATCATTTATTAGACCTTTATGTAAGATGAGAGATCCTCTCCCATCATGCGCAACTGTAGCAGGTAGAGCAGGTAGAGGGTGACCACAACTTAGCGTAGATACAGTTGATGAGTCAAACAATGTTAAGCATTGGGGGCATTCAGTTGCTCTCCCAAAATCGAAAGCACAACCAGTGATAGCCCTAGAATTACCACTATCATTTACTGTATTACAGGCTCCATCAAACTCTTGTTGCGCAGAGTTTGCCTGTTGGTAAGGTCTTTTTTTGTTAAACCTAGGTCTACCTCGATTATCATTTCCCCTGTAATTGCCTCGATTATCATTTCCCCTGTAATTGTTATTATATTGCCTATTGTAATCATCATTCCGGTTTGAATCCCGGTTTCTAAATTCACCATCGTCATAATCTTGACGTCGAGAATGATTACCTCGAAAATTTGAATAGTTATTATTTGGATAGCCTTTACGAAAGTGTCTCAAATTATTACCACTAAAATTACGAGAACTACCATCTTGTCTCCACTGCATAGACGAAGAACCATCATGTGTTGGATTACTCCGCTTCTGAGTGTAATTTTGATTACTTCCCCTATTCCAATTTTGTTGAGCACCCTGAAATTTTTTTCTGAAATTAGGGCCATATGGTGTTGCCGAAGCAGCTGGCAACCCTTCTTTCACTTTAGAATTGCTAACTGTAGCATGGGGATGTGCTGTGGCATACTGACAACAGTATTCCTCCATTTCTTTTAAGTTTTTAGGCTTACGCTCATGAAGGAATGCAAGAAAAGAATCATTAACAGATGACAAAACCTTATCTCGCAATAATAAGTCCATTAGACCTTCATATGTTTTCTCAATCTGAGACAACTCAACCCATCGTGTAAATGTACGACGTATCTTTGTAACAAAATCAGAGAAATCTACTCCATTTTCTGGCAACATTGTCCTAAAACGAAGACGATAGTCTTCTTGTTTTAATTGGTATTTTTTTAGCAATGCTGCCCTGACAACATCATAATTAGTCCTCTCATGTTCGTCTATTGTCATAAGAGTAGTCACTGTGTCACCTGTAAAAAATGGCATCAGTTGTTCAACATATTTTTCCTTTTTTATGTTATGCGTATCGCACAAAAATTGGAATCTATCTAGATAATCTGCTACGTCATCCTTTAAAGGATTGAAATGAGGCAATTTAATCCTACTAACAAACTCCTTTGTCGTACTCGAAGTTGTTTGCTGAGCACCCGTACTCGCCAATTTCAATTTCTCTAACTCCAAAATTGCGAGTTTTTCATCAAGTTCCATCTTCTGTTTTCTTTCCTCATGTTCCATTTTTCTAATTTCAGCCTCAGCAGCAGCTTGAAGTTTTTTTTCCTCTGCAGCAGCTTGAAGTTTTTTTTCCTCTGCAGCAGCTTGAAGTTTTTTTTTCCTCTGCAGCAGCTTGAGCTTGAATTTTTTTGTCTTCCATTTCCATCTGGAATTTTCTTTCATCAGCTGCAGCTTGAGCTTTCCTCTCCTCAGCAGCAGCTTGAGCTTTTCTCTCCTCAGCCTCTCTTTGATACCTTCTTTCTTCAAGTTCTAATCTTCTATTCTCAGCTTCTAGCTTCTTTAGTTCAGCTTCTGCTTTCAATTTAATTTCCTCTTTTTGTTTCTTTTCTTCTGACTTTAATGCAATGGCGAATTGAGCAGATGAATATTCTTCCAATTCTTTACCAGACTTACCAAGGGTCAACCCTTGCTGGATGAAGAAATCCAATGTAGACATTCTGTCTAATGAGATCAGAAACCTGAAAAAAAAAATAAATAAATTACCTTATCCCACTTCAATGGGAGACAAGTCTGAAATGATAGACTTGTATACTCACTTCACTTTATTTTACTGTCTTAGTCTTAGACAAAGACTTTGTATGTTCCTCTTGTTTATAATGTACCCAAAAAATCACTTGAGTACCTGTGGGAAAAAAAAAAATTCCCTTATATCCCACTCACTATGGGCACAAGTCTTTTTTATAAA
The DNA here is from genome assembly GCA_024509875.1 of Oreohelix idahoensis. Classification (NCBI taxonomy): domain Eukaryota; kingdom Metazoa; phylum Mollusca; class Gastropoda; order Stylommatophora; family Oreohelicidae; genus Oreohelix; species Oreohelix idahoensis. Next base: position 111,803 of record JAMPIV010006512.1, read on the forward strand.
GAACTTGTATAAATATCTTATATAATATTATTTAACAAACTCTATATGAAGAGTCTACCTTATCAATAATATCAAAACATGACCAAGTATGTGTATGTAGACTGTGCATGACAGTAATGTAGTACAACCAAAAAAAAAATACAAAGACAAAAATACAAAACAATACAAATGGCAACACTGTTTTAACCAAAAATGTGTAGAGAAATACACAAGAAAGGAGAGACCTACAGAATACAAACAAAACAAATCGACAATCAAAACTGAAAAACAGACAAAATATTACAAAAACAACGTTAAGTACAATTACATCACAGCTAACATCAATAGCGACCAATTGTCACTAGCAAATTTCCAAATTAAGAAAATTTGCACCTACAGACCGCTTACAGTAAGCCTCGATCAAGTGGCATATTTACCGTAAGACCCACCAACCGAAAAACCCGCAGAAAAATACACCAAAAACAGTAGAAGTGACATAAACATATAGCAATCAATTTCAATGTGTTGCAGAACAAGTTCAGTCACAGCTGAAACTAAAATAAATTTCTTGCTCCTTGCGAACACAGAAACGAAATGTCAAACGCGCACTGAACGTCAAATCCACTGTAACATAAAGTGGTATTCACGAACCAAAGTTACTATGACCTTCTCAAATTACGCCTTGCACATTGAATGTTTACAATTTCACGTACTGTTTACAGACACTTGACCTCCAACAATGTAGCTTGAATGCTCTGACCTAGAAAAGTCTGTTGTTGAATGAAACGTGTCACAACCCGCAGTACTGTTTACAATAGGAACCCGCCTTCTATGCAGTTATGGTCCACGTAGCAAATGCCTAGTAGTTCACTTCAGTACTTGTCTTGTTATGCTTTATGTAGCATTTATATTATAATGCTCGTACTGTTTATTTGTGTCAACCGTTGATGACCTATATCTGTCCTGTTGTAGCCAAAACTTGCAAGTGTAGAATTAGTGCTGTGTTACGGCTGTCCCGTGTGTAGCTTAGACCCACAGATCAGAAGTGTAATGTGTACTTGTCCTTCTTGTAACTTTCTCGACAAAACTGGAGACATCATACATGTAACAGCCAACCAGGAATGTAAATTTCTGGATCCATAAATGTCAACAATAATGTCAAATGCTCGCTCTGTTCTTTTTAAACCCACAGGTCTGGTCCATCAGAAATGTAAGTTTCTAGGCCACATTGGCGACAAGAAATGTATCATAAGAGCCCACGTAACTGGTCCACCAGAAATGTAACTGTCTTTTTTTCTCTTGTTGATGTGATCACTGGCCCAAGACAGTATACATGTGGTTAGATGTGTAGTGCGAGCGTATGATGAATTGAGTGTGGGTGCGAATGAAGACGCGAATGTGTTTAGGCTCGTATAGATGTAGATCCTGCAACCCATACTCTCACATGCAGTAATCAAGGATGCTTTGACACTGCAGGCATGTTTCAAGACATTTATTGACGGGAACACACATAGTATCAACAGGAACAGTCAGTGTAACAAGGTCATGCTGACCTGACATCGATAGGTATACATTTGGCATTCAAAAAGGTAAACATCAGAATAGACGTGCATGGTCAATAGCAAAGTTCTTCAATAATGACAGTTCGTAGCGTCGCCCTTGGCGTCTCTGACTAAACGCGTCAGATGCCTTAGTTACTATGACACATAGGTGCAACTTGGCACTACCGCCAATTGCACATATCAGGCTGTAGTATAATAGCCGAAAGCACAGGCCTCGTTCTGACGTCGGCCGTGTACTTCTGTTAAATAGGTTATCATCAACCCTGCAGTAATACTTATTGTAGATAGAAGTTCCGCCAATCTGCGGCTCCCACAATATATCTTCGTCACTGGATTTCCGGACAATATAAGACTAACAGTCTTGGATGGCTACCTCGAGCACAAATATATATAAGTTCTGAAATGGCGGATCAGTGAGCTGCTGTTCACCCTAGGTAATCCTTTACATGTTCTGCCACCGAAAAGCGTAATAATGCATAAAGGTCGGTATTACCTGGTAAATGAATCCTCAGAACTACACAAGGAATTCTGTCGTCATCCCGACGCACAGAGATTCACTGGGGAAAACTGCCATAGCAGTTACTTCGAAGATTCTCCCCGAAAAACAATGGACTCTTGGTCCCTTCAGAAAAACAGGACCTCCCGGCTTCCCGGAAGTATATCTCACTCCCGCTTAAAAAACCTTCCCATAGGCCTACGCCGAACTGTCAACCTCTGACCCTACAGGTCAAACACAATGAATGAATAAACAATGGAAGACAACCCCTAATCAACCTGACATCGCAGGTAAAGACACAATTATACTTATGATACAAACATAAGCAAATAACTTGACAGATGACTCCGTCGAAAATGACAGCAACATCCACTAATGGTCACAACGCAAGCGTATCTAAAAGAAGGTCGTCCAAGGTATCTATCTTCGCACAAGATTACTCTTGGCAAAGATGATGTAGATAGAAGATGAATGGCGCTTCTACCTTAGGGGAGCTTTCACAAGATATTCCCCGAAGTCAAGAACAAACGCTGCTTAAGGGCTGAGCAAATTTGTTAACTTATTATCTGGTCCGTCGCCTTTTGTGAAGGGTTTATGCAATGATTCTGGCCCGTTCAAGCCCCCAGTTGGATTAATCCAACGAATGTCCTCTTATAAGTAATGGCTATATATATATATATATATATATATATATATATATATATATATATATATATATATATATATATATATATATATATATATATATATATATATATATGCATTTATCAAGAAAGACTGGCTCATACGTTTGCTTTCGTACATATACTGAATCAACTATTATTGTTTAATGGGAAAATAAATATGGAAAATTTGGTGAGAATTGAAATTAAAGTTTCCTCATTGAAGTTTAGAATGGGCTTTCCAATGTCTTTTATTTTTGCTGTAGCCTGTTACATAAAAACTTAGCTCCAGATGAGTCCTGCAGCTGTGGTTTCCGTCACTTCTGTTTGGTGATGAGTACACGTCTCCACATAACTCGTCCACTGTAGGCGGTTAGTGTTGATACTCTTCTCTCACACTAGTGGCGTACTAACTTCAGTACTTAAGTCTGATGGCTTGTAACCACCAACTGTGACAAACAGAAAGAAACAAATGCCTTCTGCTGAGTACATTTATTCTCCGCACTCTAACAGGCCCATTTTCATGCGCTCCAACCACCAATGTTAACCTCTCAGAAGAATTAAATTCCCGAGCGCACAATGCAACTCAGGGAATATGATGAAAATTCACCAATATCATTCTGGGTATCAACTAAGAAATTGCATCTAGAATGCGTGAATAATGATCTGCCTGAATTACAATTAAAAAAGGTATATAAATCGCACAACATGATTCTATACACTTTAGGCACATGTGATGTAATCATCACTCATTACTCGTCCTTACACTCGACTGAGTTCTGGAGTCATCTCTGCGGTCGGGTTCCCCCGCACGACTAGTCAGAAACAATCACCAGCTCTTGCAATAGTGGTTCATGCATATACTATTTTCATATGTTGAGGTTGCCAGCCTCGTTTATAACCACTTAGCAAGAAACTTGTAACACACTTCTCCTGGCACAGATTTAGAATGGACACAGCTCTGTATTAGAGCTTCGAGATCACTTAGGTCTGGGAAATATGAGTTAATTCCTCTGACGGCTGGTGTTCTGCGAATTCCTGGCCTGGGAAAACTGTTGGTATAATTCCTCTTATGACTTGGTCTGGGAAATATGAGTTAATTCCTCTGACGGCTGGTGTTCTGCAAATTCCTGCCTGAGAAAACTTTTGTTAAAATTCCTCTCTAACCCCTTGTGATAAAATTCCCAAGTTTCCAGTCTTGTATTAAAATTGCGGGTTTACTTGTAAATTCCAAAGTTGCCCAATACTCGATCTGGTACTTATAGTTGTGGAATGATAAGTCCTATCCTCTTTCGTCTGGCTTGTAGGAGGTGTTTAGTTGACGCTGCGATGTAGTTTGTGCTGTTCTGTGTTTGATTTCTACAGTATATCTCACACTCCTTAGTTTCAAATCCCAGCTGTGTTTCCGCCGAATGTTCCAATCAATTTATTGTAGATTCTGGCGAACCAATGAAATCTATTTAGCACTGTTTGGGTGGGGAAGTTTATCATTACTCATCCCACGCGTATTTGAAAATATTAAATTTAATATACACGCATGGCCTCTTACAACAGTGATGTCATATCGTTACATAAGACTTCCGGCCGCACCTCTGTCTATCACAATATTGTGACCATGTTTTCCTGGCGTAATGTCTTCCGCCCAGGTGTCTATCCGACAGATTATCTAATTGTCCCCTTTATCTGCGTGCCTCCGCCAGACAGATGTCTGGTCAGACAGTGTTGTCTTCTTTCATTGTACTCACAACACAAGCTTGTGTCAACACGATCAACAGCTTTCCAATGGAGTCAAATGTTTAACCGACACGTTTCCAGAGGTGTTCAGACGAATTCAAAGAGATAAGTGGGTGACCGATCTGGCGACTGGGTATTGTTACTATAATACGTCTGAGGAGTGGTAAACAATAAGATACTAATTACCTCCGTAGCAAATACTGCCACAGGGGAATGGCGTGTTAGAGACATCACCATGCTATGTCCAGCATAAAGAGTAAAATAGTTAAAATAACGAATGAAAAGGCATGATTTATGCCAAATAAAAGCGATGAGTGAGAAAAATGAAGAAAAAGAAAAAAATACTGCCGGAGGGCTGAAGGGGTGAGAGATCACAGAAAAGAGCATGTTCAGACGTTTTGTCACAGCGTGACGGCCACCGACTGATTTGCCAGTGAGCGGTTAAGGTTCAAAGAAGAAGAAGAAGTTGGGGTAATTTTAGTCAAGCTATCAAACAATGCTCCATGTAAATCCCGGGGGTCTTTGATGAGACAAAGAAAGAATATGACTACTGATTCCTCAGGTATACTGGTTGGTTAAAACAAAACTGTTTTTTTTTTTAAATTTTGTAACACTTGCTAATAGGACAAAGGATATTGCAAACGTTACGGCCACAGGGCCTTCATCGGAGACGAAAGGACAAAAATCAGGAAGGAAAGAAAGCGAGAGCATGTGGGGAAACTGACAAATAAATAAAAGTAATATGACCCGTAAAATTCTCATGAAATCATGCGATGAGTAACACAAAATGGCTGCCGCTTCCGGGTATAACTCAGGTATACTAATACTTATACGATTAGTATGAGGTTATTCATGGGTCTGACAACTTCAGCATCTAAAGTAGCTTGATACAGAAAAAATCACACAAGAGCTCGTGAACAGTTGGGAACGAGCTTCCTATAAGGGGGCAATCTGCAATGGTGGCACCATTCTTTATAACGAACGGAAAAAGCAAAGATGATAACGAAGATGAAGTTGATGCTAGATGTAGCGATGGATGCAGCTTTATGATTTACCAGCTATAAGTATACAGTAGCCCTAATCGGGGGTTTTCAACCTTTATCACAGCGTTAGCAGTAATGATGGTTATACTTTAATGATTCTTGTAGCTTTAATCATAGTTAAGCTTTTATTGTAGTTTAGCTATTATTGTAGTTTACCCTAAATGATAACTTTAGTTTTAATCATATTTGTAGCTTTAGTCACAGTGTTAGCTTTATCGCTAGTTTTATGCTTAATTGGGGTTTTAGCTGTAACTTTGTATTTAGCTTTGCCGGTAATATTCTACGTCATAGCTAATTGTAAAACTCAGTTTTATAAAAGATAAAGCAGCCCATTATCTGTTTCCTTTGCCATTAGTCATCATCATTATCACTATCTTTATGGAGCTACCACTGCTGGTAGCCTGTGCCAAGAAATGATCTCGTAGTGATGGTTTCTCTGGCAATTTGTTTTATATGATGAGGTTTCTAGTCCCATGTACAACCTCTTGTTAGTCGACCTCTACGACATGCCTGAGTGTGCATTAGTCCAGTTCTTTCTTTGTCTACTTAGAGACCACCTATATTGTGTATGGTTTAATCCACAGTTCAGAATGAACATCACGTTAACACGGTCGGAATGGCTAAGAGGTATGGTGTCCGCCTCTTATTCTAAAGGCACTGGGTTCTGTTCCTTGTACAGGGAATATATTTGATGAGATTATTTTCAGAACGAGTGGGTCCTAAACATGTCATACTCCCACCTGATTTCGTGGATGTTGACATCGGATGCCTAGCCTTCTCGGATAAGGGCGAAAAAATAGGTAGTCTCAAGTACAAGCACTTGCCACATTGGCTTTTCGCCTATCACCAGCTCCTGATGGAGTAAGAGTCTACACTGAGCAAAATTCCTATGTTTAACCCAGACGTTTTGTCTCGGAGGATACACAAACCATGTTGTTCACAGGCTCCAATATCAATCGACAGACAGTATTGGGAGGTATGTTGTTAGTTCGCACATGACTTGAAGAAGATGTCAATCTGATTAAAAATTAAGACACGTACAGTAAGATAACAAATGTTATTTTGGAGCCAAAAAAAATTACATAATCGCTTAAACCCAGACCTTGTTGTTGTGATAAATAATTACAAGAAAGTAACATTTTGAAAAAAATTATCAGTGATAGATCTATGAAGTAGTGAGTTGTAAAGATGATAAATACACATGGAAGTAGAAAGACCTTATAAGGGTAAGGGAGTCTGAAAGCAATATTTTATGGTATCGTGTAGAATGTTCTACATGAGAGGTATGGTGATGAACTCCTACCAATGTCAGACACCTGGATAATGTTTAGTTTGGCATGAAAATGCTAAGATAGACTGCTCTTGATTGGATTTCTTCTCGACGTAGCAACCTGGGTGTGTGCGCGAAAATACTCGTAATAACCTAGCTTCTTGTAAGATCACTTACTTCCAATTGTCAAGGAGAGATCACAGACAGCTTAAATAAGAGCTCGTAACCAGGATACCCTGTAGGTCCGGCCTAGGATTAGGAGTAGCTGCTAACATTAGAGAGCGTAAAACTCTCATAACAATACTGAAAGCCCAAGCGTTAGGACCATCCTCACGTGGAAATAGTAGAAGGATTCAGTGCACTGTAACTTCATCTATCTGAGGAATTACTGCATCTTACACTAGTTGCAGTAAGTTACGGCCATATTGTGCATCAAGCCTGTGTATTACTTCGCCCAATAGAGAGTCTACGGTACAAGTTACTAGCGATGACGGAACCCAGCATCAACTTTGTGGTACAAGTTGCCAGAAGTCAATGCTAGACACCTCATTAGACGGATTTTGAAGACGCTTGACTTAACATAAGCAGTTACCTCGGTTTTGTGCAAGAGACGTGCTGCTGCCACAATTTTTGACTGTTGACAAGAAGTACAGTCCAAAGTACCGTTGGGAACCACCAGCGGCCGAAGCAGACGCCAACCAACTCCACACTGCAAGCTAAGTAGCAGACAAGCGAAATCAATGAACATTTCTCACGTTTTCCACCACAATATGAATCATCCGAGGATGATAAATATCATCGCTTCAGTATTCTATACAACGTTATTTACTTTAAATCTTGTTAAACTCGAAGTAATTATTAAACGTGTTTATCTGTAACTTTAAAGCTATAGTTGGATTAATTACTACTGAGTGAATTGTATGTCTGCATCCGTATGACTCATATCGTTTTAAATACATAAACATAAAGAGCTATTAGATTAAGATTTTACTAAATCCTTTCCGTTGGGGGCTCATACAATACCTCTTGAGTTAGGGAAGGCAAAGGCAGTGAGCAAGGGAACTTGTTATTTCACCTCACAAAGCTGGGACCTAGTATTGTTGAAATCTCTAACACTTCACTCGACTACAGCAATATGCAAGAATAGATTGATGACTAGGAATGAGGGTTGTCTGAGATTTAGAGTGGCTATGAGGTAAGTAGATGTAAATGGTAAGTGAGCGTATACGATATATGATAAATATACAAATAATTTTATGGCGTAAATGATAAATGCGTGTGAAAGAGAAGTGTCAAAGATGTACGCCTGTAAAGAATAACTGAGTGATTCATTCATTTTCATGTTCGCTTCCTGTGGAGCATTGACTCACTACTGCAGGAATCCGGAACAAAGCTTTCATTTGTTTCTTGCAGCAATTGTTTCTGTTTTTGTTTTAAATTGTTTACATGATAAGATTGGCAGCTGTATGCACGAGCTCCTGTTTGTCGACTCGTACTAGTCTGAGGGGAAAGTAGACCTATTCTTTCTATACGAAGCCATTTAATGTTTCATTATTTCCCTTTTTGTTCCGTACGGAGCAGGAAGCCACCACAGCTGTTGGTCCTCTTCCAGGAAGCTAACATCAAACAATTCATGTGCTTACACAGCAGAGGTTTGTGTGTGATTACTGAATGTAAAGGACAAAGCAAGTGGTAGAGAGCAACAGTTGTAAAAGATAAATGAGAGAATATAAGTAAGTGAAAAAGGTAGGTGAGTATTAAGACAGGAATATTAATATTAGATGAATGAGAATTGTCAGTACCGAGGATTGGAGAGAGCATTCGATTGGCAGAGTGGTTAGGGCGCTGGTATCTCGAGACAAAGGTGCTAGGTTCGGATCGCGGTGGCATCACACTCCAGTCTACTCAACAGTAAATGGGTACCTGACTCTACTCTTGAGTTATGGAAGAAAAAACCGCGAGTAACAGAACTGGCCACCATCACCTCTCAATGCTGGACCTAGTACCTAGAAGTCTCAAACACTTCACTCCCCTACTGCAGTATCTGTTATGGGACTATGTTTACATTTTTTAGGATAGGAGAGTGTTTCGGTTAAGCTGGTTTAAAGTGGATTGAATGAGCTGGCATCTAAGAATCGAAAGTCGGCTGCAAGGAACCTTCAACGAATTCCGTATCTTGCCCTGGTGTTTGCCTATAATCTGATCGTCCATCTCTTAGTATTTCTTCCCACTTATATTCTTGTCTTTTTCTCGCTCGTTTACCATTAGCACCTCCGTCTCTTATGGTTTTCACAAGGTATTGTGTCTCTTTACGTATTCAAATTACATTACCTGTTCAAATTTTTATCTTATTCGTTAATTTTTTGTTCACTTCCAGCTTATTTAAAACGTATTTATTTGTTTTCTTCCCATTCCATGAGATGCCCCCTACGTATTCACATTTCAACATTCATAATTTTTGTCTTCTAACTGACTATTCATTGTCCATGTTTCTGCATACTGAGTAATGACGAGTACATATAACACGTTATGACTCTCATTTTAAACACATTTATTTAAGATCAAAATGGCATCCTATCTATATATGTCTCGTTTCAAATCTTTGACGCTTAAAGAATCTTTGTTACGCTTATTGCAGAGAACAAACTTCGCGTGATGCTCCTTTATTGGTACATTCTAATTTGTCCAGTTCTGACCGGCATATACTGAGTCAATTTTATATGACAATTAAAACGCTTAAAATAAGTTGCAAAGAATTCCATAAAATAAAACTTTTCCTTACTTAAGTAAGGAAAATTATTTAACTACTATTAAAGACTACGTTTCACATTTGAAGGGCCGGGCGTCGGATGGTGAATGGTGACATGCCAAATAAATCAATGACCTTTTTTTTTAAATAACTAAGTCAGCGAGTCTTTTGTTTCAAACACAGCTCTAGTAATGACGAACTTTCTTGTGAGATTTAGGTGTTTAGACTGATCAAGGGATACTTTATTCAAAGATATTCAGTTATGACTTAAAATTATAAAATAAGTTTTTAAAAGCACATGATTTAGGGATGTACTTTTATTATTGTTATCAAATGCACTAAAAACATAAAATAAAGGTTGATTACATTAGATCGCATTGAAAACAAAAAGTGGATGGCTTATTATCATTAATCAGTAATTCGTCATAACTTTCATAATTTTTTTTAATATTTTAAAAACTATATGATGAATTAATAATTAATCGTTTTGTTTTGGTCTTGGCTTAAAGGACCATATGCATTGCACACGGACAACTCAATCCTCCTATGATCTCCTCCCTTAGATCACATAAGGAGGATCTCAGCACAGTACATGAACTCCGTAGCACCGGCTACGATCCCTATGTTTATATACAGGAATCACACATTCTATAAATATTTTTGTGGCAGGTAGGTTTCTAATTTTTAAATTTTGCCTGGGCAGCGGCCATAAAGCTTACTCTTTACGATTTCCAGCTGCCGAGAGATTTTTAACGCGCGCAACTTGCACAGGGGACCTCCTAGTTTTTCGCCCTTATCCGAGAAAGCTAGGCATCCGATCTCACTACCGAGGAAATCAGGGAGAAGTATGACATCACTAGGATCCACTGGTTCTGAAAAAAGTTCTCTCAAATATATTCACTGGATAGGGAACTGAACCCGGTACCTTTAGAGTTAGACGTGGACGCCATACTTCTTAACCACTCCGACCCCCATAATATTATTATTTAATGAAATGTGGACATTCACTTTTATTCCATGCAATAGAGCACGTAGAACATCCCCTTGTTTTAAAGGTACATTGGGTAAGAATAATAACAGTGGATCCCTAAAACGTTTTCTCCCTTTACTTCGTTAACACGTAAAGTACATGCAGGTATAAATGTTAGGTAAATATGAATGTTTCTGTTACAGGTAATGTGTATCAGAATAAACGTTGTGTGAAGGTTTACAGTGCAAGAAGGTTAAGTTCGTGTAAAGAAGATGTGGATGTAAAATAGCGGGTGTATATCTTAACTAGCGTCCGACTGGCTAAGCGGTTAGATCTCTTTCCTCTCGCGGCAGCAACCAGGTTCCGGAATCGAAACTGGTGGAGTCACGCACCGGTCTACCCAGCTGTATATTTGGACCTGACACTGTTCTTGAGTTAAGCAAGGCAAAGGTAGCGAGGAAGGGATATTGTCACCTCACCTGATAAAAACAAAGCTGGACAGTATGGGAAGTCTCTAACACGTCACTTCCCTATAGCAGTATTTGCACTAGGGCTACCGTTGTATCTGGTTAAGTGAGTTAAAAACAAATGTATACCTATGCAAAGTCCTAAAACTGACAGCGTGTTAGAGGACAGATAATATTTGAGGAGCAAAAGACGTAAAAAGAGACAGCATTCGTGAGAAAAATCAAATACAAGAAATGATTGACATAGAATACAGAAAAGCCAAGGATACGATGTAAAAGTTGATAACAGCTAAAAGAAGCAAGCCTTTCTTGTAATGTTCTATTTTAATTTGGCGGCGTCTAGGGAAATACGATGCGCCGATGTGGAGTGGTAAGGCTCGGAGAAAACCACTGAATGCAGCCTTGTCTCTCGAGAATGGCACCCAAGCTCTGATATATTGGCGCAAGTGTTAGCTCTCGTGAAATATTATTCTTGGGGGTGTGAAATTATGATTGTGCGCCTGGCTCATTTGAGATCTGGATTTTCCTGCATGAGAATGTCGAGTGAAACCGAAAGATCTATAGTGGTCTAGATGTCGGGTAGTGTGTGAAGGAACGTGTGTTTATTTATATGAAAAAGCCAGGTTGTCAGATTGGAGAGATGAGTATAAAAAAGAAATATAATAACAGGTAATGTTTGTTTTCGTGTGCGTATATAAATATGTTTTTGCTTCCTTTATGATGTGTTGCCTGCTGTGATATCGACCTTGCACATAAGTTACATAATTTTATTGAGCGCTTCAGATGTAGCAGTGGTACACAGACTGAATTTGATGATTAAACAACGCTCTAGGTAGGGCAGAGTGACCCAGGCTGACTTAAAGGGTTAATAAACGCTCTAGATAGGGCAGAGTGAGACAGGCTGACTTAGAAGGTTAATCAACGTTCTAGATAGGGGAAGAGTGGGACAGGCTGACTTAGAAGGTTAATCAGCGCTCTAGATAGAGAAAGAGTGAGACATGCTGACTTAGAGGGTTAATTAACGCTATAGGTAGGGAAAGAGGGAGACAGGCTAACAGAGGGTTAATCAACGCTCAAGGTAGGGAAAGAGGGAGACAGGCTGACAGAGGGTTAATCAGCGCTCTAGATAGAGAAAGAGTGAGACAGGCTGACTTAGAGGGTTAATCAACGCTATAGGTAGGGAAAGAGGGAGACAGGCTGACAGAGGGTTAATCAACGCTCTAGATAGAGACAACGTACCACAGACTGAATTACAGGGTTAATAAACGCTGTAGATGGGGACAAGAAAGCACACACAGAATTAGAGGATTAATCAACGCTCTAAGTAGTGATAATGTGACACAGGCTGAATTAGAAGTTGTTGGGTGACGCTATTACTGTAGCGATAATTAGGCGCACAGAGATGGGAACCAGCAGGATCGTTTGGCTCAGGTTTCTCCTCATGGGGGAAGAGGGTGGGGTTGGCCTCACCTCAGCCAAGGATGCATGATTCTCCTCTGTTTACCCATTTTCCAAAGCAATGAGTGGGCCTCAAAATATAAAATGACCCGGATTTAATCTGAGCTCTCACACGGTCTGGCTATGGGAAACACTGAATGTACCGATTAAAAATTAACACTCTAGATCAGCAGTAGGCAACCCAGAAGCTGCTGGGGCTAAATTTAAATACACTGCACTGTCTACAAATCTATCTTGATAAAATCATGCCAGCAGTGCTAGGTGGAATATCAGTTTCAATTATAGAATGAATAGTCTATAATTATCTCTCACCATTACCTTTCTTCACAAAGGTGAGTGTAACCTTGAACAGTAGACATACTCATTTCCTTCTCACTTAAGTAAAACATAGTCATGTCACCATTCGCATCGATAGATTTCTTTGCTGTGAGTTTGCACTTATTAATACAACTTTTATGTAAAAACTGTAACTTAAAATTTTACACATAGATCAGAAACATTCAGACAACGTACAGTCCAAAAGTACAACTTTTAACTCTAACGGTCGATCACTACAGTTTAATCAACAGAGCGGTGAAAAATTCAAATTAAATCATGTTTAAGTAAGTTAACTTTGTTTGGTTTGGTTTGATTTAAGAACTATGTTCATTGCACACGGACTACTCCATCAGTGCTCGATCTCCTCCCTTAGATCACACAAGGAGGATCTCAGCACAGTTCGAGAACCCCGTAGCACCTGCGAGAATCCCAGTGTGTGTGAAGTTAACTTCACTTCGAATAAAAGTTCGCGTTCCTATCTTACACAGTTCACGAATAAAGTGTATTTTAATAAGCTAGCTAGTGGGTTCTAAATGAGAAGACGATGCTGGAGATGGATAGGTCGCACTTTGAGAAAACCTGTTGATAGCTTCACCAGACAGTCCATGTTCTGGAATCCACAGGGTAAGAGAGGTAGAGGAAGACAAAAGAACACACGGGAAAGAGAACTGGAGACAGACATAAAGGGGATGAAGAAAACTTTGAAAGACCTTGAGTTGATGGCATGGGACAGGAAGGTTGGGCATACGTTAGTTGAAGGCCTGTACGCCTATGAGAGTTGCAATGAAAGGAGGAGAAGCTAGTGGGTCTCAGTGGGAAAAAAGAAAAAAGTATTTTTAATCCTGGGAATTCCTCGCTTTTAAATGCCGAGGAAGATGACTATAGTGCGTTTCACAATGTTTGTCGCTGTTTAATATTCAATATCTCTGCAACCACTTGATCGTAATTGTTGCAACTTTGCATATGACCTAATGATCGCTATGTCCCAAGGGGGACATTTTTTTCCTCGTTAACAAACTTATGGTTTTAAATTTTCTTTATTTAAAGTATACAAAATCGACCACCTCCTAGTCCAACCATGTATTGAGAGGGCTTACCCCTTCATATTTGTGAACTATTTCGATTTAACATCTTGAACGCATTTCAAATGATTTTCCCGGTGTATCAGCTCACTACCGCACTGTTTTGCACCTTACATTGATCCTTCCGGTGTGTTCAGTTACCGTTCTACTGATTGTGTATTACCGTGCATAGGCGTATCTTGCGGTATTCTAGGTCTGTAATACAATGGGTGTGAAAGTCATGTTCCTTACACTGCATACAATGGCAGTGAAGATGTATAAATATTTCTGCAGAGAAGCTAAGCGTGGTAAACTGTATCGGAGTCTCTCAAATCCTGAAAAGAGAACTATTCACGCTTTGGGTTTAAGTAAACGCTCATTTTATCAATTATCAAATCTAATGGAATTCTCAGTTCAATCAATACCAGGACGCAAGGAAGAAAGGAAGTAGTAGATAGTTTTGACAGGGATGTGATTAGAAGAGAGATTTGTAGAATGTTCAATTCCAAAGAAACTGTGACACTAAGAAAACTGAAAATTCGGCCGAGAACACACAATGACATTGATGTGTCGAAATCAACATTATGGAGAACTGTTAGAAGCATTGGCTTTACGTTTAGGAAGTACGCTAGTGGAAGAAACGTCATCTGCGAGAAGCCGCACTTAGTATCTATGAGAATTAAATATTTACGTGAAGTACGGGAAATGCGTAATAAAGATTATGATATTGTGTATGTGGATGAAACTTGGATCAATGCTCACCACACAAGGGAAAAGGAATGGCGGTTATCAGATGGAACGATTAAAAGATGTGTACCCAGTGGAAAAGGACAACGTCTGATAATGGCACATGCAGGCAGCAGACATAATGGGCTAGTAAAAAAATGCTGAACTTATTTTCACTTCCAATTATACGGACAACCGGGACTATCATACCGAGATGAACGGTAACATATTTAAAAAGTGGATTGAAAATACTCTTCTTCCGTCCCTAGACAGACCATCCTGTCTGATAATGGACAACGCATCATACTGCAACGCTGTGGCAGAAGAAGAAAAAATCCCGACATCTTCGAGTACAAAAGATGCTATAAAGATTTGGCTCAAAAAAGAAGACATTCCATTTAACGAGGGGTTTCTGAAACCTGAATTACTGTCCCTTGTTAAGAAATCACAAAAGACCAAGATCTTCCATATAGACAAGTTGATTCAACTTCATGGTCATACATGTTTGAGACTGCCACCTTATCATTCACATTTAAACCCAATTGAACTCGTTTGGGCAAAAGTTAAAGGACAGGTGGCAGCTGAAAATAAAACTTTCAAACTATGCAATATGAAAGAACTAACATATGCCGCCCTCTCGCAGATAGACAAAGATTATTGGTGTAAATGTAAAGATCATATCTTAAAAGAGGAAAATGACTATAGGAAAAAAGATGGACTGTCGTTCGTTCAGCCGAGAATAGTCATCAATATGTTAGACTCGTCTGACTCGGAATAAGTGTGTAAATACCTTATATGTTTTATATGTTTTCTCCTCCATCTATTTGTATATGTAAACAATTCATTTCATTTTTATCTCCGCGATTTCACTACTATACTTAACATACACAGTACTTTCACCTCTTCATGCATCCATTCACTTTTTAGTATAAAAAGGAACATTTACAACGAATAGGCGTTATTTTTCTCTCAAATATTTCGAAGAAATAAAAAAGGACCTCACGTAGTAATCAGTTAACAAACCCCTCTAACATTCGAATTGTATAGACGCCTATGCCGAAAATACGCAACTTCCTTCATTTACGGTAAATTATTTTCTTCCTGGACAAAATAATCACTTCGTTAAAAAAGATCAAAGGAATTAGCCGTTGCAAGAAAAGCACACTACCTACAACATTTAATTTTATAAAACCTTTGGGACATTGAAAATATAAGATCACATGCAAAAAATCATGTTTATCAGTGCAAGGAATATGAAGATATTTGAAGGCAATCGTCGACCGACCTTTTTGAAACGCACTGTAGTATTTCCTGAGCGTAAGAATATTTTTAAAAACTCCTCCATCATCTAGACATCTACCAAATTATTCCCTGTGGTCTACCGGTATATCGCAATAGATGTACTAACCAATGAGGAATGGAATTAGAGACTGTTAAAGGAAACTACTACAGCTGGAGGTGAGTACCAATATGCTATCTAGCAGTGGTTTATGTAGCAATTTATTTAACTCGATGACGCTGCCTATGCCAAGCACAACCTCATATTTGTGGCACTTTACGAAGTGATTAAGGGACCAGTAGCTATGTTCTTTATTGTGACGTATAATGGAAAAATATCCTACAGTATCTGACAGCCCTGAAATCCCGTTAACAGTCTATGATTCGCTAGCACAGCCAGGCAACTTACAGCCTGCGTTTACTCATTTTAATCCACGACTCTTTTCCTTGAGACGTAAACAAACGGAAATATTACCAACTTCCGCGACCTGCCAGTCATTACAGGGAGCAAACCACGTTGTTTACCTGAGTTTCTCACGCGAGCTGATCTGTCAATCATCAAGATATCCGACAGACGCACGTGGAAACACCGGACCTTTTTGAAGTAGCCGCACGGGCAAAAACAATTTCTCGTGTATCCTGTGATGTTCGTAAATTCAGGGGGAGACAAGGCTTTGATCTCCAGAAACGGGGAAAATCTCGGAAGAATCCCGTTACACGGTCCAAGTCTCTGTTGTCGATTGGCAAGCGCCGACAGGGCCACCGTGAAAACCTTTTATCGGGGAAAACGTAGTTTCCTGATTTCTGCTATGCACTATAGTGTGAAAAGTAACATCATCTATAGATCAGAGAGACAATAATGTATGTATACACTGTGGCTTCCCAAACCAGTTATCAGTTGTTGCTCAGAATTTTGGATAGTCTAAACACGTCGTCTAGAACCATTGTGGAAGGTGTGTTAATAGCCTTCGTGGGGATTTCATTCGGATTTTCTGGGAATAGAAATTTGTGCTTAAGTGTTAAAATGTGTTAACTCTTTCAGTCCCAAGCAAAAAAGTGGGTTTTGCCCAAACAAAAATGGCCATACCAGTATGTTTTTATTGTTTTTGTTTGGAAATAATTTTTTTTAAATGTTCATATTCATAAAAAGCGTTTTTGAGTGTTAAGTTTTAAATGGGGTTAAAGAGTTAAGTTTTACCATTATAACTCACTGTGATTTCCTAGCGTTAAAACTAGTGAAATAAATAACGCGTAGCTATTTTCTTGCCAGTTGTTCAGTTTAATGTAAATTCCATCATCCGCTTTCTCACAAGAAGATACGGTTTAGCTGACTGAATTAATATGATAGGCATGACTGGTAGTGGACCATAGATTTCATGTTATATTTCATTTGGTGTAATTATATAAGTGACTGTTATTTAAATACCATACGACTAACAGACGCCGACAATCTAATAGCTATTAATGACAGGCGATATTTGTTGAGTGCGGGTAGAGATAATTAAATAATAATAGATATTGTGCGCTGATCGTGACAGGACCAGGAGGGGAAAGGCTGCATGCATCAACAAAACCTGCATCCGCTAAGCGACGCGCGATAGGATAGGCTATAGACACCGTGTGCCTTTTAACTTTAATCAGGACTGACGGAGAGGATGAGAGATCGTCTCCTCCCCTTCTGTGTATATATATATGTAGAGATGTAATAGTAACATTTTTTCATAATGTTTCTCTATTCTAGCAGACCTGATCAAACGGCGACCAGCGGTCTATTTTGGTCCTTTTCTTCATCTACTGATTGATTAATGTTGTCCTCTTCTTGGCATTACGCGTCCCCAAGTTCAGTTGTGAACAGCAGTTGCCAAAGAGACACATAAACATTTTAAATAGTAAAGTTAACTGGACTTACAAATTCCTAGATATTCATTCAATTTTATCAGCCCACTGTGGCGTAATACAAATATCATAACTATCTGACTTTTGACAGTCGTATCAGAGGATTTATCCAGCAAGTTGCGCTGTTTCAAATTCGGCACTCACCCCAGAGCCAGCCGATAGGATTAATCATCACCATCATAAATAACAGTTTTTTTAGCAACCAGATGTTTTTGCAATGCTAGAAGGATTTGCTACTGTTTACTGTGAACACCAGATCTTGTTTTTTTTCTCTACATTAACTATTCGAGGTGATATTTGTTTATCCAGGAATCAACCACCAAATTAGGCGTTCCCCTTATGAAATTTAATTATTCGAGGAGGGACTGGGGCCCAATTTGGAAGATAAAAGACTGGAATATATATATATATATATATATATATATATATATATATATATATATATATATATATATATATATATATATATATATATATATATATATATATATATATATATATATATTCAGGAATTGTATGTCCAAGAGATTTGTTCACCAAGAGTAGGCAAGAAGAGCGAGTGAGTGGCCACGTATGTCAGAGAGAGTGAATATTTTCTTTGGTTACAGCAAAATTGAATTATCTGAGTCTGCTTAAATCTTGTTTATTTTACTGGATAGCTTTAGTATGAACTTTGTTCTTTTCTTTACTGTCTAAGCTGTAACATAGTGCTAACCTTTGACCTTTGGGGTTATTAACTTGTTGGGTTCTTTTCTTCTCAATGAGGGGAGGGCACATGTATTCTGTTAATTTTCTATGTATGAATTCTGAATTTATTTGATCTTTCTCTAGATATTCGATGTTGTAAAGTTTAATGATAATAAACAACAAAAGAACTTATCTTTGTGTGTTGGTCAGACCCATACCCAATTTAACATAGTTTTTCACGTTTGTGTGTCTAGTTGTCACATAAGTGTGTGTGTGTGTGTTTAGTTAAACTTATATTTCTAGATATAGTTAGGTGCAAGATTGTCTTATACTAAATTATAGTCGTATAGATAGGCTGGACTAGAGAAACTTCTCATTCCAGAGACAGATCTCCTTAAACTATCCACTTGTGAAATCTATTCTCACACCTTTACTTCTCACTTACTTATCACCATCCACTCTACTCTCTACTCAGGCGGGACCATAAATATTTATCAAACCTATCTAAATTTACGATATTTATTGATCTTCAAAGAAAATGAGCTAAAGCTGCAGATGAAGTTAGCATTCATGACTCAGACTGAATTACAGATTGTGAATGAACGTCATCTATGTATCTAACAGGGCACGAACAGAATTAGAAGTTGTTAGTGAACACAATCTATGTACCTACAGGGCAGGAACAGAATTAGAGGTTGTTAATGAATGCCATCTATGTACCTACAGGTACAAGCATTCCTGTCCTACACCATCAAGTCAAGGTCTTGTCACTTCTTTATCACTTTCATATCTAGATAGATAGGTAGGTGGATCGGTAGATAGGTAGGTAGGTAGACAGACAGACAGAGGGACGGGCGAAAAGCCAGATAGATAGATAGATAGATAGATAGATAGATAGATAGATAGATAGATAGATAGATAGATAGATAGATAGATAGATAGATAGATAGATAGATAGATAGATAGATAGATAGATAGATAGATAGATAGATAGATAGATAGATAGATAGATAGATAGATAGATAGATAGATAGATAGATAGATAGATAGATAGATAGATAGATAGATAGATAGATAGATAGATAGAACTTTCACATTTAAATTATCCACTAGCGGAAGTCATGGAGTGAAGCTGCACTAGTATCGCACAAATTCGCGAGATGTGATTCAGGTGTGCCAGGTGAAGCGCAATGTGTTTATCTTGATGCCAAAGGGAAAGGGACATCACCCAATACCAAGTTTACAGTTTTGGTATTTTTGCACATGCGTGTTTGTTTTTAAAACACCCGCACCTGACCTAAGCTGAACCGTCTTTTTTTTTCTCCTCAACTTCTTATAGAGGTATATTCGTGCACGGCAATACTGAAACATATTTTACATTTCTTTTCATATCTGTCACTCTAAAACTACAGGTTTCTTTCTCCATCTGTGTCTACCTTTATAACCTTCAGAACACTGTCTAGTGACTCTTGTCTTTCGTTCTTTTTTAATTTAAGTCTTCGACTGAAAGCAGGGCCGAATTATCCATAACGCACATGCTTAGGGCACCATCACTGCTTAGACAGCGCAGACTACACTGGCTTGGCCATGTCCGCCACATGGAAGATGGTCGCATCCCGAAAGATATCTTCTACGGACAACTGGCAGATGGCAAAAGAACAGTTTAGCGACAGTAGCTGAGATTCAAAGATGTGTGCAAGAGAGACATGAGGGCAGTGAACATAAATCCAGCACGTGGGAGGATGAAGCTGCCAACCGCACCAAGTGGCGATGCTATCTGCGGCGCCACCTCAGTTTGAGCGAACAGAAGCTCACACAACAAGCAGAAGAGAGGAGAACACATCGAAAGGAGCACTAGGAAAATAAGCAGCTGAGGACTGTCACCTCAGGGGCGCCTTCCCAAAGTCATTTATGACTGAATCGACTATTATTATTATTAGTATTATTATTATTAGGGTATCAACGCACCAGGGAGACACACAAAATAAAAATAAATAAAATAAAACTTGAAATTAACGGTTGACGATAAAATTGAACTACATGGTAGTTCAACATGATGAACTACATGATGCATCCTGCATCAAGCATATAGAGACTCAGAAAATCAAGTGGTTTGGTTATCTCATGAGAATGGAACCCGATGAATTACCACTAAGCGCCTCCAACAGTAGAAGATCTGGGTTCAGAGCACTTAGAAGACCAAGAGGCAGATTGATAGACAGTATCACAGACGTCCTACGGCATTACGGGCTCACTGCAGCCAAGGCGACAAACTTGGCTCGGGATTCACACTACGCTTCACGGTAATAATGGAAGAAAAAAAGTAAAGGAAAGTAGTAAGTTAAAAGTGAATGAATTATAAATGACTATTTCGATCTGCACAACTGTGGTAAAGTGGGATTTTATAAATATCTATAGGGGACTTAGTGTACTGACTGAGATCAGCTGTGAAGGTATCTGTATCTAATAGGTGTAGTGTTTTACAGATAACCTTACTTGCTGCCACATATTTATACCTCAGTCAGAATTATTCTAGAATATTGTGATGACTACGTTATATGTCTAGGGTATGTATATGATGAAGTGTAGTCACAACAACAACAGACAGATAAACAATTTAATTTATTCCACCACACTTGACAACACTGTGACACTCACACACATGAAACATTCTATGAGACTATCTTAAACGAGTCACTGGTAAATTTTCAAATATCAATATGTATTAAGTACTTTTCATTAATATATATGTGTCCTGATTCAAATACAAAGTGAACCAGGAATTCACAATCAATTTTAATTACAAGTTATATGTACAGAATTTATCAATATGAATCTTGTAGTGACATATTTTATTAATCTTATCCTATGTGTGTCAGTTGTGTAGTAGTAATATGAGGTAATACTGGTGTTGTTTTTTTCAAGCTATGTTGTTATTTGTCTTCATGACTTCAAGTGTTTATTTCTGTTGGAACTAGTATTGGAGATGTTCTCAGTTCCGTTCATTAAAACAATTAATTTCCCCTCTTATTTTAATACAATGTCAGTTTAAGGGGGTATACATAATGTTGAGCTCCGCTGGCCACATAGGCTTAACTTTCGTGATGGCGGCAGGAAAAGACTCCTCTGCTCGATTGCTCCCCTGTGTTCTGGAGACACCTCACTGTTTGCTATATGGACCAAGGAGTATGCTGTCCGCCTCTGGATTCAGCAAAGCTCTGACCAGGTACTGCTCAATAGCTTTAGGACCACAGTCCCACAATTCATGGAAAAATAAACAGTTTCGTTGACTGGCAATGAATGGGCACAACTTCCGATCTGCCTCTGTCCCAGGCTTTTATTTATAAAAAATATGCACTGGTGCTCAACGCACTGTTTCTTAGTAGGTTTATTACAAGATGTGGCTCGGAACAGACGCCCTGAATTGAGTATATTGGTAGCTCTAACCAATCATGCCATGTTTACCTACTTTTCAAAAAATATTACCCTTCTCACGTTTCCCCTAACAACTAAACTAGTATTTGCAGTCCAACTAATCGTGTTTAGTCTTACATCTCATTCCCGCCAATCAAATAGGAGTTAACATGGTAGACTATTTCCGTAACGTAATGTTTTTCAAACACGTTATAAAAAAATTTTATGAGCAGAAATGATTTCATGCTGTCAGGCACCCCCACTATTGTATTTTGGCCATAACTATTTTATTAACAGACTAAAGGCGTAACACATAACATATTCTTGGTTAGCAAGTCCGGCCGTACAATAATATATAAGTTAAAGTGAGCTACATGGCGGCGTTCAAAATATGTGTTTTCCAAAGATAGTCGTATATTTGTTCTTTATTCCTTTTCGTTGTTTAGAACCGCCACCTGTCCTGCCTTTTCCACTGTTATGTCATACTAAAGTCAGGAGCTTAGATGTAAATCAGTAGAATTTCATATTTCCTAATAAGCATTTTTCATGTTTTTAAACCTGATTCTTGTAGTAGTAGTGTTTTTTTTTTTTCACTGTCGATTTGAAAAAAAAAAAAAAAACTAGTGCTTGTGGCCTTACACGCGTGATGGTAGTAATTGTGTATCGCGCGACTGTGGTAGTATTTCCTGCGTCCCCGCTTTCAGCCCTCCCTTCTTTCTATCTTTAGTCCATCTGTCTTTCGTTTTAGGTAACGTAGTGTATAAAAAGACATGAATGGAATTTTAAATCTAGGTCATCTTGCGTATCTCAAGGTTTTTCTTAGAATTGGAGTACACATTTTATTGTGTTGGGGAAACGCGTGTATGTTGCCGAAGGCCTTTACTATCAACGCGAAACGTTACAATTTGCAGACGCAGGAGAAAACAAGGGGGATTTCGAGTACAGTCATTGTGACAGCACTGTTCTTTACCGTTCTTCTTTCCTTTTATTAAATTTATTTGTTAGGCTTTACATTTACGTTTTAATTTATATATGTGGATTAGAATATTTCACGACAACAACATTACAGCACTGTTCAGGATAAGAACTGAAGTGCGACAGGGATGCCTCTTGTCTCCATTTCTTTTCTTACTAGCAATAGATTGGATTATGAAAACATCGACGTCACACAACAGAAATGGAATCCAATGAATCTGACTACTCAGCTTGATGACCTAGATTTTGCCGCTGACTTGGCTATTCTGTGCTATAACCGCAATCAGATGCATGACTAAATGAAAATACTCGATGACAGGTCACAGCAATTAGGTCTGAAAATACACAAGGAAAGGAAAAGGGTAATGAGAATAAATGCAGGAAATGATAACAAAGTTAAACATGAAGACACACCACTACAAGATGTAGAATCATATACATATCTTGGCAGCAATATAGACAACGTTTAAGTGGTAGATAATGATATCCAAATAAGAATACAGAAAGCAATAGGAGCTTTAAATGCATTGGGAAACATAAGGAGATCAAGTGAAATCAAGTCCATAAAAATAATAATCCAGCTCATATGACAAGTCAGTCCTATTGTATGGCTCTCAAACATGGACAACAACAAAAACAACTAAAAAGCTACAGACTTTCATGGGTGGGTGCTGGCATGGAATGGAGGAATTTGAATGGTGTGACGGAGATCAACTGTGTGGAGCTGATGATGGGGTGGGGGAGAGAGAACCAGACGGGTGCCCGTGGAGCGGGAGAGGAGAGGAGGCCGCTGGCGATGGGTAGCACACACATTGAGGAGGTCCTTTGGTAGCATTACAAGGCGGTCCGTGTTCTGTAATCCCCAGGGTAACAGAGGCAGATGTAGACCAAACAAAAGAATATGGAGAAGAGAACTGGAGACAGAAGTGAACTTGAGCTGGTGGCACGTGACAGGAGGACTTGGCATGTGAATGCTGAAAGCCTATGCTCATTGGGGAGCTAAAGAGTATTGACTGACTGATTTATTTCGGTCTGCAAGTACCAGCATTTTGATTTGTAATACTGTCAACACTGGTACCTTTCCACCATTTTAACTTTTCAGCGGATCATTGTCAGTCTAGGGGTGTCTGTGAGGGCGGGACAATATTGTTGAGTGAGGAAATATACAAATGGTGAATTTTACTGTAAAATATTGTAAAATATATAACTCTGTTAAATCCGTTGAGGACTAATAATGGAATTCATAATCAGAAAATTGAGAAAGAATCTATTCAAAATCAGATATTTTATGTAATTGCTATGTCAATGTAACTAATAAATACATATTTTCTGTCTAAATGCTTCTTGTTTATATATATATATATTTTTTTTTTTGGTTTCATATTTTCATTGGGAAAGACCCCGGAGCGCCTTAATCGGGCACCGGTTGAAACGTTCAAATTTGAATGTACGGCATGATATGTAACCGATGGACCATATTATTTTGTTGAAAGTGATGGATATGGCCATAAAAAAAGCAAAACATGAAGCTTGTTTTTGCAAAACAAATCTCTGGAAACTTTTTGAAGTTTAACCCCAAAAAAAAATAAATAAACTGTATTACTATCAAACCGACCTTCCTACGATTGGTTAGTTTTTAGTCCAAGGACAATAAAATTGGTACTTATCTTCTGCATGTAATGCCCTGGTTCAACCACACGTGGTTGTAATTTGGGTATATAGGGTTCCACCTTATAGCGAGCAAAATTATGCACCCCCATTACTACTCACGTAGTGAAAGAACAGAATGTTAATTCCCAAATGCAATAGCAGCAGTAAGTGTTACATTACAACAAAAGTAATATTATAACCGAGTTATTATCACTACCCTTCAACCAGTGTGGAGCAAACCTGTTCAACAAATTTATGCAATATCTTATGGTCCTGTGCCACCAGAACAAGGTGAATCCCCGTGTTCTTTATCACTTTCATATCTGTCTTCAGTTTTATTTTCCTTGTATTTTTTTTTTCTAGTGATCTCTCTTTGTTTCTCGTTTTTTCCTTGGGATTTTGAAAACTTCTTGTGTTGTGCTTGTTGTTGTTGTTGTTATAAAAATATCAGCGGCAGCAATAGTTGTAGTGGTATTAGAAGTAGAAATAGTAACAGTAATAGCAGTAATAGAAGCAGCAGTGGAAGTAGTAGTTGTTGTTGTAATTGCAGTAACTGAAGTAGAAGCAGTAATAAAGTAGTAATAGTAGTAAAAGTATTAGTAAAATAAGAATAAGCATGAGCGTAGCAGAATGCCTTATGCATGTGTCAATTCTTTTTTTCTATCCTTGTGCTTACACTCCTCCGTGTCAGTAATTGCCAAAAGTATTTTTCATAGGAGCTATACTCCCCTAAAACCATCCCATATTTCACCTGCTTAGTGTCACGGCGCTATTTCGCCGAAATATCAGACTGGCTACATTGTGTTTTGGCAACACTGAGATAACTTTACCGTCGAGGTCATGTGACCAGACGGAAGTGGGAAGTAGTCTAGGCGCGAAAGGCCAGTGAGTTTCTAGTCAGCGTTCCGTGTGGACGGACACCTTGTTCCCTTCGCCAGCAAGTCGCTGTGCGGTTTATCATATGGATTATTAGCCAGATATTGCCAAATTTAGTTCTGTTGGATGATTATGTGTAATTCTGGATTAGTGTAGTGTCCAGTGGATATTATCTTCAGGCCGCATATGACAAGTTGTTCATGATTAGAGTGTTGCTTTGTCATTGATCTTTTGGATCGCTAGGATGAGCGATAGTCATTACAGTGTTTGTACAGTGCCGACATACTGATATGTATGAGGCTATCAGATAAATTAATTGAGGCAAGTTTCTCTGGCATATATATATATATATATATATATATATATATATATATATATATATATCTATATATATATATATATATATATATATATATATATATATATATATATATATATATATATATATATATATATATATATATATATATATATATATATATATATATATATATATATATATATATATATATATATTTCATATGTTTTGTTGGCCGTGTGAGGCTTGATTTTGTGTGCTTATTTATTAAAGGGAATTTATTATGTCAGCCAGTTTGTTGTGGTCATGTTCCTAGGGAGCGAGCCTATTATAGAATTACCAGTATTGGTGTGATAAATCCACAGCATAGTTTGGTTCTGACACTTAGCCAGACGTAAACAATAAAGTCACTGTAATTGTCCCTTGTCCTAAATAAACAGAGACAACAAGATTGTAGAATTAGGGTAAGACAAAGGACATAATGATTTCCGGTGATGTCGTATAATAATATCAGTTACACTACCATATATGGCAATGCCAATGATTATGATGATGGGTAAGTCAAAAGTGTACTAAAATTAGACGTCCCACGTTGTGATAGGCTGTAAATTAGAAAATAAACTAAACTGAATTGTGATTTGGTACCACCCAAACTAAACTAACGAAATTAAATTTCAAGTGGGCGGAATTTTTCAGTATAATACCTGAGCGACTTTTGATCATCATCATCATCATGTGACGTATTCTTTCCAGAACGTTGTCTCCATTACAGCTGCTCTGAACGCATCACGATTCTGGGCAAGTCGACCTGCATCAGCCAAAGACAAGTTCAGACTCTCCGTGATGTCCTGGGTCCACCGTCGTCTAGGTCGACCCCTTCCCCTGTTTTCCAGGGACCATGCCTTCCATCACTATTTCTTCCAGACTATTACGTCTTTTTATATGACCGAAAAATTTCAGCTTCCTTATTGCGATGGTATTTAAGAGCCAATGTTCCTGTACGTTTAGTGAGTGCAATACTTCTCTGTTGGTCTTTTTTCTGTCCAGGGTATTCTCAATATTCTTCTGTAGCATTTCACTTCGAATGATGTAACCTTTTTTGCAACTGTTTTATTAAGTGTCCAAGTCTCACAGCCGTATGTTGCTACTGGGAATATACATGCTCTGATCAGTTGTAACTGTGGCCGGGTGGAATTGGGGGTTGCTGTTTATGTCGAGAGTGTTAGATGTAGATACTAGCCTGCCTGCTAGAGTTGGTGATTGCTCTCTCACAGTCTTACGGGAATTAACCAGGTTCGGGGATAATTCTCTATGATGTTTTATTGTTAAAGCAGATGGGTTTTATTTATGTTGCAGCTGTAGCGATTTGCTTTTATATGATACATCAACTCATTTGTACGATAGCCAACTACAAGCATATGATTCTTTAACAGCATTTGTGTTCAATGAAACGAATGTTTATTCAACTCTCAACAGGAACTGGTTTAAGTCAAAGGGTAACAGGTTTTGAAGAAGAAAAAAAATGAAATATAGAACATCCTCTACAGTGATAGACTTGGAACGAATTCATATACTTACCATTTGGGAAATGTCAATAACAGGAAACATTCAGATAAATAAATACGAATAAGCTATGAGGTTGTAATGCTTTTATTGTAAACAATATGATGGCATGTTTACATGTTATGGTTACATTATAATTCAGAAATTTTCATCCATATGACTAGAAAATTTATATAATAACAAAGACCAACCGGATAAATCTTTGGAAAAGAAAACATGATGGATATCCAAGGAGGGAGAAACTGTTTATTGAAAAAGAGATCAACATGACAATAAGGATGTGGACACCTTCAAAATCTCTATGAATAAACTGTAAAATACTTGGAATCAAAAGAATAAATAAATTACACCCATGATGATGGAATATCACGAAGAAAATAACTTCAACATTTTTAGAGTACTTGAAGCTATGGGATATGAAACCAATGACAGGAACAGAAATGATATCACACCTTGCCCCCACAATGACTAGTAAAATGTTGTCAACATGCATTTCGTTTATGATTAAGTTATACAAATGTGTGGTATACTATTGCTCATATTTCCCAGTGATGCCACTTGTCACATTTTTGAGTGATGACCTTATAAATGTTTTCACGATTTTTGGTCAGTGTTGCCAATTTGAAAATTTGATGAAAAATGTTGTTAAATGCCAGATAGTTAAAAAAAATTTTGGAAGTTGATGTCCATCCCTAGGTTTTTATATAGAAGTTGATCTCATATAGATATGGGAACCCAGGTTTAGGAATTAGTTTAAATTTTTCCGAATCATTTTTTTAACTTAAGAAATTTTTGGGATAAATTTTTTAAGATTTGATAGTACTCAAATGTCTCCCTACGGGATACATTTGCAGGGCCCCGGGATCTGTATGTAGCCGCGTATACTGTGGTTTTCTTCAGAAATAGACTATACCAGTAACAGAAAGAGGCACAGATTAACATAAAATAAATTCTTATAAGAAACAGAAGATATTAAAAAAATCTTGACACAGATTTCTAATTAGGCCGGCTTGGCTTCGATAACGCCAAGCATTAGTCATGTGACCCCAACCAATGGGAAGGCTCAGTTCTTTCTACCGGCAGAAGAATGTAGAACGAGACGCCATATTATTAGCAGTTATGAATTTAGAGCGGACTAGTGAAGACATGTTTTTCCTGCTCAGTGTAAATTCCAGTTAAGGAGATCAACTTTACATATACTATGCAGTTGTCTATATTCCATTATATATTGGAAGTGTTTGTGAATTCCTTAATTCAGTAAGCGGAGGTCGCCTGATGCTTACATCAGGAGCTATACGACTTAAGGAAGATTAGATTTTATATTTCTCTGGTTTTGATTTTGGTTTTAAGGACTATTTTCATTGGACAAGGATAACTCAATCTCTTCCCTTCAATCACACAGGAGGGTATCAGCACAGTGCACGAACTCCGTAGCACCGGCGAGGATCCCAATGTGTGAATACAGAAATCATACATTATATAAATATTTTTGTAGTGAGTAGGTTTCCTAATTTTTAAATTTTGCCATGGCAGCAGCCGTATAACCTACCCTTTATGATTTCCAACTGCCGAGGGATTTTTAACATGTAAAACTTGCACACGGGACGTTCTATTTTTTCGCTCTTATCCAAGATGGCTAATCATCCGATCTTACTATCCAGGAGATCGGGGTGGGGAGGGGGGGGTGGGGGAGTATGACATCATTAGGAACTACTGGTTGTGAAAATAAATGTCCATTAATTATATTTTATGTACTGAGAGCGAGCTCGATACCTTTTAGAATTAGAGTCGGAGTTGATATCTTGATTTAGTAAATTTTATGTCTGCACCACGTGACTAATGTTTTAATACAGATTTACAGAACTAATATAACGTATTAATAATACTTTTCTGAATCACTTTCTACTGAGGGTTCGATAAATACGAGTCAAATATCTCACAGACGCGGGCGCGGGATACAAAGTTTATATTAAAAAATTTTAGTAATCGCAGTTGTTGTTCTTACCATCCTATAAATCCCCCTGAGACTCCGTGAAATAGGAGCTCAATCATCGCTGCCAAGAGTAATCTTGAGCGAAGGTTACTATTTTTGTAAAACTCATCCTTTTATTCCACTGTCGGGCCATTCGTGGACCCCTCGGCAGATCAAGGGAGACAAGCCGCGACAAAGAGCAGCAGTAAGAGTATTAGTAAGTAGTAATAATAGCAGTGGTGGTGGTAGTAGTAGTAATGTTAGTAGTAGTGGAGGTAGTAGTGGTAGTAGTAGTAATTGTGGTAGTAGTGATGGTAGTAGTATTATAGTATTAGTTGTAATAGTAGTACTGCAGCAACACCAGTAGTAGTAGTCTTAGTGGTAGTAGAAGTAATGATAGTGGTAGTAGTAGTAGTAGCAGCGGTGATGGTGGTAGTAGTATTCGTAGTAGTAATAGTAGTAGTAGCAACAGCAGCAGTTGCAGTAGCAGTAATAGCATCAGTAGCATTAGCATAGAAAAGAAAGTGTTATCATGAAACAAAACGTCCGTAAATTTGTACAACTGGCCCACGCGAATGTGATGCCACTCTGTGATGAACGGGTCTTTATTTCTCCATTGAAATAAAAATAATGAGCAAAACTGTGAACATTGACATAATTGTGAATGAATAAATGCCGAATAATAGATACGCGTTTGATTACGGAAACAACAACAAACGGATTGATTTGTCGTTGCCCTAAAGACGCCATTAGGCGTGATGGGAACAACGGCAAAGAAAATCTATTCGCTGTTACCCTTAAGACGCCACTAGGCGTAATGGCCACTGACTGCTTTGCCGGTCGTTGGCTAAGGACGGAAGAAGAAGAAGAATAGATACACGGACTTTCATAAATGAGTGTTTGATGAGTCAGTCTATGCTCCTTGGGAAGCTGTGGAGTGATGAATGAATGAATGAATGAATAGGCAGATAGACAGACAGACATTCAGACAAACTGGCTGACTGACGGACAGACATTCAGTCAGACAGACAAACTGATTAACTGTCAGGCATGCAGACGGACGTACGTACGGATGGTTGGATGGATGGTAAATGGATGAATGGGTTGTCACATTTTCGCTTTTAAGCCATAAGTAAGACAGATGTAAAAATGCTTACACCTTACATGTGTCTGTATTTACAAGTAATCCAGGTTTGTGAAATTCAATGAGTGAAAACACAACGCTCAAACAGCCTTCCAGAGTAACCTAACACATGTGGCATCTGCCGTGCATGAAAAATCTGAATGTGCATTTTATGAAACGAAGATTTTTCCAACTTGTTTGGGCATATCCATTTGTTGGCAGTTAATTAGACATAAACAATATTGCACTTGAATGAACTCCCATACAAGAAGTAGAATCTAATACCATAATTCCCGCCTTATGTACGTCGGTCGGCCGGTCGGTCAGTCACATTTTGCACACCGTCATTTGCGCACTTTTTCTATTTTCGAGAGAGTACATTAACTTTCAACCACAGCTAAGGGTGTGCAAATGTGGTTGAAAGTTAGACAATAATTGTATTGTTTCCCCTTATATGTACTCTCCCGAAAATAGAAAAAGTGCTCAAATGAAGGTGTGCATGGACAGTTTGATTATGGAAAGAAGCCAACAACACAATTGATAAACAATAAATGAACTGGAGTTTCGTCAAACTTCAAATGTAGTTCTCAGAGGCAGTAAGTAGACCGTGGCTTCTCAGAGGCAGTAAGTCGACCAGGGCAAGATTTTAAAAGATGCATGAACAATTACAAGACATGTTGTCATAAAAGAAATTTTTGTTATTTAGTCAATTTACGGCCCATTAGATCATTATCACTGCTCCACATTCATTTAGGTAAGGTTACTCCATGTCTTCATATTTAATACATCCATATAATTTTCACCTAATGACGGTCGCCTGCAATGAAATGACCACAGTAGTGATAGTAACAACACGCTATAATTAATAACCTGTCAATGTTGACGGGTTATTGCTAGTTATACATATACCTTGGCAGCAATATAGGCGCAGCTGAGGGCACAGTAATTTATATCAAAATAAGAATAAACAAGGCAAAGTGAGCTTTCGTTGCATTGGGAAATATATGTAGATCATAAGACATAAAGCCCAACACAAACATCAGAATCTTCAGTTCAAATGTCAAGCCAATCTTATTATATGGCTGTGAAATATGGAGAACAAAAAAAAACAAACAACAACCAAGAAGATAGAGACTTTCATAAATATGCCATTCTGTTGTGTGGAACAGAAGAATGGAAATGGTATGACTAAATCCTTATGTGGAACTCATGACACTAACCTAAGTGCCACTGGAATAGAAGATAAGAAGAAGACGCTGGCGATTGATAAACACTGAGGACACCTGGTGATAGCATTACAAGGCAGTCTTTGTTCTGGAATCCTCATGGTAAGAGAGAGACTGAAGAGCCCACGGAGAAGAGAAATAGAGACAGACATGAAAGGAATGAGGAATGACCATGGGCTGATGGTGCGGGAGAGGAAGGTTTGGAATAAGTTTGTTAAAAATTCATGCTCCTGGGGCAGCCGAAGGGTGATGAATGAATAAAATTAGACAACAGACCCCAGTGTCGTTTCTGGGGTTCTCTGATTAGACAGAGCCCCGGTTCGGGCTTTGCCTCTCGTCTACACGATTCTCTGCCAACATTTTTTGGTAAGCTTCTCTTTCACCTTCCTTCTGGGGCCCATATCATAGCAGTTCTTGTGATGTCAGGGTTTCTTCTAAAGACATGACCAACCTAGTTCCAGCATCTGCCTGCACTGAAGGTGTGCATATCTTTTTGATTGGTCCAGTTAAGCAGTTCTTGGATGATGATGGTATTCACCCAAAAGTTTCGGAGAATTTCCATTTAGCAGGTTGTCTTTCCCTTGGCCGCGGAAAAGCAGCTTGAGTACCCTGACTACCTCCAAGCTATGCCACCGGAAGTTTTACTCACGGCAGGTTTTACCAAGCTGTATAGGTCTGTGTGGATAGGGGTCAAACTACAGCAGGCATCCTGATCTTCCAGTTTGGGGGTTTAGCACAGGCCCGACGCCCCTGTCAATGTAAAAAAGTTTTTTTAAACCAATCCCGTAACGGAAACTTCAAAAGATGAACAGCTTTGCTGCAGGATGATACTGGAAAAGAAATATCCATTCATTTACTCAAACAGACCTGGTCCAGAGTAGTTGATGGGAGTCTCTGAAGTGAGAAATAAAAACATGTGACAACTACTCCCTCACACGTGACGTAACAGGCGACTTGTGTGAGGCTGAGAATGGGGATGGAAAAATATTACATAAAAGAAATTACTGCTGAAACTTTATTGTGCTTTGACACAGGCGTCTTGCAAGAAAGGAAGGAAAAGATCCCGTTACACACCCATTGAGAAATATTGGAAATATGGTGTTAGGCCCAATTTTCTTGACCATCGGCACACTAGGGGTGATGTGGTCAGCATCACGCCGGCCGCCTTAACCTCCCCAGTGTTGCTCTGGTACCCAATTCATGAGACTGGGACGACCCCGGAGCCGTTTGTAGTAAAACAAATCCCACATCAACTGGGAATCGCAAGAGCGCAGCTCCAATTGTGGCTCCAGGTTCCGTAAGGATGGAATAAATAAATGATGATGATGACGATAAGGATGATGATGACAACAATAATGATGATAATGAACGGTATTGCACAAAACAGGCGCAAGCTGAACAATGTGTCAACCCTATAAACTCTAAGTTGAACAATTTGTCAGCCCTATAAACTCTAAGTTGAACAATTTGTCAGCCCTATAAACTCTAAGTTGAACAATTTGTCAGTCCTATAAACTCTAAGTTGAACAATTTGTCAGCCCTATAAACGCTAAGTTGAACAATTTGTCAGCCCTATAAACTCTAAGTTGAACAATTTGTCAGCCCTATAAACTCTAAGTTGAACAATTTGTCAGTCCTATAAACTCTAAGTTGAATTCACACAAAAATAATAACTCGATGTTGTTTCCCAAGAAGCTGGCAGTCCTAAGATGTTTTTCAAAAGAACTTGTCAGTTCGGAAATGTTTTTGTTTGATGTAGCTGCTAGTCCAGAGACATGTTTCCAAAGAAGATGATGGGCCGGAGATGTTATTATTTTTTGTTGTTGTTACAGGAAGCAGATAGTCAGACTATTTGGTTTTGTTTTTGTTTTTGAAGAGCTTGATAGTCCGGAGATGTTTTGTTTTGTTTTTGTTTCAAAAGAAGTTGGTAGGCTGAAGATGTTTTTCAAAATAGCCTGAAAACCGGAGGTGTGTTGTATTATCAAAAGAAGCTGATATTCCGGAGGTGTTTTCCAAAAGAAGATGATAGTCCGGAAATGTTTTCCAAAAGAAGATGATAGTCCGGAAATGTTTTCTAAAAGAAGCCGATAGTCCGAAGATTACATTTTCGAGGTTGGTGCACAATCGAAGTATTTATTGTACAACAGCCTTAAACACAAGAAACGCTACTGGCAAATCATTTGATAACTCTTTACAGTCTCTGCCCTTCAACTCACAGAAACATAAAACAGCGACCACGAAAAATGACGAAAAGCGAAGCCATTTTCAGAGATATCCAAGGACAATCCAGGGCAGATCTTACTAGCGTAGAGCAAGCTGATGCCTATGATTCTGGGGAGAACAAGCTGCAGGGAGAAACATGTTTATCGCTTTCTGATGCGTTGGCGTCTGTCAAAAACAGTACACGAAACCATGCAACAGAAGAATAAACACGTTAAAACAATTGTGCACCACATTACGCATATGTTCAGAGAACTTAAACCTATGCCAGCACCAACAATGGTTGTTGGAAAATTCATTAATTTTTTTTTCTTAAATCTTTTCTATTATTATTTTTGCTACCTGTGTCTCTGCCTGCATGTTTTATTGCCTGTATTTTTTAGCTTTTATTTTTAAACGAGAACTGGTTCATGTCTTTTTCATGTTTTATGTTTACATTAAATCTCTCACCACTTTGAACTACTGTATATTTATTTCAATTGAGCTTTGTTTATCTATCTATCTATCTATCTATCTATCTATCTATCTATCTATCTATCTATCTATCTATCTATCTATCTATCTATCTATCTATCTATCTATCTATTTTTTTAGAGGGGGACGAACGAACGTACGAACGAACTTTATTTTCAAAGGGTTAAGAATTGGGCACGCAGGCCCGTCTGACATTCTGCCCTTCCTCTCTCTCTCTTTCATCATGTATACTGTATCCTTTCATCCTCACATTTACTTTAAGCATTATTTAAGGCATTTATCATTATAAAAGTAATATAACATGATACATTTGCAATAATCATCATAACTAAAGTATGTTTTTAAAATAAACTATTTAAAAAAATGAAAAATAAAGAATTAAAAAAAATAATTTTATAACAAAAGCAAAACAAACAAACAACAAGACTGATAAAAATCGAATTCTGCATACAGTAAATTAGACAGTGATTTGAGTCATAATCAGATGGTGTGTTATAAGAACTCGTGAAATATTCGATCAGTCTGCTACTGAATGACTAGGGACTCGGTGTGTAATCCAGTGCATGCGAAAGTCTTTACGAGAGGTGAGCAGCTTTGAGTCTCATAGCAGATACTGCTGTAATGAGTGCAATGATAGGTTCATCATCATGAGGTGGGGGTAAACAGTTACTTTCCTCGCTGTCTTTGCCGTCCCAAACTCAAGACCAGAATCAGACTAGGTAGATAGTTAGATAGACATATACGAAAGCAATTAATTTGCCAAGGGTTTAAAATCGGGCACAATCGGGAGGGGCAAGGAGGGATAATTATGATGTGTTCTTTTTGATGCAAGCCCGGATGACGGCACTAATTCTCCTGTGGTCATATATCTGGATGCACTACTTATGAAGTTACGGAATAAGGCGTCAGTGTTATGGACTGCTTATACTAAGATGTGGCGGACACAGAATAGTGTCGGAACGTCGAATGTTTTGAACCCCGTCTCTTACATACTGATATCAACAGAAGACAACCCGCCACATCTTAGTATAAGCAGTCCATAACAGTCAGAATGGCAAGTAGGAGCATAGTCCTTCAGCAGATTAATACCAAGCCTTCCAGTCATGTGCCATTACTTCAAAGTCTGTCCATTTCTTCTATAGCACTTTCATTTCTTTCTTCTGTTCCCTGCTCCGTGCACTTTTCTATCTCTCTCTACCTCTCTAAACCTGGGGGTTACAGAACAAAGACTTCCCTGTAATGTTATCAATATGAATAATGTGTTTAACATCTATTATTCCAAGCAGAACATGATGATAAGAAGAAGTAAGAAAAGAAAGATGTGAGAAAGAGCAGATGAAGGAAAATGAGAAGGAAAAAAAAGACAGAATTCTTACTTACTTACGTACTTAGTCGTTCCTCTTCTAACTTGGGGTGTAGAAGTTGGTAAGAGAGAGCGCTATGCTATCATATCTGTTGTCTTTTGGCCTGGTTCCATTCCAATCCTCGGCCCATCAGAGATTTTCTGATGTTGTCCTCCGAGCCAACTTTGAGTCATCCTGGAGGTCTGGATCCTTGGGCTCTTGATTTCCCGTTTGTTTGTGGTTAATAATTCTTCAGTGTAAAAATTATGCCTCATTTTGGCTAGACAAGCCTGGTTCAAGCTAATAACTTTTTTTTTTTTTTTCCTCGGTTGAGGTCGCATTATTTTTCCTCGCATGAGGTCGCATTGTCCCCGCCCCAAACCCGGCTCTGGTCAAGAACTCATGTCCCAACACAAGAAGACCCAATGACAACATGTGTCACCGTAGTGATCTTCTGTGTTCTCACACAAGAGACCTAATGACACATGAATGTCACTGTACCGGTCCCTGTGTCTAGACACATGATCCTAGCCAAAGGCCAGATATTAGGCCGTGGGGTTTTTACAGCATTATTCATGCTGAGTTGATAACTTTTTTTTTTTTTTTTTTTTTTCCTCGCTTGAGGTCGCATATTTTTTCCTCGCATGAGGTCGCATTGTCCCCGCCCAAACCCGGCTCTGGTCAAGAACACATGCCCCAACACACGAAGACCCAATGACACCATGTGTCATTGTAGTGGTCTTCTATGTTCTTACACAAAGGACCTCATGACATAAATGTCACTACTGGTCCCTGTGTCTAGACACATGATCCCAGCCAAAAGCCAGATATTAGGCCGTGGGGTTTTTACAGCATTATTCATGCTGAGTTGATAACTTTTTTTTTTTTTTTTTTTTTTTTTCCTCGCTTGAGGTCGCATATTTTTTCCTCGCATGAGGTCGCCGTCGGTCTACTAAGGCGTATTTCTAATTATAAGTAACCTTTGGGCCTCACATCTAGGAAGACGAATAGAATGAAGACACTGATTATGGTATTAGACCTTATCTGTAGTAATAAATCACTGTAAATTATCATTCCTCACCCCCGTAGACTCGTTTCCCGGCCCAGCAAAATTATTTTACTTCCATATTTTCATTGAACATAAAGAAATTTTGGCAACCGTAATTTCAGTGCAGTTCGGACAAAGCCAAGAAATGAAAAAAAAAAAAAACCGAAAGTAGTCTCCCCTAGTGAATAGTTGCTTAATATATCACTTCTGCAGCCGTACTGTGATAGGTCTTAAGATAGTACATCACGTGACGTATACTGCAAGGAGACATTCGTCTTTGTTGGTTTACGACGTTATAACTACAATAATCAAATTTTTTTTTTTCGTTTTCCTTTTTCAGGACAAACATGGCTTAATATTACATTTTTTAAAAATTAGTCCCAAGTTTTAACTTCAAAGAAACTACAGCCCAGTTTGGGAATAGTAAGAACGAATGATGAAATAGCCAAACATTACTTTTCTGGTGTCTGACTACCGAAGAAGACAATGGTTAGTTTGTCTGGTGACTATAAAAAACAATATCGTCCAAAACCGCCATAGACTTAATTTAGCGTAGCAATCTTTTCTGGACTTTCTTCCGATCAGATTAGTTTCTTCATTTGATAAGTTTGAATAGCTGCTTTCTCTGCTTCTTGCAATTTCTCAGGGTGCTTCGAAACTCTACTCTCCAAACTTCTTTTGAGGCATTCAGTCCGCAAGAGATTTCACAGCAGGTTTTTGTTTTTTTATGTGTGTCCTATCTATCTCCAGCTCCTGCGTCTCACCTCTTGTTTACATTTGTTACCCTCTTCTAAATTGATGCGCTGTTACTGTCACGGATTGCCTCCCCTGCTTTGCAGTAGTGGTAAAACAGTGACCAAAACTCACGAGCATCTAATATAGGCTTCCAAGGTATCTACCTGCGCGCAAGATTACTCTTGGCAGAGATGTAGATAGAAGATTAATGACACTTCTACCTTAAGGGAGGTTCACAAGATATTTCCAGAAGTCACAAACAATGTTGCATTGGGCTGAACAATTGTTATCGCATTATATCTGGTCCGTCGCCTTTTGTGAAGGATTTAAGCAATAATTTAGCCCGTTCAAGCCCCCAGTTGGTGTCTTCCTCTTCTTCTTCCGTCCTTAGCCAAAGACCGACCAAGCAGTCAGTGGCCATTACGCCTTGCGGCGTCTTAGGGCAACAAGAAATTATCCGTTGTTCCGTTACGCCTAAAGGCGTTTATTGGTACAACAGAATATTAATTGTTGTTTCCGTAATCAATGTGACAAGCAAGCGGTTGATCAATCCGCTGTGCCCCGAATATATATATATATATATATATATAAATTGTTCTGGCTCATACGTTTGCTTTCATACATATTAAAAAATGAATCGACTATGATTGTTTAGTTTTAAAACAACAGGTAACAAATTTAATAAGCAATTAGTATTAACAGTTTAACATAAATAAAATGCTGGTGAATTTTTATATTCGAATCAAATTTTCTCTTCACTGAGATTTAGGATGAGGATATATCAAAAGTCATTTTTTTGCTGTTGGCTGTGACACAAAAAACTTAATTCCAGATGAGTCCTGCAACTGTGGTTCATCAATTATATAATGACGGATGCCTTCTCCACACTCTCTTCCACTTGTAGCAGCGTGGGTGTTTCTTTTATTATCACAATGATACTACTAGTATACTAGGTGCTACTGATATTACTAGGTGACTGAGACAGGCCTAGTATTTAATTCCAACGGTCAAATTCCTTCCTTGATTTATCTTCCAAGTAGAGCTATCTCCTTAACTGGCCCTTTTCGCCAGAGATGGTACATACCCACTCCACATCTTTTTATTGATTAAACCAACTTGAGTGTTGAATTTCCAAACATAATGGCTTTTATTTACATAACATGTGTTCCACAATTCTTTTCTCATAAGGGTATGTTTCAATCTCCCTTTTATCCAGGCCTCCAGACTTAGGCTCAATGTAATTTTTCAAAGGTATATTATTATATTCTCTACTGTAGACTCTTGTCTAAAGCACTATAATCTGCTAGGCATAGCTCAATTTCATGCATCAATATCAATTCATAGTTCACCTAAACAAAGTAATATAATGGCAGGTGCAGCTGTGGTGGCGTCTTCATACTTACTCTTATATGAGAGAGCGCATGAGATGTTTCATAAATGTCAGTGCTGTAAACCCTTTGTACAATATTTTCTTGTTTTATGACAATGCCTCATCGTCTTTGTATGACAGCCCATCCTGGCTATCTGATAATAAAAGTTATCCACTTTTTAAGCTTTAATTATGCCTTTGCTTCAATAGTCTCTTCTGTAGCTCGCTCCCTTAAATATGAGCGACATTAGCCTGTGACAATATGTTGAGCGTGTTTCTAAAAAAACATGTCTCTCTTCACATAAGTTAAGCATAATTAGAGTCAAAGACCTCTTACCGTCATATACAGAAGTCCGTTACCTATCACTGTCCTACTAGCATCACCTATGAGCTAATCCTATGTTTAACAGCATAAATTATCAATCAAATCTAAGTGTTCTCCTGAATTCCTATCACTACCTTTCTATATCTAGCTATTTCTGTAGACCTTCTGCAAACCGCAGGTTTCACATTTCTTGAGCGCCCAGCGCGACACATCTACCCTGGTTGAGGTTTCTGGTGGGACTAATCTCCTTTCCCCTTCAATTTATTCCCATCATCCTCAGTTCACTCACCTAATCTCACCTTTCACGCTTTTTAACCCTACTCTGTCAACCCCGTGAACTGTGCTACATAACTGTTTATATTTCGCTCACTTTTCACGTGCGTTTTACTCTGCTCTGCGTTCTCTTAACTGTAAAGGGCGCTAATAATATTGTTATCTCCCTTAGTGGTTTATGCTCAATTGCTATGTTCTGTTACTTCTAGCTTATTAAAAACAATCGTTATGCTAATTTTATAAAGCAGAACTATGTACACTTAGGAAATATTAAAGTCTAAAATAGTTATCTCCCTTACCATCTAAGCACAATAGTGCTGTCTCTTGTCTCCCATCTATAAGACAAATAGTCCACTTTAACAAATTATTTACATTTTAAAAACCATTTTCTCATACCCTGTTATTTTATTAACCCCAAATTACTGTTAATCTGAACTTAACTCAGCATGAATAATGCTGAAGACTCCACGGTGACACACTGTAGGCGGTTAAGGTGGATGCTTTTCCCTCACAATAGCGGCGTGAATACCACAAATCGTCTGATAGCTTGTGACCACGAACTTTGGACAAATAGAAAGAAACAAACGCCTGCTAAGTACATTTGTTCGCCTCAAACTAACAGGCCCATTGTCATGCGCTCCACCCACCAATGTTAACCTCTCAGAAGAATTAAATTCCCGAGCACAAAGTGTAACTCAGGGAATATGGTGAAAATTCACCAATATCCTTCTGGGTGTTAACTAGGAAATTGCGTATGGAGTACGTGAATAATAATTTGCCTAAATTACAATTAAAAAAGGTACATAAATCTCACAAGATAATATGTTACACCTTAGGCACAGGTGATGTAATCATCACTCATTACTCATCACTACTCCCGTCGGAGTCTGGGTCGCTCTGCTGTCGGGTTTCCCGCACGACTAGTCAGAAACAATCACCAGCTGTTGCAGTAGTGGTTCATGCACATACTATTTTCATATGTTGAGGTTGCCAGCCTTGTATATAACCACTTGGCAAGAAACCTGTAGAATTTACATAAGTAAATAAATTGTTTACACTTACCCCAAAATTTTGGGAATACACAATCTCCTTGCACAGATTTAGACTGGACACAGCTCTGTATTAGAATCTTCTAAATCACTTAGGTCTGGAAATTAGAGTTAATTCCTCTGACGGCAGGTGTTCTGTGAAATCCTGGCCTGTGAAAACTTTTGTTTAATTCCTCTATGACTTGGTCTGGGAAATTAGAGTTAATTCCTCTAACGGCGGGTGTTCTGCGAAGGCCTGGGAAAACTTTTGTTAAATTCCTCTATGACTTGTGATCAAATTAATAGAATTCCAGTCTTGTTAATTAAAGTCCTGGCCCCTTTAAGTTTCCAGTCGTGTATTAAAAATGCGGGTTTACTTGTGAAGTCCAAAGTTGCCCAATACTCGATCTGTTACTTATAGTTGTGGAATTTCTAAGTCAAATGTCTCCTTTTTCTTTCTGGCTTTTAGGAGTCGCTGATATGACTTGTGCGCTGCAGTCTCTCTGTGTGATCTTTGTCTGTGATTTCATCACACTATATTCTCAGTTCTTAGTGCAAATCACATATTGCACTTCCGACTAATGTGCCAATAAAATACATTGTATATTTCAGCTCCTCACAATGGACCAATCCAATCGAATCTTGTTCAGCACTACGTGGATAGGGGTTTAGATTATTAAAAACAAAACCCTCACGTGTTTCAAAATATTAAATTTAATATCCACGCGTGACCTCTTACAGTGATGTCATATCGTTGCATAAGACTTCCAGCTGCACCTATCTTCCTCTCACCATATTTTGTCCATGTGTTACTGGCGTAACGTCTACAAATCTTGAGTTTCCAGACAGATTATCTGAGTAATTACACACAGCGATGGTCTAAGCGGAAACAAATTACGCATTACCACATGTGTTTCGCTAGACGGATCTCCGCCAGATTAGCCACACAATATGGGGTTCTATTCATAGACAGTGCACAATGCAAGCTTGAATAAACAGGCACAGTCGCTTTGAAAAGATGGTCAGCCTGATAATACGTGATAAAATATTATCACTGCCCGGGTCAATAAACCTGGCGTAACACAAACAGTCGAGGAGTGAAGTGTTAGAGAATTAACTCTACTGATCCAACGTAGACAGCAAAAATGAATGACAATGCAAAAATTATGCCAAATAAAAACGATGATCGATGAGAGAAAAATGAAGAAAAAGAGGGGATAGTGCCGAAGTGGATTAAAGAGTGAGAGAGGGCATAAAAAAGTACACTCACAAAGTAAGACGTACCGTAATAGTTACGATGTTCTTTCCCAAAACAATAAGCGTAAAATGTGAAGACATGACATGCAGAGTTTTTAATAAATAAATATTACACACATAAAGATAAGTTTCAGGCACTCGTGAGAAATAAAGAAGTAGAAAACAAGACAACAGAAAAACAACAGAAGCGATAGGCTCGCCGGAGAACCGAACCCAGAACCATCCGAACGGCAACGTCACATAGCTACGGAAGCGAATCACACTATCCTCCCTGTGACGATATTGTCTCCCCTGCTTTGCAGTAGTGGTCCAACAGTGGCCAAAACTCAAGAGTATCTAATATGGGCTTCAAAGGTATCTACCTTCGCACAAGATTACTCTTGGCAGAGATGTAGATAGAAGGGTGAGGACACTTCTATTACACAGGAAGTCTTCACAAGATATTCAGAATAAACGAGAACAATACTGCTTTGGCTGAGTATGTTAACTCTGTAATTCTGCCGACGCTTTTGTGAAGGATTTAAGCACTTATTACTTTCAGCTCGTTTAAGTCCCCACCCCTGATTTACTCAGTGGAATTCTATTATTCTAGTTTAGCTCTGTTTAGAGTGTGTGTAGTAATTTGACTGAGACAAACATGCAGTAACTTTAAAATGATTAAATCGAAGTTAAATTTGTAACATTACAAATATTTAATAATCACTTTAGGTTTTAACAGTTGGAAAATAATTTGAATAGTTATGGATCAAGAAAAGTTATCATCACAGTCTTTATGGAATGTGAGATG
This sequence comes from Oreohelix idahoensis, assembly GCA_024509875.1. NCBI lineage: Eukaryota > Metazoa > Mollusca > Gastropoda > Stylommatophora > Oreohelicidae > Oreohelix > Oreohelix idahoensis. The sequence goes on from JAMPIV010006512.1 coordinate 154,115, forward strand.
TTACAAGAAGTTCAAGTGGCAGCATAGATTTGAACTTAGCTGCCAATGACGGTTCTGCTGCTTCTTATGGGTTGGTTCTTTTCACTCTGCTCACGCTCGTCTCTGATCAAGGTTGTCGGGTGTAGCTTGTTTCCCAGAAATGTCAAGGGGAGTCTACCACGTTGGTTCTTTCGTACTAAAGCTTAGGCCACGATTCCCTTCTTGTTACAGAGAAAATACTTTCTGCTGGTACCACCAATAACTATGGTAAAAGAATAGAACGAAACGCTCTTCTGGGTATACCGTTTTCCACCCCATAGTTATGGGTTCCTATCTTCCCATACCACCATCCCAATTACTCAGACTTTACCCTCGATGAGAATTAAATTTAATCCCTCTGGATAAAACTTTCTTTACATTTAAATATAATAGCTTTCATAGTTACTTTATATTTAAATGAAAAGGTTAACAATACATCTCCACTGATTGAAAAGTGTTCACAATATAAATCGAAAATGTTTTCATTTATGTTTTACACTGATTGAAAAGTTTGAAACTTCCATTAACTTTAAAATGAATATTTTCACATAGACATTTACACTGGTTTAAAGCTTGAAAACTTACATTAATTTTAAAGTGACTATGTTTATAGGGACATTTATACTGCTTTGAAAATGTAAGTATTATACTTAGAATGTACATCATTTCTTTCATCTTTCCCTCCCTGCTCCATAGAACTACTTTATGCTTTTAGTTCTCTTTACGAAACTATCAATAAAGCAATCACCAGCCTGTGCAGTAGTGGTTCATGAATCATCATTCTATACGCTGAGGTTGCCAGCCTCAAATTACTTTGACATCCACAAGCGAGTTTCACATAGTAAAATTCACATGGTAATATATATATATATATATATATATATATATATATATATATATATATATATATATATATATATATATATATATATATATATATATATATATATATATATATTTATTTATTTATATTTATATATATATTTATATATTTATATATATTTATATATTTATATATTTATATGTTAGTTCACATGTTAGTAATAAATATGAAATGTAAATCACAACTTACGCCAATCCTGACTCACAGACGTTATGCTCAGATGAATAAAAGAGACTTGAATCGGCCTCTTACACGCGTCTGGGGTGTCGTTAATTTAATAAGTTCCCTCTCTGACTTCGTGTGTGGTCCTTCAGTTTCCTCAGTCCCGGTTTCCTTATTTAAAATGTTAGAGATTTCCTGGGCTATATTGTAAGTCTTGATACATACTCCAATAAAAGGTGTCCGGTATTTTAAGAAGGAATTCTGAATTCTAATTCTTCACTGTAGTAGTCTTGGCGAGCAATTTCTCAAGTGAAATAGCTTGAGAAAATGATCAGATTATATTCCCTGCCTTCCCACGCCTTCGTTTGTTATGAGCTATAAGAAAACTCCATCACCAAGAAGTGACGAAAACCACAGCTGCAGAACTCATCTGGAGCTAAGTTTTATATACCAGGCTACTGCAAAAATCAAAGACATTCTAAAGCCCATTCTAAATCTCAATGAGGAAACTTTAATTTCAATTTTCACCCAATTTTTTCATATTTATTTTCCCATGATAAAGACTAATTGACTATTAAATTTGTTGTATGTTATTTTAAACTAAACAATAATAGTTGATTCAGTTTATATGTACAAAAGCAAACGTATGAGCCAGTTTTTCTTGATTATATATATATACATATATATATATATATATATATATATATATATATATATATATATATATATATATATATATATATATATATATATATATATATATATATATATATATATATATATATATATCCATTAATTATAAGAGGGCATTCGTTGGATTACTCCAACTGGGGGCTTGACGGGCCAGAACCATTGCATAACCCCTTCACAAAAGGCGACGGGCCAGATAATAAGTTAAAAAATTTGCTCAGCCCTTAAGCAGCGTTTGTTCTTGACTTCTGGGATTATCTTGTGAAGGCTCCCCTACGATAGAAGCTCCATTTATCTTCTATCTACATCTTTGCCAAGAGTAATCTTGCGCGAAGATAGATACCTTGGATGACCTACTTTTATATTCGCTTGCGTTGTTACGATTAGTGGACTACTACTGCAAAGCAAGGGGAGGCAATCCCGTGAAACCCTGCCTCTATTTCCCTTGGAATTCCAGAACAAGGACTACCTTGTAATGCTTATCAACAGGATATCTCAGTGTGTGTCCTATCCATCGCCAGCGTCTTCTTGTCATCTCGTGTTCCAGTGGCAATTGTCTGGTTCTTGTCATCTCGTGTTCCACTGGCAATTGTCTGGTTCTTGTCATCTCGTGTTCCACTGGCAGTTGTCTGGTTCTTGTCATCTCGTGTTCTACTGGCAATTGTCTGGTTCTTGTCATCTCGTGTTCCACTGGCAATTGTCTGGTTCTTGTCATCAGTTCCACATTGGTGAACTTGTCGTACCATTTCAATCTGACTTATCCACATTGTTTGTTGAAGCTTTTGTGGTAAATATTTGTGGAGAATAGGGTAACCAGCCCCATGCCCAACCCTCCTTAGTCGCTTTTTACGACGATGCCTGGTAGGGTACAGTGTTACTACTCTTTGCTCCCCATTTGGGCCCAGGTAACACACTGGTGCCTTGGAGCACAGGTATTCAACAAAACATGCCAACACGTCCTGTCTTATGACATTCGTCCAAGGTCTTTCCATATGTTCTTTATCCCTGTCACGTGTGACACCATTTCTTTTCTCCGTGTGAGTTTTTGAGGATCTCCTGTTTCTCTTACTCTGGAAATTTAAGAACAGGGAATGCCTCGTAATGCTTTCAACTGGTCTTCTTAATGTGTACAAGATGAGTACTCATACGTATATCTTACAAACGGCACAGATGCGACTTAAAGAAGGGAAAAACATAATAAAAAAATCAATATACAGAAGGAAAAGTGAATTGAAAATTGAAGGAGATCTACTTCACCACAATAGTAAAAATCTTAGATTCCTATGAACAAGGTAGGCTCCATTACATGGCTCATAAACACGGAGAACTAGGGAATGAGAAAAGAAGAAGGTAAAGATTTTCAGAAGTTAGTTCTTGTGCAAAAACAAAAAAAAACAAAAAAAAAAATAAAATAGAATAGTTAAAATTGTTCTTCGTGATCACCAAAGTAGAATTTACAGAAAAAAAAAACAGATAAATGCAACTGGAGTAAGAGTTGTGAAAAAGACATCGGAGGTTGATAAGAAATAAACTGTGGTATTAAAGATAGTCCCTTAGCAGATACTACCCCCGGAGGAGTGAATAAATAATGAAGGAAACCTATGGATGGTCCTGATTTAGAGAAGGAAAAGGCAGCGAGGAAGGAAATTGGTCATCCCTCCTCTGAATACTGGACATAGAATTTTGACGTCTCTAACACTTCACTCCCAATGGCAGTATCTGCTATGGGATTGCCTTTACCTTATTGTTTAAACAAACTCTCAAAATTTACCCATGGTCTTATCAGAGCCTCCAACTTGAAGCTGTTTTGAGAGTAACAGTTTCGCTGCATATTAAAAAAAACTGTCTTGAAGTCAGTAGCCCATACATCTTTACGCCCTTGTTGTACCTGGGGGAGAGTGTCTGAGGAGACAAAGAATAAATAGGTCTACTGCTTGTTCAGGCATGTAAAAGGCGTGTAATAAATGAGGTTGTGTATGAGGCAACCTCATCGTGTACAAAATTTACAGAAACCCTTGCAGCCAGAGTTGGTGCATTGGAATAAGCTTCTTCAAGGTGGCTATTTGCATTGGTGGTTCCATGCTCCGTAACGAGCGAAAGAAAAAGGTGATACATCTTTACGGTGAAAAGTGAAACATTTCATTAACGTGTTTGAGAGACTTGGCCATAAATTGAGGATTCCTCAGCAGAAGAGAAATTGGCAAGAGAGCATGGATACCCTCATACGTAGGAATGGAAGAAAATGAGGTGGCGAACAAGGAAGCAAAAACAGGAAGAAGCAGTCCAAACCATATAAACTCAGGGTTGGCCACACCAGAGAACAAAAGTATAATTAATAATATTACAACAAAGGAATGGACAGAAAACTGGAAACAAAGCCAGAAAGACAATCATGTCTATAAATAGCTAAAAGATCCAACACGGACATATCAGATATCTAGAAAACCAAAAATACCATGAAATAGAAAATTGATTAAACTTCAACTAGGAACAGGCCATTTCATGGTGGAGGACCCCTACTGTTTAACATAACTGGAGAAGAACACCATAGGACATTATGTGCTACCATGCAAGAAATATGAACAACACAGAAAGAAACTTGTCACGGGTTGCCTCCCCTTAGCTCTGCAGTAGTGGTCCAACAGTGGCCAAAACTCAAGAGTAACTGATGTGGGTCTTCAAAGGTGTCTACCTTTGCACAAGATTACTATTGGCAGAGTTGTAGATAGAAGGATAATGATGCTTCTACCTCAAGGGAGTTACTGCAGAGGTCATGTCTAACAAAAAAAAATGGAATGAAAACAACCGATCATCTCTCGGTAATGTTTACAAATAACTTCTTACAACTGCCTGGACTATTACAACATTTCCTCTCAGGTGTGCCCGACTAATAAGTGCGTGTCGGTAATCTGTCCACAGATGGGTAATTTATCGTCCTGCACGCCTTAGGTAAACCCAACGCTCGGTCGCTGACAGGCCATCTGGGGTTATGACGAATTATCACTGAGAGGAGTGTAAGATGATTTGAAAGTACAAAATATCTGTTTGATAGAATGAAAAGAAAAGGACCGACCGCGGAAATGCAAGTAATTTAGTATACAAAACATGAAACTAAATACTGCCGTAGAGGAAAAGAGGTCGACCCAATAATTATGTGACACAACTCATGAAATACTTGAGAACACAAAACTCTCCATCACCATCACTGGAATCTACGAAAAATTGACCTACCCAGGGAGCTACACGACATAATAAATTTTATATTACCAAAACAAGAACCAACATATAACAACCGGAACAAATGAGAATGACTTGGAAAAAACACAAACACAAAAAGTGTCCATAAATATCAGTGTCACAGTTTGCCTCCCCTTAGCTCTGCAGTAGTGGTCCAACAGTGGTTAAAACTCAAGAGTACCTAATGTTGGTCTTCAAAGGTGTCTACCTTCGCTCAAGATTACTCTTGGCAGAGTTGTAGGTAGAAGAATAATGATGCTTCTATGTTAAGGTAGTTTTCATAAGATATTCAGAAAAGCGAGAACGATGCTACATTGGCTGAGCACGTTAACACTAGTATCTGCCATCAACTTTTGTGAAGGATTATGTAATATAATTTTACCTCGTACAAGCTCCCAGCTGAGTTAATTCCTCGAATTTCCTCTTATTATTATTTATAGCTCTGATTGAGTGCATTTAAGAAATGGCCTGAGACATACAGATACAAGACATTCAAAATGATTAAATCAACTTTAAATTTGGATATATATAAATAACAAATTTAATAATCACTTAGTTTTTAACAGTAATTAAAAGTTGAATATTCTTTAACAAAAATTGGTCATCATCATATGATGTTAATGGAGAATTTATACAAGGGGAAGTTTCACTTGACAGATTGAATGTGTACACTTAGCTGCTTGGGTTTCTGCTCCCGCTGGTGTTTTGGTTCTTCGCAGATAGATGACTGGGTTGCTCACGTTCCTGGTCAAGATAAAGAGTTGCAGCACGTTCCAAGTAGAATCAGGGAGTAACTGCAAAGCTATTCCCGCGTCTCTAAGACCTGTCTGATGATTGTGTCTAGCGTCGACTTCAGGCCACTTATACCCTCACTTGTTCCAGAAATAGTACCCTCAACTGGTACCACCAACTAGTATGGCAAAATAAGTGAAACAAATAACCTCTGAGTATTGAGTTTCCCGACACATACTTATGTGTCCCCATCTTCCTATTCCACCATCCCATCTATCTCAGAACTTTTACCCTCTCTGAGAATTAATCTTAATTCCAGTGGGCGAAAACTATCTTTACGTTTAAAATGAATAGCTTTATAGTAAACTTTAGTTAAAATGTTAACAATATAGTTTGAATATGTTTACATTTACATCAGCTGAAAAGGTTGTAAACTTTAATTACATTTAAAGTGAATATACTTTACATTTACACTGGTTGAAAAGGTTGAAACTTTCATTACATTTAGAGTGAAAATGATTTACATTTACACTGGTTGAAATGGTTGACACTTTCATTACATTTAGAGTGAATATGTTTTACATTTACACTGCTTGAAAGGTTAATAATATAACAAATATGTACATCATTTCTTTCATCATTCCCTCCCTGCTTCATATGTAACTTGGGACTACCTCTGCTTTTGATTCTTTATAAGAAACTCGCAATAAAGCAGTCACCAGCCCTGGCAGTGGTGGTTCGTGAAATCCTCATTCTATATGCTGAGGTTGCCAGTCTCAAATGACTTGGAGATCCACTAGCAATTTTCACATATTAATCTTCACAAGTCAGTATATACGTATTAGTTCACATGTTAATAATGAAAACATATAGAATTCAAAATGTACAACTTACGCCAATCTTTAGACTCACAGACTTCTGGCTCAGAGAAATAAAGGCACCCAATTGGTCTGGGTTGTTGTTACTTTAACAATAAGTTCCCAATTTGACTTGTGTTTAAGTTCCCTCAGATTCCGGTTTTCCGTTTTAAAATTGTAGAGTTTTTCCAGGGCTTTTAAGTCCTGAGGATGCTGGAACAAGGTCCGGTCTGATAAATCAAACCTAATTTTAGTCTTTACTCTGGCAAGGTCTGAGTGTCTTCTTGGCGCGCGTGAATTTTCACAGTGTTCTAATCTGGCTACAGTGTCATGTTATATTGCCTGTCTTCCCCCGCATTTTTTTGTTACAATGTTAACAGGGCTCCAATCGGAAATGGTGTTGTGCTTTCATTCCGAATGTCTGCCAATCGTTTCAAATATGCGTGTTTTGTGGGGTAATTCCAATTATTTCCACATGGAAATTTCTGCGCGTTACTGCAGAGGTCATGTCTCCAAAATATGGAATGAAAACATCCGATCCTCTCTCGGCAATGTTTACAAATAACTTCATAGTACATTCATATAAAGTAATGTCTTTATAACAAGGTGTATCGGAAACGATTATGTCATTCTTGTCTGTCCAGAAATGGGTCGTGGAGGCGAGTAATCTAACTACCCGTCGCTTGCACAAACAAAATTATTCGTTTACCCATCTGGTCGAGGAAAACACATCAGCCTTTTCAGCGATTAAACAAATTCGCTTGGTGATTTTAGTGCTACTCCGTAGCCTGAAGTCGAGCACATGATTGTTGGTAAATATTATCGCATCCGTCTCCTTTTCCAGCAGGGATGAACGGGTAAACAAACAGACATGGCGACTTATCACTGAGAGGAGTGTAAGATGATTTGAAAATACAAAATATCTGCTTAATAGTAGAGAAAGAAAATGTGCCGACCACAGAAATTTTGTACACAAAATAATGTAACTAAATACTGTCGGAGAGGAAAAAGATAGACCCAATTATGTGACAATCAGTACAAGAATTTAAAAAATAAATAAATTACCAATTCAAAAACCAACAAACGTCCAGTAGATACAATTAAAAGAATTTTAATATCAAGAGAGGGCAATATACGTATCATGGAAGAAGATACATTACAAACACCATAGACGTTAAACAATACCACAACAAACGGCAGATAAATTACAGCCTGGAAAAGCCAACACACAAAAATAACAACAAAGTAATATACTATATAGAATTATGAATACTATATACCCCAATTAGAACCCATATGGGGTTGATCGGGGTATCCCGTGCACACGACCAACACCAGTTTTCAAGTGCATGGTCCAAAAACCAAACCAAAATATTTCTGGCAAACCTCTACACTACAGGGTAGAAAGAAGAGGGACGATTAAGTAAGTATGAGAGACAGGTATATTTTTCCTCCAAAGACATGTTTTTTCTTAGTATTGCTTTATTCCATCGCCACTTCAGCTTGTTTGCAGAAAAAAAGCGTTCAAAGTTGTTGTTTTTTGGGGGGGATTGGGGGGGGGGGGGGGGGGGGGGTATTAGTTGAAAATGAAGGAGGTAGACTAAAATGTAGTTTGCATGATGATCCAAACGGTTAACTGTAAAATATTGTTTTAAACTATAAGACCTCGATTTATTACCTCAATTCAATTTTTGCGCAAACTGTACGTGGAATCTTCTTCTTCTTCTTCCTCGTTCGCCCTGAAAAGGACGGTGGTTGCGTTGTGTCTGTTTACGCCGTAGCTGCGATATCTGCACCTTTCGGTCGACACATCCGACTTCAGCACGGCATTTTTTGGGACCGGGTTTGCCTTCCCTCTGCGATCCGTACTCGCTTAGCCAGACTGCACTGCGGCAGACTGTTTCCAGGACCACCACGTGGAGGTGGAGTACGGTCTTGGTCAGCTCTGGTTCGCTGACCCTGATGCAAGCAGTCAAGCTATGGATCGCTGACTGCATTCTCTATTGCTGCATCTTTTGGTCCCGTACGTGGAATCAGGATTGCGGAGTCGGAGCCGTGCAGGCGGTCTTTTTTAGTGAGTCGAAGTCAGTAAAAAATGTCCGGGTTCAGACTCGAAATTTTGTGCCACATGACTAGTAAAAAAAAAAAAACTGTAGTTGGGGTCGGAAGTTGGAAGTCGGAGACGGACTTCTAAAATTTCACGAGTCCGGAATAGGCGAATTTTCTGAGGCATCCACAACCCAGAGTGGAATAAAACAGTACAAAGGCAACAATATTTGTTGCGGCAACTTTGGCTACATTGTACTTGTCTCACGAGCAACGATTCCTGCCTATTTGTGTTTTATAACCTTAAACTCAACACTCGCACTATTCGCTGTTCTAGTCTTGCCAGAGCCGAACCATTAAGGTCAAGGCGACATTTTTGAACATTTCTATACCAGTAAATTGGACGAAAAGCCGCAAGCAGTCGACTTGACGGAGTTGTTCAAACGTGTAAGACAAATGGCCTAACGATTGCCCATGGCACTAGACTTGTCCAAGAAAGTCATTCAAAATCCAACATAGCGTTAGTGGAAAAAGTGATAAAATTGAAGGATTGTTAGACAGGCAGACTGACGAAATTGACAGACTGACAGACAGGCAGACAGCCAGGCAGGCAGATAGATAGATAGATAGATAGATAGATAGATAGATAGATAGATAGATAGATAGATAGATAGATAGATAGATAGATAGATAGATAGATAGATAGATAGATAGATAGATAGATAGACAGACAGCCAGGCAGATAGATAGATAGATAGATAGATAGATAGATAGATAGATAGATAGATAGATAGATAGATAGATAGATAGATAGATAGACAGACAGACAGACAGGCAGGCAGGCAGGCAGGCAGGCAGCTAGGCAGGCAGATAGATAGATAGATAGATAGATAGACAGACAGACAGACAGACAGACAGACAGACAGACAGATAGATAGATAGATAGATAGATAGATAGATAGATAGATAGATAGATAGATAGATAGATAGATAGATAGATAGATAGATAGATAGATAGATAGATAGATAGATAGATAGATAGATAGATAGATAGATAAGGTAGTAACTACAAATAAGTAAGGGTCTAGAACAGCGCTTCTTAACCTTCCAGAAGTGCTACACCTCTTCAAGCATCTTAAGAAGCCTAGCACTCTTTACAGGATTTTAAGAAGCCTTACTTACTTAGTCGTTCCCCTTCTATCGTGAGGTGTAGAGGTTTAAGAAGCCTTGTACTTCAATTACACTGACAAACAACATTTTTCTTTCTTATATAAGAATAAGTGTTCTTAGGTCAGTTTCTTGCGCTGATTTCAAATCTAAAATCCGTTTATCTCTATCACGTCAGGTTCTTAAGATATGTGTGAATAAATATATTTTTGGGAAACCGTTATTTGCTCCGTTTCATTTTTACTATATAACTTATTAAAAATTAATAAAATGCAAAATAATTCTACTTTTTATACTGCTAAAAGATGCATGACATATGTTACGCTATTTTTCAAATAGTTACTGTATTTTGAAATAATTCTGAGCGAAATATGGCTTCTAGAAGTTGTAGAAATTCGGCTGATCTGTTCTCTTACGTATGCGGATATTTTACCGATCGTGTTCACCAGAAAAAACTTTACACCATTACTAAAGAAAGCATATGAACGTTATTTCGATTCGAAAGTTGATGATGCAAATAAATCTTGGAAGCCAAATGCAGTTTTTTCGACCTGTGCAAATACATTGGCAGGTTGGTTACGAAAATCGCCGAAGCATAAGTCGATGCCTTTTGGAGTGCCAGTAATATGGCGTGAACCGACAAATCACGCTACTGATTGTTACTTCTGCTTGACAAATATCCATGGTTTCACTTTTAAAACTAGAAAGTCTGTGGTTTATCCAAATATTGAATCGGTATCGAAACCAGTTCCTCATGATCCAATCACGTGTCCGATCCCAGTTCCACCATAACAATATATCGTTGGACGTTTGGTACGTGAATGAACCATCAGATAGTTGGATTAGTACCTGCTATTCAGAAAAGTGATAGTTTACCTGCTTTAGAAACTAATTCTGACTCGGATTATATACCGGTGAATGATGGTGTTCACTTAATTAACCATTCAGAACTTTCAGATCTAATACGTGATCTCGCTCTTACCAAAGGACAACCGGAATTACTCGGTTCGCGACTCAAAGAATGGAATCTTTTAGCGCCCAATACTCCGATATCTAAATTTCGTCATAGACACAGAGAACTTGTTCAATACTTTGAGATGGATGATGGCATTTGCTATTGCAAAGATGTAAACGGTCTAATGGTGCACCTCGGTCATGAGCACATAGTTAACGAATGGCGACTTTTCATCGACTCTTCCAAGACTAGTCTAAAAGCCGTGTTATTGCATAACGGAAATTTATTTTCATCAATTCCAGTCGCCTACTCTGTTCATATGAAAGAAACTTATTACAATATGGGTATACTTTTGGCAAAAATAAAGTACAATGACTACCAATGGCGGATTTGTGGAGACCTAAAGGTCATTGCAATTCTCACGGGCATGCAGACTGGGTATACTAAATTTTGTTGCTTCCTATGTGAATGGGACAGCCGCAACAGACAGGAACATTATGCAAGAAAGGTGTGGCCTATCAGGGATCGTATGCAGCTCGGGCATAAAAATGTAATACATGAGCCATTAGTTAACAAAGACGGCATCATTTTACCACCGTTACATATAAAGTTGGGGCTCATGAAGAATTTCGTAAAAGCGTTAGATAAAACGAGCAAAGCTTTCACTTATCTTCGAGAAAAGTTTCCGCAAGTTAGCGATGCAAAGATAAAGGAAGGTATCTTTGTAGGACCTCAGATTAGGAAAGTTATTGCAGACAAACAATTCGAGAACTTGTTACATGGTAGTGAACTTCGCGCATGGATGGCATTCAAATCGATCGTCGATAACTTTCTGGGAAATCATAAATCTGTCGACTATGTGCATATTGTTAAGCAGTGCATAGATGCATACAGAATTATGGGCTGTAACATGTCCCTCAAAATCCATTTGCTTGATTCGCATCTTGACTTTTTCCCTGACAAACTTGGCGAAGTCAGCGATGAACATGGAGAACAATTCCATCAAGATATCGCGGTAATGGAGTCACGCTATCAAGGACGGTGGAGTGTGACCATGCTTGCCGATTATTGTTGGATGCTTCATCCCGATGTACCACATGCCATTCACCGACGAAAGTCGACTGCAAAGAAATTCAAGCCTACATAACTGTTACACTTCTTGTATGAATGATGTTATAATACTGTATGCCTTGTTAAAAAACTTCAATTGCGTATTTCTAGAGATCCCGACCTGATAGAGAAAAACGGTTTGCAGATTTAAAAACAGCGCATTAAAATTGACCAGACAAACATAGAAATGTTAGAGAAAGAAAAAAAAAGTTTTTTTTTGTTAGTCAGTGTTATCTTCTCGCTCGGAAAATAGGCGAAAAAGATACAATTATGTTCTGACACAATGTTATTTACAAAATTTTGACTATGGTTCGATATTTAAATCACGTGCAATATTTGTACAGTATTTATGACGATTTGCCTTCTAAAATACCTGGCATGTCTCGCCTGCCCCGAAGCTGGGTCTCGCACCCCACGTGGGGTGCATATACCCATGGTTAAGAAGCACAGGCAAATAAGAAAGGGAGTTAGTGAACTAAATATAAATATTGTGTGTTGTGATTGAGGGAGCGGACGTAGATTGGTGAATGGTGATGTGCCGATAAAATCAATGTTAGCAAATCTTTTTTTTTTTTTAAATTTTTTAATGTTTTTTTTTGGGGGGGGGGGGGGGGTTTTTCTTTTTTATTCCAACACACTTCTGTTAATGACTTACTTTATTTGTGAGCTTTACATTACGTATTTGAACTTTTTTAACGCATATTTGATAAATAGAGCGTAGAATGGTAAATAAATATTAGACAAACATAAATGTATGTTTTCAGGCACTCGTAAGAAATAAAGAAGTAGAACACTTGGACAACAGAAAAACAACAGACGTGAGTTTTTATTCTTATTTATTTATTATTGGAACACACCTCTAGTAATGCACACCTATCTTGTGAGCTTTACATTTTGTATTTAAACTATAATAATGTATATATGGGGGTCAAAGTGGCTAAGAGGTCATGGCGTCTGCCTCGAACCGGATTCCGATTCCAAGTAGAGGGAATATAATTTACGGAATTTTTTTTTTTTTTTTCAGAACCAGTGGTCTTAATGATATAATAATATTGATAGAATGTTGATCCTAATATTGATAGAATGTGTGAGTCCTATATACACACATCGGAATTCTCACCGTTGCTACAGAGTTAGTGCGCTGTGCTGAGATCCCCCTTGTGTGGTCTAATGGAGGAGATCCTAGCACTGATGGAGTTGTCGGTGTGCAGTTTTTTTTTTTTTAACCAGCGGCACTTGGGCTTTCAGCCCTTCGGCCCAATGACATGTCATTGCTAGGCTGGGGAACCTGAGGACTTTCCTTCCATCCCGGTCAGGAGCTTCGCTCCTTCCCATCCACAGAGGGTTTATCACAGGAGCCGTTCAGGTTATTCAGTCAAAATCCCGGTCGATGACACTCCTACAAATGACCGCGCCCGGGCTTGAACCTTGAAAACCTGGTCGCTAGCGCAACGTTGTAACCATTACACCGGCGCGGCTCCCTCAGTGTGCAGTTAAGGTAGTCCTTCAAACCAAACCAAACGTATATTTTACTAAATGATGAGTTTTACTAGACCAACTTGTAGCAAACGTTACAGAAACACCAATACTCAGTTATTGCTTAACCCCCAAGAGCCAGTATACTGTACTTCCCGCTAGACCCATTTGGCCCAATCAACAGTATACTGGCTTTCGTATCTCTTGATCCTTTCTAGGGCTGTTTTCTAATTTTGACAACTCAAAAACGCTATTTTCTTAAAGTATAGCCATCCATTATGGACTTTTGTTATTTATGAATATGAACATTTTAAAAAAATTATTTCCAAACAAAAACAATAAAAACATACTGGTATGGTCATTTTTGTTTGGGCCAAACCCACTATTTTGCTTGGGTCTGAAAGAGTTAAAATCATTTTTTATGTTTATTTTTAGAGATCCTCATTGACTATTGTTACCACCTGTACTAAAGCATAGAAAATAAATCTTTCATATATTGTGTTCAATACTGTAAAAGGGGATGGCCAGTTATAATTAATCTGTAATTCGTCATATCGTTCGCAAAAAAAATTTGAACTATCGAACGAATTTTATTTTTAAAGGGTTAAGAACATTCGTGGTGACCAGTTTAAAAAAGATTTAGTTTGGTTTGGTTTTAAGAACTATCTTCATTGCACACGGACTACTCCATCAGTGCTCCGATCTCCTCCCTTAGATCACACAAGGAGGATCTCAGCACAGTGCCCGAACTCCGTAGCACCGGCGAGAATTCCGATGTGTGTATATAGGAATCACACATTCTATAAATATTTTTGTGGTGGGTAGGTTTCTAATTTTTTTAAATTGTGCCAGGGCAGCGGTCTTATAGGCCTACTCTTTACAATTTCCTACTGCCGTGGGATTTTTAACGTGCGCAACTTGCATACCGGACCTCATAATTTTTTCGCCCTTATCCGAGAAGGTTAGGTATCCGATCTGACTACCCAGTAGATCAGGGGGGAGTATGACATCTTTAGGACAACTGGTTCTGAAAAAACATCTCCATAAATTATTTTTTCTCAACTGGGAATCGAACCTGGTACCTCTAGAACTCGAGGCTGACGCCATACTTCTTAGCCACTCCGACATTAATTATTCACATTTACCAGCAAATATTGTACAGGTAGCACCCGATTTGCGCCGGTCAAATTTGCTGTCACGAGAGGTTACTTTGCGTTGATGATGAATAGATGAAAAGGTGTATCAGATGATACCAGGATACACTTGCTAGATAAGAGTTCTGGTCTTATAAGAAATACCCCAGTCTCAGAAATGAGCACTGGTGTATGGTTGTCATAGAAATAGTCAGACTATAAAGTTATCTGGCCCAGATGGTAATAAGAAGTACCAGACATTTAATCGTCTCCTCTCTACAACTATCCTATGATGTGTTATGTTATGTCTAGGGTAAATAATAAACAAAAGTAACTTCTAACAAAACTGGAATGAGTTATTCAAGGCTTTGGTTACAATTAATTAATTTATTATATTTACAGTAATTTCTTCTTTTCTCTTTTGGAATAAGAATGATGGAAGGCAATTCAAAGTGATGATGAAAATTTACAAAAAGAAACGTGTAACACACACAATTAAAGTTTTGCACACAGATTGTCAATTTTTTTTTTTTTTTTTTTTTTTTTTGCGTTCGCCCGCTAATACTCGAGGCGAAATCTCAGGTTATCATGTATGTCTAACCTGACATTGATTTTACGTGAGTATCCCTTTATTTCTTATACAGAGACAAATGTCCCTCGCCATTCAGGCAAATACTCGCCGATTTCGGAGGTACCCATTGCAGCTGGGTCGGCTCAGGAGCCGCCAGTCCCTGGTCGACGACACTCCTTCAAATGGCTTCGCCAGGTCTCGAGTTAATCCAGTCCAAATCCCGGTCGACGAAAAATCCTCAAATGCCGTCGCCCGGGTTTGATCCTGTATCACCCGGTCGCCAGAGCGGTGTTATAACCACTACAATGACTCCTTCCTCTTGGGAAATGTCACTTTAAAATCAAAAGTCAGTTTAACTTATACTGTCACTTATACTGAAATTCGCTGTTGCCTTGGCTGGAACTAACAATGCTTGACTCACTGTTCTTAAACTTTTAAAAATAATCACTTTGACTTAAGATACTGTCTTTACACATGGAGTGATATTAACAAAGACTGCTATCATCATCTGAATGTTCTCTAAGTGTGGTGAACCATATATTTTGAGCTCAATCCTTTTTGTGGACACTTTTCTGTGTTAATTTCACCGGGCTGCCGATATTGAGTAGACAGTGGCTGGCAACTCCCACGCATTAGGGTTCCCAGACCTGATCTGAAGAATACTCTTGGAGATTGAATGCTTCTTCGGCAATCCCAGGTATACAGTCTTCTGCCTTGCTGACAGTATGGTATGATATGACCTGAACAACATAATGGTCCTGCGGTGGATTTGATGTTACAAGATGTTATTCCTATTGTACTGACTGAGGTCAGCTGTGAAGGTCCCTGATTGTAATAAATGTTGGGGTGAGTTATCAGAGCACCTTTCTACTACCACCTTACGAGCTCAATCAGACTTATTCTTGACTAATATGTATGTTAGTTACGTCTATATGTCTAGGGTTATGAGTGTATGATGTATTGTAAGTACAAGTACTACAAACACATGTAATTACTAACACACACACACACACACACACACACATATATATATGACTGAGTCAAGACTACAACCACAAACACACTGACACTCTAAGAAATATATCTTATAGAAGTCTGTGTTGGGAGCCGCGCTGGTGTAATGGCTTCGGCGTTGTACTGGCGACCAGGTGTTCATGGTTCAAACCCGGGCGTCGGCGTTTGAAGAAATGTTTACGGCCGGAAATTTGACTGAATAGCTTGAACGGCTCCTGTGATAAACCCTCTGTGGATGGGAAGGAGCGAAGCTCCTGACCGGGTTGGAAGGAAAGTCCTTAGGTTCCCCAGCCTCGCAATGACATGTCATTGGGCCGAAGGGCTGAAAGCCTAAGTGCCGCTGGTTAAGGAAAAAAAAAAAAATAGAAGTCTGTGTTAAAATTTAGGTAAAATGGATTTTTACAATTTATTTGGCCTGATCAGAATTTGCTGAATCAGGTCCAACAACCAAAATTGATATTATGAATGTATTTACAACAATTTAAATACCCCAATGGATCTTCTGTCCATTCAATTAATAATAAGACAATCAAAATATGTGTATCTATGTTCTCTAAGTTAATGACATTGGTAATTAAAGATATGGGTGGGGTACTGTCATCATTCCCTCTTTCTCTTTTTACCAAATATTGTGTAAGTTTTATTGTCCACAAGTTATTTTATTTTATTTCTATACAGGAATATAGTGATCTATTGATCTAGTGATAATAGTGGATAAAACTGAGTGCTGACATGTATGGCACTTATCTAGATAATAGATGGTGCTGTCATTTTCACAGACTCTCTGGTATGACAACGCTGACAAGGTTCCTGGTGCAGTAACTAGACCTCAGGGTCCAAACAATAGGTTACTTTAGTACACTGCAACAACGCCACCAGGGTTCTGGTACCCACACTGTACCAGAACAAAAACCTCTGAAACAACGTTATGATTCTTAAAAACCCATCTATATTCCCTTTCACATGTAATAATTGACATAAAGTAAAAGGGTCAGATCTCTCTGACCACCCCATACCACTCTGAGATGACAATTCATTACCAGTGCCCCTATTCTGTTCCTTAAGGGCTACAACGCCTCTGACACTTCAACAATGATGATCTTCCATAGGATAACGTGGGTTAGCTTTCCCACTGGCAACTGTGGAAATCATTTTCAGTTATGCAATACACATTAATTTTACTGCTTTTACTGCTTGAACACAACCCACAGGTCCTGCATAACTCTGCTGGGGACTCTGTACTTAGTCGAAAACCTTCCCAATCGAGCAGTATCGCAGACACCAATTTTATTGTAATAACAAAATTAATAAATTCCTTCCTTACCACAATTCAAAGAAATATCACAAACGTACGTTGACTGGCTTTAGCATAAATAGTAGTTTAAGTTCAGCTTTGCCTTCTGTTCAGACTGCCAATGGTTAATAACACACTTGGTACTGCTGAGGATAACGCAGCTTGCTTCTAACATATGTCTTTTCAACTGGCGCTGAGCGGTAAACGCTTTTTGCCAATATGCCTAGACCGGCCCAATCACAGCGAGGGTCTAGCATTTCAATTTTCAAATATTTAAAAAGAAAAACACTACTTCACACTTCTAGGAGTGATTTTTCTAAATATAGATTTTATCTTTTCTGCCCAACCAATACTCTCTGTCTACCCTCCTATACCCACCAATCGGAGTTGACTTACTCCTATGCCTCCTTTCAAACTATCGTTCCCAATAAATCTTGTCCCCCTCCTTCTGTCTCACTTTTTAATTTTTCAAATAAACCAACTTGTTTTTGTGACGTCACATCTACACTACGCGTCGAGAATTTAAACTGTCTGTGTGTGTATATCCGTTAGCTTTGCCACAGCGTGTATATACTATTAGTCTCGCGTGCAGAACGACGCGGGTTTTGGCATGCGTTGGTAGCATTTTGCGTTAATGTATTACAGTCGTCTCGTTATCACTACTTAGAAAAAGTCCAAAAGACTACCAAATTGTGCGTTACTGTTGACAGATTACGTTACTTCAGACAGCAGTTTGGCGTTACATTTCTAACAAATCGTTAATTATAAGGCTAGGCTGCATTGTGTATGCAGCAGATCGACAAGATGTTAAATATTAGTAGTACGTTTTCGAAACCGAAACTAAAACGCGTGTTAGATTTTTACCGTGGGATCGTTCTATAGGCTTTAGCACTGCACAAAAGGCAGCGTTGCTGGCGTCGAAGATGCCAACCGTCAGACACATGCGGGCTGGGTTTATTTATTATCATAGGACTAAAATCTTACTGAATTTTAGCTAGTATCTTACAGATCTTGCTACAGGTCCTAGGCTAGTATCTTGCTATAAGTAACTTTCCCGAGCACAGATGTAAGGCTAGTAAGACATCAGATATCATTTGTTAAGTCAAACTAGACAGATCTATTCAGTGACATACTACAAGCAATTTTTCATAAACCTCTATATCATCATTCATGTGAATTAAATCCTTCCATTTTTCCATATTTCTCTTCAGTGACATAGTACAGGCATATGTTATTATTTAAATATATACACATCATTCATTTAATTACTTCATCCTATTCTTTCACATTTCCTTTATGTAGGGTGTTCCATCCAGTAATCAAGAAAGTTTGTATAAGTCTCCTGAAAACTATTCTACATTCAAAATCATTCCTGTCGTTCATTTAATAAAATATACAGCATCAATGGCTTCTTCCCTCCAAGAATTTCACAATATAATGTCACTCAATATGATTTAAATATGTAGCCGCGGTAGCGCAGTGGTTAGTGCACTGGCTTCCTAGGTCAGTGGTCCATGGTTCGATCCCCAGTTCAGGTAGGGTTTTTTAGACCGCAAACGGCTCGTGGGTCGACCTAGCCTCATAAATTGGGTACCAGAGCAACTCTGGGAAGGTTAAAGCGGCCGGCGTGATGTTGTCCACATCACCCCTAGTGTGCCGATGGTCAAGAAAATATGGGCCTAACACCATACTGCCAATATGCCTCAATGGGCGTGTAACTGAATCCTTTACCTTTTTTACCTTATGATTTAAATATGCAATAAAATAATAATATATATACATATTTAATAACTAGTCAGTCTTACCCTCAATTCAGAATTATACAAATGGCATCACAGGCCTGGCAGGCTGCACACACATAAAGATGGCAAAGGTGCTAGGTGGCGAGCTCTTCTGTATTTGAAAATTTGCGGTGAGTATTTGGTAATCCGCTTCTGTCCTTTTTATACTTTCCATCCTGCGGTCGAGAGAGCACTGACGTCATAGGTTATTCGTTCGTTTTTGTCTCTGCAAAATGTGCTGAATCAAGCTGCGTCTGTGTTTTTGTAAAAGCGTCCATTCGTTCCTGTTCCTTTATCCTTCGACCGATTTCCTTCATCCTGGGCTTGTTACAACCGGCCGAAACTCAAGTGTTTCTGTCTTTAACCTCATTTATCTTGGGTTATACTGCACATAACAGGAAGATATAGGTATCTGAACGAAGCTTACGCTCTCCAATATCTAACCTTGATGGCATTATTGTTTGCATTCCACCTGAATTTTCACAACTCCGATGGACAGACAAACACCTGAGCATACTTTCTATTTCGTCCATATTACAGCTTCCAACCTACTAGTCTCGAGGTGAATGGCTTGCAATGCTCTCATTGGCTAAAGAGAAACCTACGCGTTACACAGTGTTAGACCGTGTTCGATTATCTAAGATATCGAGACCATCGCATTATGCGACATTTGCGCCGATTCAAAATAACGCCAATTTTTAAACTCGAAGGTTAAAAAACATAATTGGAAAATATTAAAAGAATATTACTGTTTTAAAATTTCTTATTAAACTAATTTGACATATTAATGTTAAAAGTATTTACTAAATTACTATTACATATTATTAATACATTTAAGGCAGCTGGCCACATCACACCTAGTATGCCGATGGTCAAGAAAAGAAGGGTCTAACACTATATTCTCAATAATTCCCAATATGTCTCCATGAGCATGTAACGGGATCCTTTACCTTTACCCCTTTTACCATTAATACATTAAAAGAAATCTATTTGTAAAAGAAGTTATTGAACGATGTTAAGTGTGAAGACGTAACATAGCTTTTGGAAAGCCTTTGGGAACATCCTTCCAATGAAGACTTGGAAGAACTGGCAGCACAACTATTCCATCTAAACAGAGGTTGAGTAAAGAGAGGATGAAGAGTTTCCTGTAAAAGAAATGGAGGATCTCTATGAAATCGATCACGAAGTGTCGCTTTGTGCTGCTGCCAAAAGGAGCCGTGTGGCATCTATGAGGCCTTATTTAGAAATACTGAACGAAAGGAACAGGAAATCATGACAATCAACACTGCTTACTTTTTTTTTTTTTTTAACGAGTGATGGTCCTTAACAAGGGACTCCGTAAGAGAACTAAAGACGTTGCGTTACGCTATTGTTGGTTGTAAGCGTACAAACTATTTTTTATTTCATTTACTTTACTTTATTTATTTTACTTAATTTTACATACGCTAGTTAATTTTATTGACTTTATTTTAGAACTTTAAAAATAAAAGCAATATATTACTCGTCGATTTTTGGATGCCTGGAACGCAAATAGGTGACCTCCCACTGACTTATATTATAAAATGGTTTCAATTTACACCGACTTCAATTGTGCCATTTCCTGCTGAAACTCATCCCCGGCGTAAATCGAGGGCTACCTGTATTTACAGTAGTGATGACAATACAGTGGTAATGGAAATACATATGTAAAAAATGTCAAAACACATTGAGCAATAAATACTTCTTATCCAGAAAAAATGTACATTGTATCGCTCACGCTATCGATCGCACCAATTAAAGGAGTATTCCGCTATAAAGAAAGGTCATCAAGTTCTATTTTTATCAGCCAATCAGCGTGCAGTATCAATCGTGTCCGCGTTTCAAACTTGCAGACTTGCATTGCAAATTATATGAAAAGATATTTCTCATCATCATCATTTCCCTTCTTTGCTTTTTTATTTAACTTGTAACAACCATCGTATAAAACCCCCTGTCAGGAAATTTGCCCTAAAGCATTAATGTGCTCATACGACAGTTTTTTTCCGTAGCTATTTTTAAATGATGAGGTAGGCTGCCCCATTAACAATCTTATATTAGTTGCCTCATACAACAGAGATACGTCGGAAGTAGCATCAGTGCTATTTTTTATTTCTCTTCTGTGAGACTCCCTGAAACTACGTAGTGCTATATATATATATATATATATATATATATATGTCTATGTGTGTGTGCGTGTATGTATGTATATGTATATATATATGTGTGTGTGTATGTATGTATGTATATGTATATTATCGTTCCTTTCTGAAGTTAGATACCAGTAATTATCATATATATATATATATATATATATATATATATATATATATTTTTTCCTTTCTTTCTGTATTGCTCTGAGTAATTTGTTTTCACAGCCAGCCATTACTTTTTCCTTTGCTGATCATCTGGCCGGGCAGGTGATGAAGCAGACCCATGCGACCGCTGCAGAAGTATCGGCAAATAAAGTAAGCGTGAAAATTAGCTGTCAAATAGTAAGAAGATTAAGTGAAAACAGGTCGGTGAGAACGATCTAATTTTGGAGACGTCAGGTTGTTTTTCTTTCTCTCTCTCTCTCTCGCTTTTTTATTTATTTATTAATGTCCCGCTGTGCTTTGAAGATTATATTGAATTTTGGAAATGTCTTGTTGACTTGATACCGGCTCCGATCAGGTCTGAATGTCTTTTCTTTTCTTTATTTGGATATCGCTTCTCTGAAGCTAGATCTACCACAACATTTCTGAATTTTATGTCCTGTAACGGGGCATTTGTTATGTTTTTTTCTTCAATTATATTTTTATGAAGGGCTTTTCTCAAGCTATTTCTTGGTGAATGTGTTCTTTCCATGGCCCAGGGTGATCCAGTCACGTGAATAAGAAATGTAACTTAGCTACAGCTTACTTTTACTTCTTACTTTTTAGGTTGACGCTTGTTGTGAAGTCTGCTGCGGAAATAAAGTCTGAGTGCTTGAGTCAAGTATGTAGCATTGACTGATGTAAGTTGGTGTTGGTGTAGGATTATTTAAATAGTGTCTATGCATCTGTTTCTTGGTCTTCCCCGTGCCCAGAAACCATATCCTCTACAATTGTAAGCGGGCCTGTAATCTCATAAGATAGCTGAACCACTTTTCTTCTTTGTCTGTCTATTTATTTGATGCATTGTGCAGTTTCTAAGGTTTTTCTGCTGCCATCATGCCTCATTAAACAGATTTAAACAGAAGCAAAACCAGAAGCACCAAAGCCAAGGCTCATGACGTGTACATAGAAGCAAACAAAGAAGCAAGAAGAAACATCAAAAGAGACAAGAGGAAGTATATTGAAGAGTTAGCAAGGGAAGCAGAGGAAGCTGCAGCCAAAGGAAATATGAGAGACCTGTACAACAACACCCAACGGGCTGATCACCCGTTTGCCAGTCACTTTGATTACGGAAAAACGACAAATGGATTGATTTGTCGTTGCCCTAAAGACGCCATTAGGCGTGATGGGAACAATGGCAAAGAAAATCCATTCGCTGTTGCCCTTAAGACGCCACTAGGCGTAATGGCCACTGACTGCTTTGCCGGTCGTTGGCTAAGGACGGAAGAAGAAGAAGAAGTACAACAACACAAAGCAGCTAACAGGGAAATATAAGCAAGCAAATGGCCTATTAAAGATAAGAATGGAAAATTGCTTAGTAATATTCAAGAACAAATGAAGAGATGGACATAACATTTTGAGGAACTTCTCAATAGACCAGCTCCAGCCAATCCCCCAGACATCCAGCCAGCAGAAGAGGAGCTACAAATCTGCTGTGAACGACCACGTAGACAAGAAATAAAGAAAGCCATAAAGCTTCTGAAAGATGGAAAAGCAACTGGTCCAGATGGCATTCCAGCAGAGGCCATCAAAACAGATATTGATACCTCTACAGAGATATTATACAAACTACTTAACAAAGTCTGGGAGAGAGAGGAAATACCAGCAGAATGGAAAGAAGGTTATCTGGTCAAGTTGCCTAAGAAGGGAAATTTACAAGAGTGCACAAATTATAGAGGAATAGTGTTACTATCAGTGCCATGGAAAGTATTAAACAGAATCATCCTGGAGAGATTAAAAGAGTCCATAGACAAGCAACTGAGAGATGAACAAGCAGGTTTTCGGCAAAACAGATCCTGTACAGACCAGATAGCCACACTGAGAATAATAGTTGAACAAAGTCTGGAATGGAATTCACCGCTTTACATCGGATTCGTGGACTACGAAAAGGCATTTGACAGTGTAGACAGTGCATCACTTTGGAAACTGATGAGGCATTATGGAGTTCCCATGAAGTTCATTAACTTAATAAGGAAGACCTATGAAGACATGACATGCAGAGTTCTTCATGAAGGACAACTTACAGAACCGTTTAGGATTAGAACGGGAGTGAGACAGGGATGCCTATTGTCTCCATTTATTTTCTTACTAGCAATAGAATGGGTTATGAAAACATCGACATCACACAACAGAAATGAAATCCAGTAGAATCTGACTAAACAGCTTGATGATCTGGATTTTGCCGATGACTTGGCTCTTCTGTCCCATAACCATAATCAGATGCAAGAGAAAATGAAAATTCTCGATGAGAGGTCACAACAAGTGGGCCTGAAAATACACAGGGAAAAGACAAAGATAATGAGAATAAATGCAAGAAATGATAACAAGGTTGAACTTGAAGAAACACCACTAAAAGAATCGTACACATATTTTGGTAGTAATATAAACAAAGTTTGAGGGGCAGGCAATGATATCAAAATAAGAATACAAAAAGCAAGAGGAACTTTCATTGCATTGGGAAACATATGGAGAACAAGAGAAATCAAGTCCAGCACGAAAATAAGAATCTTCAGCTCAAATGTGAAGTCAGTCCTATTGTATGGCTCTGAGACATGGAGAACAACAAAAACAACAACCAAAAAGCTACAGACTTTTATAAACGGGTGCTTGCGTAGAATAGAAGGACTGAAATGGTATGACAAAGTCACAAATGTGGAATTGATGACAAGAACTAGACAAGTGCCAGTGGAACAAGAGCTGAGAAGAAGACGATGGCGATGGATAGGACACACATTGAGGAAACTTGTTGATAGCATTACAAGGCAGTCCTTGTTCTGGAATCCACAGGGAAAGAGAGGCAGAGGTATACCAAAAAACACCTGGAGAAGAGAGCTAGATACAGAGGTGAAAATGATGAGGAAAACATGGAAAGAACTTGAGCGGATGGCACGGGACAGGAAGACTTGGCATGTGTTTGTTGAAGGCCTATGCTCCTCGGGGAGCTAAAGGGTATTTATTGATTGATCATGCCTCATTCATTCTCTTCTAGTAACGGCAATGGCTCTTCTTAAACATTTCATCTGGCACGATGTGGTTTCACTCTCCTGTGCTCTGGTCAGGGTTATGTTTGACACTGATAGCAAAAAATTGGAACGAATATACTCCTTATCAGTTGTTATAAAAAACATTGGCATATATCCCCTAAAGTCTTTATCAGCGAGTGAATGATCATCATCAGCTGTCATCTTTATACTGAAGGTCGACTGCAATGGATCTCCAACGTCTTCTGTCTCTTGTCTTGATGGTGCACTCTGATAGACTCTTTCCTGTCTCTTGTCTTGATGGTGCACTCTGATAGACTCTTTCCTGTCTCTTGTCTTGATGGTGCACTCTGATAGACTCTTTCCTGTCTCTTGTCTTGATGGTGCACTCTGATAGACTATTTCCTGTCCATCTCTTGATGTTATCTTTCCACGTATATCGCTGTCTTCCACTTGCCTGTTTGCCTTCAGCTCTGCCTTCTATTATGGTCTGCAGTAAGGTGTTGTGCCTTTTTATGTGGTCAAAATATGTTAGCTGGCTAATTTTTATCTCCTTCATTAATTCTCTTTTGATTCTTAGGCTTTCTAGGACCCCTTTATTTGTTTTCATCTCTATCCGTGAGACACGTCCCATTCTTCTATGTATCAACATCTCAAAGGCATCAGTTCTTTCTTCTAATTGCTTGTTCATTGTCCATGTTTCTACACCATACAGTAATGAAGAATATACTTATAGTTTGATGATTCTCAGTTTGAATTTGTGAGTTAACTGTTTAGATGTTAGTATCTGTCTCATGTTGTTGAATTAGCTGTTTAGATGTTAGTATCTGTCTCATGTTGTTGAATGTAGCTGTTTAGATGTTAGTATCTGTCTCATGTTGTTGAATGTAGCTGTTTAGATGTTAGTATCTGTCTCATGTTGTTGAATGTAGTTTTGATCATTCCTATTCTCTTTTTAATTTTTGTTTCGCATCTGCCATCTTCTGTTAAAATATGACAAAAGTATGTGAAACTCGGCAAACAAATATGCAGCGACAAATCGACAATCATACAGATGTAAGATTGCTATAATTAAAATGAGCACACTGAAACGATAACGTATAAAGAAGAAATAAAAGTGTTATATGATATCTCTAATCTTGGGTATATATCTAACCACTCACTGATCTTAGTTTTCATAGTCTTAACACCCCCCCCCCCTTTCCCGAAACGAAAAAAGGCTAATATCTTACTACGGATGGGGATTAAAAGAGTTGTATTTGGGATATGTTGGTGTTGAATGAGGCTGCTGAGCTTGTCCTTCTTTTGCAGCCAATGTCTAGTTGAAAAATCCTTGGCATTACCTACACTGTAGATTTAGGATGTTCCTGTGGCTTTTCTACCATTCTGTAACTTGCTGAGTTGGAGTCATAAGTTCCGGTTTCTTTCTCAGGCATCCAACTCTGGCCCTGGCTGTATTTAAAGAGTCCTCACATCTGGTTTTAAGCTAGCGGGGAGAAAGACCTATCAGCTTGATGTGCATTTCCTACCATCCAAGGAGGCTCTCCAAATATGCACGGCTAAAATACTGTGCTCTGGATCTAGGTTCTCCCAAGGAATCGTCACACCATGCACAAAGCCACCTCTCAGATACCTGGCATTTATCCAGTTTATGATTCTCATACATACAGCGAACCACACAAATGCTGGAGTTAAATCCAGAGCCCGATTGACTTCTCCAGCATAGTGTGCAACATGTTGTACCACAGTGGGAGTCATAGTGTTGAGCCGTTCTGGTGCGGCTAATTGGCCTTAGAGCTTTAGCCAGGCAAATAGAGAACTCGGAGGTTGCCTGTTTCTGAGATACTCCGCTCGTAGGCGCTTGATTGTCTTGGTTAATGCTATGCACCAACGATGTAATTCGCACACGAGAAATGTGAATTCCTTTACGTCCCTAAATAATTATCCCTAAATTCAAAGAAATGTTACTGGCATGCCATCTTTGAACATCACGCATACATTATTATCATCATGTGCCATGTCGCGTGGCAGGATGGATCGTGATCCATTTGAATTCAAATGTCAAGAAGTCAAACTGTATGGCTCTAACACAGGGATAACAACAACAACAACAACTACGAACAAGTTACCAAATTTTATAAATGGAAAAGATGACCAGTGTGGAACTGGTGATTTCGATAACATTACAGGACAGTCCTTGATCTGGAACCCCCATGGTAAGAGAGGTCGACATAGACCGACAAACACGGAGAAGAGAATTGATGATGGCACAAGATTTTGCATGGATTTGATGAAGGTCAATGCTCTTTTATTTGCTAAAGGGAGCTGACAAATTCACCATCGGTGACAGAAAGCTATGAATAGGAATGGCCACTTCCGCCTGTTACGGCACCTGATGATGGTGAATCACAGAAAACAGGCAGTAAAATACGGCTAGAAAATTCTCAGTAGTCAGCGACATTTATTTAAAAACAACATACGTCACATAAATCTTTTTTTTTTTAAATACTATAACATAACAGTCATCGCGTGTAGACACAAATGTCTATGTCAGAGCATGAAAATGATGAGAAAGATGCTAACGTGTTTTTGACAAATTGAGCAATATGTTCAAAAGACATTTTCTTCTTTTACAATTTTTGTCCTAGCTTCGCACATTTTATTCATCATTAAAATAATCACTCATAGCTCATAATTTCGAGGAAAGATATAATATAAGCTAACGAGGCTTTTTTTTTTTTTTTAATCTCGCTGTTCATCGTGCTCGCTTGTCCAGATATGTGTCAGTTTATAGGGCTCAAAAGGCTGACAAAATGGCGCCTGTTCTACTGCAGTCAGAGGAAGTAGAAAAATAGAGCGGAAATAGATGGGAAATTGAGTGAGCAGGGACGTCACTCTATCTCAACGATTATGTAGGGGGGAAAAACGTTTATAATACTGCATCATCATGTAGCATGTCCTTTGCAGAACGTCGCTCTCATCACAGCCCGCCTGAAAGACTCTCGATCTCTAGCCAGCCTTCCCGCCTCCTCCATTGTCGTATTCAAGGTGTCTTCAATGCCCTGTGTCCACTGTCGTCTTGGTCGGCCCCTGCCTCGCCTTCCAGGTACCATACCCTCCATCACTGCTGTTTCTAAACCACTATGACGTTTAATGTGGCCAAAATATTTCAGTTTCCGGGACATAGTATTGTTTATGAGCCAGTTTTCCTCGATGTTCAGGTCGTGTAGGATGTCTATAGTTTTCTTCTTCTTGGTCCAAGATATTCTGAGAATTTTTCTGTAACACTGTGCTTCGAAAGATTCGATTTTTTTCTTTAATGTTTGTGTAATGGTCCATGATTCACATCCCTACGTTGCCACCGGAAAGATGCACGTTCTCAGAAGTTTTTACTTTTATTAATTTGCTGGTGTTATGCCATAGGTTCTTCATTTTATTTAAAAGCTATGGCCAGTCTCCTTCTGACCTCTTTTGAGCAGTCTCCATTGTTGTTAATTATGGAGCCAAGATATTCAAAATTTGTGTCATTTTCAATTTCCTCATCATTGATGGTAATTTTTGGTTGGCATCTTGTTTTGTCAGTGGACATTATCTTTGTTTTTGTGTTTATTTTTTGTGTTCAGAAAAAGGTTCTGATCCTCACTGTATCTTTTGACAGACAGGATTAACTGTTCTAGTCCCTTGGCACTGTTTGAAAGAATAACCGTGTCATCTGCGTACCTGAGTTCTGGGATCGCATTTCCACCGATTGTGAACAGATCCCAATTTTCACATTCTTGGTCACTCCGAACATTTCTCATTATATTTTCTGCATAGATGTTAAACAAGTATGGAGAGAGGATGCAACCCTGTATAATACAGCATATTTTTTATTAAACCCCACATCCCTCTTCTCCACTAATCTTTCCGTCCTTGAAGAAAATTTGCAAAAAATAATAATTAAATATTTTTTTTTTAATTGAAATAAATGATAAAAGCGGTTAAGAGGGAAATATGAGATGGAAGGACCTTCAGAAATTATCTGAAATTATTTAGTTCGTATTTTAAAACAATTTTATTTTAATTTTCCATTTTGTAACAAAAATGCACATAATATCATGTTATGTTTCGATCAATGCATATCACAATATGAGACAGATATTTAAATTCAATAATAACAAACATATTTAATAATGAGTCGTCATAAGTTATGTATGCTCTTTATTATTATATTCCTCTTCTTCCTACACTTCTGCTCCCAATGGACTATATGCTGTCAATAAACGTATGCCAAGTCCTCCTGTCACGTGTCGTCAACTCAAAGTCTTTTAATGTTCTCCTGTTACGTGTCATCAGCTCAAGATCTTTCAATGTCCTCCTGTTACGTGTCATCAGCGCAAGGTCTTTCAATGTCCTCCTGTCACGTGTCATCAGCTCAAGATCTTTCAATGTCCTCCGGTCACGTGCCATCAGCTCAAGGTCTTTTAATGTCCTCCTGTCACGTGTCATCAGCTCAAAATGTTTCAATGTCCTCCGGTCACGTGCCATCAGCTCAAGGTCTTTTAATGTCCTCCTGTCACGTGTCATTAGCTCAAAATGTTTCAATGTCCTCCTGTCACGTGTCATCAGCTCAAGATTTTTCAATGTCCTCCGGTCACGTGCCATCAGCTCAAGGTCTTTTAATGTCCTCCTCAACATTTTCATTTCTGTATCCAGTTTTCTTATCCGTGCGCTTTTTTATTGGGAAGGGGGGGGGGGGAATATACTTCTGCTTCTTTTAACCTTGGTATTCAAGAAAACGTACTGCTTCATAATGCTATCATAACTCACTTTTGTAGCCGAGGCAGGTGTTCCTTAGGACTGGAACGGCACCATATTACCATCATGTGGCAGTGCCGGTGTATGCAGTATTTTCAGTTTACTTTACAGAGAGCAGATGTTTAACTGGCCTAATCACCAGAGATTTAGATTTCTCTCTTAAATTTGTGTTACCAGGTTCGATTTTCTTCTCTTAGGTATTGATGTAGCAAATTTAATTGAAATGGATAGATTTCTTATCTAGATCTCAAAACTGTAGTAATTCACCTTTTCAACAGCGTTCGATTTCATGCAAAACTTTTAATATCTTTCAGCATGAAACTTAAAATTTCAACAAAGTCTGGAATTCAGAACATTTTTACAATAATAAGCATAATAAAGTTCTATCATCTCATCAGATGCTTTCATCGATGCAAAAATCCCTTTTTGCATCTTTGTCTCATAGGCCTACTCAATTGTCAAATATGGCGAACCTTCTCATTCCACCGTGTTCCTTCCTTTAAGTTACTGTCTTATTTTAGGTTCGACGACATTTACCCATCTCTTCAGATTTGTCCTTGATTTCTTTATCATCATAAGCATTCCTTGAGTTAAATGCTTTCCAACACAAGAATATTTTCTACTCTACATGGTTTGAGGTGTAAGACTATTTTTTTTGCAAATTGACTCAAATCCTCGAACCTAGTTCTGCTGCGACTAGGGTTGGGAGCTCTATTCAAAATACATATTTAATGATTGTCACTACTTACGCCAGTAAGAAATATAAAACCACTCAATGTCCTGAAATACACATTTTACAATAAATGTTGAAGTTTGATTTCCTCAAACTAAGAAATATGTAGAGCTGGACCAGATACGACCTCTTGAGTTGCGCTCTTTCATTCTACTGCCAAAATGGCGTCGTTGTTCCACTTTCCCCGGGGTAAATCTGAGCTATCCGATTGGTCAGGGGAAATCACCCAATTATTAGAAATGGCGTGTAGAAGCGACTCTACCCTAAATATGTGACACTATTTATTATTTTCTGTTTCTCATAAAATATAAAATTATGGGGTGGTCTGTGCTTCCTCTGTCTTGTAAGAATATAGTCTGTTTCCAAAGGAACAACTATGTACACGGCCACACTTTCTTTCATATCCCCGACGAAGGCCATGTGGCCGCAACGTTGGCTATTTTCCTTGTCTTTTGTCCTCGTAAGACGAATCACTTTGTTTCGGGTTTTTTTTTTCATACCCATCCATTATAATGCTATCAACAGGTATCCTCGATGTATGTTCTATCTATCACCAGCGTCTTCTTCTAAACTCTTTGTCCATTGGCACTAGTCTGGTTGTCATCGTGAGTTCCTCATTGGTGCCCTAGTCATACCACTTCAATAATTTTATTCTATGCAAGCACTCATTTTTGAAAGTCTGCAACATCTTGATAAGAAGGACAACTTCGTGAAGGACAACCAATGGAGCCGTTTGAGATAGGGCCGGAGTTCGGCATGGATGCCTGTTTTCACCATTTCTCTTATTGCTGGCGGTGAATTGGATAATGAAAGCATCGACATCAGCCAACAGAAATGGAATCCAGTGGACTCTGATTAAACATCTTATCGATCTAGATTTTCCCGACAACATTGCTCTTCTGCTCCATGGCTGTAACGAGGTGCAAGATGGGATGGAAATATTTGATGAGAGGTCACAGCAAGTGGATCTGAAAATACACAGGGAAAAGACAGATGTCTGAAAAGTTATCACAGGGATAACCAGCTTGTGGCAGTGAAAGGTTCATAGCGACGCTGTCGGCTCTTCCTGCGAAGTTCTGGTGACGTTCTCATTCTTTTAATTCTTTTATCAGACTTAAAGGTCTTTGATGTTTGGACATGCGCCCTAATATAACCGACTAGGTTGAACGCGACGCGCCTCGCCAAAACGAGGCAAAATTATTTTTTTTTTTAATTTCTCAAGCAAGTTGAAACTCTTACTTACTTACTTACTTAGTCGTTCCCCTTCTACCGTGAGGTGTAGAGGTTTGGAAGAGAGAGCACCAGACTATCCTATCGGCTGTCTTCCTCCTGGCCTGGTTCCATTCTAGTCCTCGATCCTTCAAAGATTGTCTAATGTTGTCCTCCCAGCGGACTCTGGGTCGTCCTCGGGGTCTGGATCCTTGGCTCTTGTTTCCCATGCTTGTCGTGGTATCCGATCTTCTCCCATTCTGCAGACATGGCCAAACCATCTTAATTGGGACTGTTCTACTTGGGTCTGCAGGGGGTAGGATTTAAGGCCTTGACGTATCGTCTGGTTGCGTACCATGTCTCTTCTTGTTACTTCAACCACCTACCTCAGATACCTCATTTCTGAGGTTTGGATCTGGCTTTTATGGGTTGTAGTCATTGCCCATGACTCGCATCCGTATGTCAAGACTGGGACATAGGTGGAGCGGTATACAGCCATCTTCGTTTTCTTACCAACCTCTCTCTTGCTGAGGAATCCTCGATTAATGGCCTGAAAAAGTTGAAACTCTCGACCCTAAAATTGCCTAAGAGAAAATATACATATGGACATCCAAGCGCCTAACCTCGAGCCTACCGGGACATCGTTTCGGGAGTGCGTTCCTATAGTCAGTTATGACTGAAAGGAATACTAATGAGAAAAAATGCAGGAAACTATAACATTATTGCTTTGGAGAAAAACCATACAGGATGTAGAAATAGCAATTGTGGTGGAAGATAAAATGGAAAGAAAAAAAAAGTGAAATGTGCGTTAAAATGGCGAACCTTTAAATATGGATCTATAGATGAATGGGAGAAAGGTCATGGAAAAAAGAAGAAGACTATATTGACACAAAAATAGAGAGGAATGAAAACATATTTAATGAAAGAGATCATAGTCATGCAAGTCAACAATTTTTGAAATACAGAGAGCTGTAATACTTATTTTAAAATAATAATAATAACAGAAAAGAGTTGAAAGCATAATGATGAAGAGAACCACAAAGTTATGTGGGATTGAAAAATTACAAGATATGCAGAAATTAGTCACCAACAGAGAAAGAGAGAGAAATTGTTAGGGATCAGTTGAGTCAAACTTGGATGCGGAGACGATTTCTCATGTCATCAGGTTAGTTTATATTGCTTGGTTAATTTTGATGTATTTTATACGTTTTTTTGTTCTATGTATTTTATATTATATTATAATATATTATATTATATTACTAGTGTAAAAGCCCGTCATAAGAGGGGAATTACATTCAAAAGCACCAATACTTAACGGCAATTTTACTTATTCAAAAGTATTTTTTTAAACCACTGTGCATCACTGTGACGTGTACTGGAAAAAGAGCTCACAGTAATCTGACAGCTTATTGTAACCTCATAGTTACTCTCTGATTTGCTAGCTAAACATGCATTTTACCAACTGTCTATTTCTGCAACGTACCATTTGTCCCCGCCTTCTTTTCTTTACACACGGGCTAACACAGTGTTTACAATATTAGTGTCCTGTCAGTCATAACAGGAAGCAAATCATGCTTTGTTTTCTTCGTTCTACTCACGCGAGCTCATCTGTCAATCATAATACCTGACAAACAGACAGCACGAAAGAAAGCGACGGCACAGACCCTTTGTAGTTTTACTCAGGGACAGTCTAGAACTCCCCTGTGCTCTTTGATCTCGAGACGCGGGCATTCTGAAGAGAAACCCGCTAGCAGAACTAAAGTCTTTGATGTCGGTCAACAACTTCAGACGAGAGACTCTGGTAGTCCGAATCGTAAGCTTTTCATCTTGAGCATTAGCTTCTGAATCTTCGTCACACACACAGGAGCGCGAAATTAACAACTTTAGAGATCAGAGAAATCTAATGATATATATACTGCAGTTTTCTAAACCCCGCCATCAGAAGTCAGTCAGAATTTGAATAGTCCAGCGCAGTCCGAGAACCATTTTTCTTGTTGGAATTGTTTATAAGTGACTCGTGGAGATTTTCGTTCTGAATTTTCTGGTAAGAGGAAAATAGTACTAAAGATTTTAAAGTGGTGTTAGCATTTAAACACTTATACTTCTCTTAGATTTTTTTCTCGCTAGTAAGACCTATAATTAAAATAACGCGTAGCAATTTTCATACCAGATATTCAATTAAAATGTTAGTCCATCACTCGACCGCTAACTCACTGAGACGAGACGGTAATTATGTTTACAGTGTAGACGGACGCGACACTTAAACTCCCCCAGGAGAGAGAGAGAGATAAACTTGACTGTTAAGCAGACCGGACCTTATAGGCGTTAGGCGACTGATAGCGGAAGTATAGAATACATGTTTATATTTCATTTGTAATTTGTTATTATAGCGTCTATTATTTTTAAATGCCATGTGACAAACGAACAGACACCGACAATTTAATAGCTATTTAATGACAGGCGCGAGCAGGGGGCGAGTGAGTTATCATAAACTCGGTCCGACCCAGATTAGAGACCAGCGACGTATGCGAGCTTGTAGGCGTAGGGAAACACCGTGTGTCTTTTGAACTTAGTCAGGACTGACAGAGAGGATGAGAGATCGTCTTGTCCCCGTCGGTATATATAGAGATATCTACATAGAATGGTAGCATTTTTTCCCACAAGTGTTCTCTTATATTTTTCGCAGACCTAATCTCAAGGGCGACCAGCGGTCTTTTACTTTTCTGGTTCGTTATCCATTTCATTTATAAGCGTGTACTCGCCGATGATATTGGATGACAATAAACATAAATACTGGATTTACAAAATCCAGATTACCATTTTTACCAGCCCACAGTGGTGTGTACATATAACATTATTATTGTTCCCCGACTCCTGACAGTCGTATTCAAGTGGATTGTATATACATATATATATATATATATATATATATATATATATATATATATATATATATATATATATATATATATATATATATATATATATATATATATATATATATACATATATATATCTTTATACACTGTGCAGAATCGGCGCTTTGACACAGAGTTGGCCGATAGAAGAACCATCATCATCATGTTTTTAACATTTTGTTAGCAACCAGATGTATCCCAATACTGGAAATATTCCTCTCTCTAAAGGGTAAACCTCAAGGATTCTCACATTTCCAACTATTGGTAGGAACACCTATATCCAGATAGAAGCACCATATTCGGCGTTCACCTTACTAGTTTTTTTTTTTTTGGGGGGGGGGGGGGGAACTGGGGCCAATTTGGATTGTCGACAACTGGGGGTGACAGTGAAATCATAGTGAAATATGAATTATGTTCATGGAATAATTCTGTTACTAAGGGATACCACAGACCTACTATAGGAGCCAATTAGGTAAGAGTGTGAGAAATGGCCACTGTGCGAGAGAGTGTGTGATGATTTTCTTGTTTTGCTGGGAATTATCCATAAATCTGATTGTCTAAATTTTGTTTACTTTACTTGGTCTTATAGTGTACCAATATTGTTTTATTCTGTAACCTAGTGCTAACCTTCACCATTTGGGTTAATAATTTTGGGTTTTTCTCTCCATACGTGAAGGAACACCTCTCTTCTTTATTTCCTATGTATGTAAATGATTTCTTGATATCTTTAGATAATTGGTGTTGTCAAGTTTAGTGATAATAAACTACAAAGAAACTTAACTTTGTGTGTTGGTCAGACCCACACCCATTTATCCTTAGTTTTTCACGTTTGTGTGTCATTGTTGTCACATATTGTTCTGTATGTGTAGAGTAACCTGTTCTTTCATTAGACAGGGAGGGACTGTCCTATATTAAAGCATAGTTGTACGGATAGGCTGGATGAGAGAAACCTACTCACTCCAGAGACAAATCTTTCCCTCAACCCACCACCTGTGAAATCTATTTTCTATACACTCTCGTGTATCAGTCAACCTTTACTCTTTACTTAGACTGGGCCTAATAAACCAATTAGCCTACCGTACGACAATCACAACAGTACACGAACTACATAGCAGCAGCGAGGATTCCAATGTGTGTATACGGGATCACACCTTCTATAAATACAAGCAACAACCCGCCAAAATTGGCAGGTTTTTAATTATAGTGTTGTTTCTGTTACACGTATTACATTGCTGCTTCTTCTATAGTCTCGCTTGCTCGCTGTGAATGACGCGATCGTCTCTTCCTTTTAGCCATCTTTTGATCCATAATAATAAGTCTGCAATACTTTAAATTAAAATTGTGTCTTGAAGAAACAATTAAAAAACTTACATTTTAAGGTTATTTTTAAGAAAAATGATGAGTTAAATCCGTTTCCCGAATTAAACTGTACAGAAGAGTATCTTGATTGTCCGTTGATTTAATGCACCGTCACACTTTGCTATTTTCGCGAGTGTACATATAAGTGGAAACAATACAATTATTGTCTAACTTTCAACCACAGTTGCACCTCCTTAGCTGTGCTCGAAAGTTAATGCACTCTCTCGAAAATAGAAAAAAGTGCGCAAATGACGTGTGCAAAGTGTGACAGACCGACCGACCGAAGTACCTTACGGCGGGAATTTTGGTATTGGATATTTTTGTGCACACCGCCATTTGCACATTCTTCTTTGGTAGGTGTTACTATTTTTTGGAGAGTACATATATGGGAAACAACACAATTAATGTCTAACTTTCAACCAAAGTTGCATCCCTTAGCCTTACTGATAGAAAAAGCTGAGATTATATATATATATATATATATATATATATATATATATATATATATATATATATATATATATATATATATATATATATATATATATATATATATATATATATATATATATATATATATATTGATATTATACAGTATTACATTATATTATATTATTTTATATTACTAGTTGTAAGTACCTGGCGTTGCCCGGGTTTTCTAGTAACTGTTTAGGAAACTTAGGAAATGTAAAAATCAAACAATCAAACTAGAATATTTAAATATTCGAGTGAAAATGAATTTTCCTTTAAATTAACGAGTACTGCTTTAAGTGACTACCCTCGTGCTTTGTTTACAGTAATTGCAATTTGCTTTTTTAGTAACTGTTCATGAAACTTATGAAATATCAAAATCACACTATAATATTTTGATATTCGAGTGAAAATGAATGTTAATAACATTGGATGGAAGATACATGTGTCATAGTTATGAAGTGCTTAGTCTTCGAAAAACTATGTAATATTTGGTAAATAAACAGAAACTGCTTGGTAAAATGTAATTAAATGTGAAATAAACAGTAATAATAACTTAAATACTACATCAAAGAAATTTTTTTCTTATTTTGGCATAAAGCATTAGTGGTTGTTTAAATAATTTAAATTGCTATGTAAAATAAAGAAATGTAGAGTTGTAAATTACGACCTTTTAATAATAATTTTATCATTTTGATTATTTCCCTTGATTCATAATTTTATCATTTGGATTGCTTCTCGTGATTCAGAAAGACACTGTTTACGGCCATGTTTTACGCATAGCAAAATATCAGTGGACATCAAATTATGTTACCTGTCAACATGTGACAAAATTACTTCCATTTAAACGGCCCTTCAACGATCATAACTATTTAATAATTTTGTTTTCTGCAACAACTAAAGTTTTTACTATATGTCACGAAATGGTTTTATGACTAAAGGCTGTCTACATATAGTGACAAGACATTAGTGAGAAGAAAGACTGAAATGATAGATTCAGATGAAAAATAACAGTGCAAATGTGAAAGCTGAGACCATTGGCTCCGAGGTTGAGAACCGAGGTTGATTCTTTCCTCACCACTTCGGACGTCTTAATCGCTATGGCCTCGACCACCTCTATCTACCCTAAGGGAATAAGGTTCAATTATGATTCACATACACCACGATACAGACAACAGATAGCTACTGTACGTAAATAAAATGCCTGATTCCAGCTCTAATTTACAAGTTTTATTCACACCTATAAACAAAACTCATATACATGTCAAATACATAAAATTGCAGTGTAAGCACTCTTGAAACAAACAAATGTAGGAAAAATTACAAATGTTGTATCATCAAAACCCAACCCTTCACCCACAAAGTTCACCTGTATGGAGAAAGAGGGTAAGATTAAATGACATAAACCACACTGCACTTGGTGGGGTCTCAGAAGTCGAGCCTCCACTCCAAACTAGCTATGATAAACTCTAATGTTACTGCTAAGTTCACAGTCCTCTGGAACTACCACGAATTTTCTACACAATCACTGCGCAGACTTCGTTTCTACCACGCCTCTCCTGAATTCTCGAGCACAGCTACCCATTCCACTACACTTCAACAGCTGTCCTCTGTTATGATCTACACAAAACTATGTCTCAGTTCTGTCTTTCTGGTCTACTACCTGTAGACTACACTTCAGCAGCTGTCCTCTGCTCTAACATCTGTAGAGAGTATTTTTACCCTTTTTCTCTCCATACATTCAGGAATTGATGACTCGGTTTAAACGCTGGGTTCTGGGCTAGTTAGCTGGTTTTTGCTGCTATCACTGGTTTTACCTGCCCGCTCCCGACTCTGAGTTCAGGCCTTCGGCGTTATTATGGCCGGGACGAATCGAAATAAAATTACAACCACGCTGGCAACTTGCCGATTTGCGGGTGTAAGAAGATTGAGCATCAGAGCTCCGGATTTTCCACCAAAATCCCTTTCAACTGGAGAATGTCTTCCCTGCCTTGACAAAACGTATTTTCTTTCGCTCCGTCCGCCACTGGCAATTAACGCACGACTTTGCGTGTCGGCGAATGCCACAACTTTGCCGTGGGAGAAATTTTGTGGTATCAAAAATTCTGCTCTTCCCCACAAAAGCCGGTACCTGCTGTTTAGAAAAAAAAACAACAGCTAAACACACAGTAATAATATATTTCTAATAACAAACAACTCCCCTACTGTCTGTTCCCGTTATGCACCTCCATCCCAATTAATCATGCCCAAGTCTGCTCCCCCACTGTTCCCTTCTCTACCTGAGCCCACAGTAAACATTACCCGGTAATACAACACGCCGACCTAGGGTTCTGCATGACTGGTTACAATACCAACAGTTTTTCTCACTGAGGGCCTATCTACCTGTCCAAAAATACTGTGGCCCACTTTCTACGCTGACACTAAAATACAGCAAATGTTTACCACACTTAAAATAGTCCTCTCTAGGAATCAGATTCCCGTTCAGTAAAATAAATCACTTTCAAAAATGTAATACAAAATAATTTCCTTTAAAAGAAATAATTCCTCTCCGTCTTCTGAGTACACAGAACACCAATGCACAATCAATAACGTATA
This sequence comes from Oreohelix idahoensis, assembly GCA_024509875.1. Taxonomy (NCBI): domain Eukaryota; kingdom Metazoa; phylum Mollusca; class Gastropoda; order Stylommatophora; family Oreohelicidae; genus Oreohelix; species Oreohelix idahoensis. Next base: position 192,673 of record JAMPIV010006512.1, read on the forward strand.
ACCCTGTTAGATGCTAGCATATACATACTGCTTACATAACCCCAGGTTATCAAATGGAAAACCCCGTAGTTCCACCACGTGTTTACAATTCTACCACCATACATATTCATAATGATAGCACCCACGTGCTTCTCTCCCCCTCACCCCTCCGAACATCGTCTCAAATAAATATTCCGTAACCCACGCACGTGTGTTACGCACAGATCATTTTTTCTAAAGTCATTGTATGATCATTTTTTTCTCAAGACATTGTATGATCATTTTTTGCTAAAGACATTGTGTAATTAGATTGACTGAAATGTACACTTTAATTTTTTCGGTCAAAGCTACATAACTCTGGATAATTGAGATTATCATTTAATATGATGTTACCTCCTCTTGTGTCGAGACACGTTCGGTCCATATTTTTTGAACGAAGTGTGACCATTCTCCTTATTTGGTAGTATCGGTCAACTGTTGTTGGAATGTCTGAAACCAGTGTTGAGGTTCTCTGTTCATGTCCATATAAGACTCGATCTAGTTAAATCTTTATCTGGAATGTTCCTAGATCGTCTTTTTGATTGCTATTCAAGTGTATGGGTTCTGCGCATGTCCGGACGCGGGGAGTCTGGGAAGTTTCTTGATCTTTGGAGTCGATGGAAAGTTGTGAAGCAGAGAAGACGCGTTCCGGCGTCTCTGTGATTTTGTTAGGGAATTAGGAGCCTTATTGTGAGTTAGTTAGCTTACAAGGTTCTTCCCTTGAGTATTCAAATCGCCTGGAGGCGTATGTTTTCTGTGGTGTGGATTTTTCGAACGAAGGTAATGCCTCATTTACATCCAATCTGTAACTTGACTTTATGTTTGACAATGGTCGATCTCTGCTCACGTATGCTTTACAGAAAGGGAGGTCCTTTTATTAGAAGTCACGCCCCAGGTATCTTCATACCTGAGATCTATATGTACACGGGTCATACTCAGCCCGTAGGACAGTCTTATGTTCTATGAACGTCGCTGTGTGTCAGCGATTACGCCTACGTCAAGGTTAGACTTAGGAATGCCTGTAAAGGTCAGTTCGACCTGCACTCCTGGAATGCCATCCTCGTGCGACTTATGATTTGACTCATTTAGCACATCTGAACAGTAGGAGGATTTTTTGATGTACTTTTGTATTTGGAGCCAACAATATAATTCCTTGGCGCCATATCATCATTTTGAGAATATGCCAAATGCATTGATGAACTATGTATGCTGATATTCGTGAATGTCATGACTTTGCTCTATTGTGAACTGGATGTAACGTACCTGTGCTTGTGGCGTCAGAAATAAATGATGAAAACGTCAAGAGCAGTTTGCCCATTTATGACTTCACATGTCGTACCCTATGTGCTGTAACTCTGTGAACTACATCACTACTATACACAGCAACAACAACAACACACAACCAGATAAGACACCCTACATCTTGAACTATAATACCTGGTGTCGATAGGGGTGGTACTGTGACGGGACTAAAGATTTTCCAACGAAATTGGACTTATACCTATAACGTCCATGGTGGTCAGTTCTGCCATTATCATTTATGAAAGCATCACGATAGCGGCCTTATCACCAAAGAGGAGCAAGCCCTAAATCCATCCTTATCATTTTATGGTGGCCAGTGTTGGTTTAATTCTGGTACCAGCAGTCAAGGGAATCATCAAACCCAGACAGCATACTTCATCATACAACATTGCAGTTTCAACTCACTTCCTTCGAGAGATATTTTGAAAGTACCCGGCGCTGCTCGGCAGTTTGTCGAAGTTTGTCTGCATCTAGAAGGACAAGTGCCGTTTGAATCGATTTGTCTGCATCTAGAAGGACAAGTGCCGTTTGAATCGATTTGTCTGTATCTAGAAGGACAAGTGCCGTTTGAATCGATTTGTCTACATCTAGAAGGACAAGTGCCGTTTGAATCGATTTCTTTCAATCTAGAAGGTCAAGTTCCGTAACGTATTTCCAGTATCAGAAGCTCTTTTTCCTGCGTCATGGCTGTACATGGGAGCAGATGGCGATCAACGTTGGATCGTTTATCCTAAGAATGCTGATCACATCCTGTTCTGCACCGTGCTGACGTTTGGGACATATAGAAGTTAAGTGGCCTGTTTGTTTGTGAACTGTGCCCTTATGTTCTAGCTGAGCCTTCTGAATTCTTTCACACACTTTTTGCTATTTGTTTACATGTTTACATGTTATATGTTATTTGTATATGTATATTTATATTTCAGCGGGTCTGGATGGGTGGTGACTCCTATAGATCATACCACGTGACAGAGGTTTTCTATTGAGAGTGTTCTGTAGGGTATGCAAATTTCCTATAGTGAAATTTGCTAAGCGACTTTTGTTGCTATTTCTATTAGTTGTGATGACATGTGTTAGTGTTGTTATTGTTATTTTTCGCATTCTTTAGTTCTGTTTGGATTTGTTTGTATTTGTAGGTCTCCTCTATTTTTCTTTATTTTTTATTCAGTTCATTTGTTTGTTTACTTTTTACACACATTTTTGTTTACTTTCTTTTACATTGTGATGCGAATGTTTTCATATTGACTTTGATCTTTGTTTTGTTTACATTGACTTTGAATTTTGTTATTGTTTACATTGACTTTAATCTTTGCTAATTAATTATTTCAGGTTTTGGACTCATATTTTAGACAACATGTCTACTTTTGAGTACTTTATTGAGCAGGGTAAATCCCTTGGAAAGACTGGTGATAAATTAGAAGAATTTGCGACTATTCAATATGCCAAGGCATTGAAGTCGGAAGAAAAGAAAATGAAAGAACAAACTGAACAAAAGAAAATAGATGCTGAGAATTTAAAACTGCAGATGCAGGTGGAGGAAAAGAGATTCCAAATGGAAATGGAAAAACAAAAAAGAGAAGCAGAAGCTGAAGAGAAAAGACTTGAAAAAGATGCTGAAAATAAAAGACTAGAAATAGAGACTGAAAATAAGAGACTTCTGGCTGAGGCTGAAGAGAAAAAGTTACAAAGAGAGGCTGAAGAAAGAAGGTTACAAAGAGAAACTGAAAAAGCAAAAATGGAGCATGAAGAAAAACTCTTAGCTTTAGAGTTAGAAAAGATGAAATTGTTGAACACTGGTAATGCTAATAATGTAGATAAGGTGTCAGATAAGACTAATGCTAATAATTTCAAGCTTAATCTACCAGCATTTAATGCCTCCATTGATGACATAACATTTTATCTAGACAGATTTGAAAGTGCATGTAAGGTGCATAAAATAGATAAAACACTATATGTTTATGATCTGTCCAAGATACTTAGAGGTGATGCTTTGATTATGTTGGGCATGGTAGATGTTCCTGACAAGAACAACTATGAGGTTGTCAGAGCAGTCTTATTAAAGAAGTACCAACTTAACGAAGACGGCTATCGTCTTCAATTTAAAAATATGTTGCCAGAAACTGGAGTGGAATTCTCTGAATTCATCTCAAGGATACGTCTTACTTTTTCACGATAGGTTGAGTTGTCTAAGACAGAAAATACATATGAAACTCTTATGGACTTACTACTTAGAGACAAGGTTATGTCTTCTGTCAATGAATCTTTTCTTTCTTTTCTTCATGAGCGTAAGCCTAAAAACATAAAAGAAATGGAAGAATACTGTTGCCAGTATGTCACTGCGCATCCTCACGTAACCATTAGCAACTCTAAAGTAAAAGAAGGTCTGCCAGTTGCTTCGGCAGCACCTTATGGCCCAAATTTCATGCGTAAATTTCAGGGTAGCCAACAAAATTTTAATAAGAAGAGTAACCGTAATTATGCTCAGAATCATAGCGATCAATTTCAGGGTGATTCTTCTTCGCAGAACTGGAGACAACCTGATACTCCACGGTATACTACTCCCTGTAATTTTAGACATTTTCACAAAGGTAATCAGTATAGAGGCAAATCTTTTTCTCGAAGACCTCAAAACCAATATAATAGAGGTTCTCAACAGTATAGAAATGGTAATGACAGTTATGGAAACTGGAATTCAAACCAGGATAACAATTACAGTAGGGACTGTAATGATAATTGCAGAGGCAATAATGGTCGCGGTAGATCGCAACATAAAAGAAAAAGATATCAACAGACAAACTCTGTACAACAAGAATCTCAGGGAGCAGATAAACAGGTTAATGATAACAAAGACCATAATGCTATCGGATGTTCATCTTTTGATTTTGGTAGAGCAAATAAATGTATCCAATACAGTACTTTATTTGACCCGACTACCGTAACTACTTTAAGCTGTGGTCATCCTCTTCCCGCTCTTCCTGCTAATGTTGCGCATGACGGGAGAGGTTCTCTTATACTACATAAGGGTCTTGTAAATAGTAATCCAGTCTCAGTTTTGTTTGATTCTGGATGTACTACTGTTGGTGTTAGGCAATCTCTTGTAAATCCATCCTGTGCTACAGGAAAGGTCATCAAATGTGTCACATTTGGTGGCACTTTGGAAAAGTATCCTACAGCCACAATACATATTGCTACTCCTTTCTTTACGGGAGATGTCCACGCGTGTCTTCTTCCAAACCCTATTGCGGACCTTATTATTGGTCGTATTCACGGAGTTAGGGAGTGTACCCCACAGCAAATTGCTGTTTGGGAAGAGCAAAACATGGAAGCTACCAATGCGGTGGTCACAAGAGCACATGCTCTGGATCCACATCAAACTTCATTAACTGATAATGATGAAGTAGATAGACAAGATAGTCACTTGATTATTTCACGTGACTCATTTATAAAATTGCAAGAAGAAGATCCTTCTTTACAAAAATTCTTCATTCTAGCAAAAAAAGGTGATCCAAATCAGAATACTAATAGAAAGTCTTGGATTTCTATGAAGAACGGCGTACTTGTGCATATGTTACAAGACTCGTCTACGTCCACTCATTCACAAATTCTTGTGCCTAAGAGTATGAGATTGCAAATATTGCAACATGCTCATGACTCGCAATGTGCTGGACATATGGGTTTTTCCCGTACAAAGTCGAGGGTTCTTGCGGCTTTCTTTTGGCCATTTGTGAGCAAGGACATACGAATTTGCTGTCGTTCTTGCAAAGTATGTCAGGAGGTCAAATCTAAAGGACCACGACATGCTGCGCCTATCCAGGCTGCTGACATTCCTATTCGCCCTTTTCAAAAAATGGCAATAGATATTATCGGTCCTTTTAGAATTAAGTCGGCCAGAGGACATCAATTTATCCTTACATGTGTCGATATGTGCACTCGTTGGCCAGAGGCTATACCTCTCAAGAGCATCTCAACTGCTGATATCGCAGGCGCTCTTTGGCTGATATTTTCTCGCTTGGGTTTCCCCAGAGAAATATTGTCAGACCATGGCACTCAACTTATATCAGACACTATGTCACAGGTAATGTCTATGCTACATATTAAAAGGTCTCTCAGCAGTATCTATCACCCAATGTCTAATGGGTTAGTTGAGCGTTTGAATAGGACTCTAAAAACTTTACTTGGGAAGATAACTGAGGATCATCCTCAGGATTGGGACAGGGTTTTACCCGCGGCTCTCTTTGCTTATAGAGAGGTCCCCAATGAACACACAGGGTTTTCTCCTTTTGAACTTGTCTTTGGCGCGCAACCGCGCGGCCCTATGTCTTTACTTCACGATCTAATCACTGCCGATAATATTAGCGATGAGACTCAATCTTCTTACGAGTACGTCATTGCTCTTAGGAAAAAGATCATCGAGGTTTGCAAACTAGCAACTTCTTCATCCGAATTTGCTAAAGAAAAGGCAAGGCAGTTTGCAAATAAAAATAGATGTCTACGACAACTTTGTCCAGGTGACAAAGCTCTCGTTCTACTTCCTTCAAGGGAGAACAGACTTCTTATTGCATGGAAAGGTCCATATGCAATAGTCTCCAAAATGTCCGATGTCGACTATGTTGTCGATATTGATGGAAAGCATAAAACTTTCCACATAAATATGCTCACGGAATTTCATGAAAGACCTGACTATTTGCAGCCTATTTTCCAGGCAACGGACAATTCTCAAGTACCTCATGGTCATTACTCATCCCTGTCAGTTATACAGGATGAGGAAACTACTTTTTCTGATGTCAATCTTCCACTTCCTATGGTCCCACTTCATTCGACGGAATCTTGGAAAAACGTTACCGTTTCTCCTAATCTTTCCGCTGAGGAACATCGACAAGTTTCTTCGATGTTGCAAACATTTCAGGATGTCCTTACAGACATCCCGGGACACACACATGTCATCGAACATGACATTATACTAACTGACCATAATCCTATCAGAGTCAGACCCTATCCAATACCTATCCATTTTCAGTCACAAGTCGAAAAAGAATTGGATGAAATGATACGATTGGAAATCATTGAACCATCCACTTCAGCATACTCTTCGTCTATGGTTATTGTTCGAAAGAAGGATAATAACATTCGCATTTGTGTAGATTATCGCAAATTGAACCAAGTTACGAAGTTCGATGCTGAACCTATGCCTTCATTGGAAGAGCTACTAAATAAACTTTCTAATTCTAGATTCTTTCCCAAACTAGACTTGTCTAAAGGTTATTGGCAAGTTCCTTTAACTGAACGTGCCAAACCTTTTACAGCGTTTTCTACACCTAGGGGTTTATTCCAATGGAATTTCATGCCTTTCGGTCTTATGAACGCTCCTGCTACATTCGTACGCATGATGCGGCGAATTCTCGCATATCGTACAGATGTCATAGCATACTTAGACGATATCTGTCTGTTCGGTGATTCCTGGGAAGATCACTATTTGGGTTTATACGAATTGCTGTCTACTCTTCGCGAGTATAACTTGACTGCAAAACCCTCTAAAGCCTTTATAGGATTTAGTGAGATTTCTTTCCTGGGTCATCGTGTTGGTCATGGTCTTTTAAAGACAGAGGACCACAATGTTTCAAAAATACTTAACATTTCTGTCCCTAAGACGAAGAAACAAGTACGGAGTCTTTTAGGTTTGATCCAATTTTACGGACGATTCATTCCGAATCTGTCCTCCATTATGGCACCGCTTTCTACTTTATTGAAGAAAGGATCGCCTAATCTGATACGCTGGTCTCAAGAATGACAATCCTCATTGGACCAGGTTAAAACTCTATTTTCATCTCCACCTATCCTTAGGTTACCTACTATTGTGAAGACTTTTGTTCTTCGAAGTGACGCCTCGTCAACTGGGATTGGGACAGCACTTATGCAGGAGTATTCTGATACTCTGCATCCGGTGATGTATATCTCTAGGAAATTAAATGCTGCAGAAAGAAATTACTCGGTTTTAGACCGTGAATTATTGGCTATGGTATGGTCTATTCTGAAGTTACAAAGATTTCTTCTAGGCGCACATTTCATTGTGGAAACCGACCAGAAAGCTCTTACTGCTATTCAGAGCAAAAACTTGAAGTGCTCGAGGTTCACTCGATATGCCATAGCTCTTCAACCATTTCATTTCACAGTGCGAGCTATCCGTGGTTCGGATAATGTGATGGCAGACATTCTGTCCAGGTGCCCACACGATTCCACATAATTCTTCTGTCATATATATTTCCTGATATACAGTCCAATACTATAATGACATATTAGCATATATTTTCTCACTTTTTGGGAATTTATAACATTGTACCATGTAATTTCCTTTTTTCTGTTACCGATTTGTCATAACATAAGAAGGCTTAGTTAGCGATATACGGGCCAAAAGATCACATAGCCACATTTAGATATTGTATTTTAATGATTGTATTAAGAGATTTAACAGTTGTCTCAAAGATTTGTGTTATTGATATTTTCGCAGCACATCATTGAAGCCTGCGAGGTTATGTACATTGTGGAACTTTGAAATTATCAAGTCCTGTCCTAGGTTGGAGCGGATGATGTCCACATCTTCTTCTATCGATTATATTTATGTCTACGACGAACAGCGCATGTAGTTGTAATGATTGATAATGCATTATATAATGTACTCTTTGTTTGAATATGTGTAATATTATAGTGCGGTATATTGGTATATTACACCGCTGTTTGCACAACACTTCATTGTATAATACTATGATAATATATTTAATTTCATAGATTTGTATGAGTATAATTTGACTTTCATTATGATGTTGCCATCACTATGGCGTGTGTTGGTGGCACCTTCCTGGAATATATACGCGTATACTTAGGTAAAATTTTTTTCTCTAAGGATCTGAGATATAATCTCAGTTGCGGCGAGCTAGCCTCATTTTAGGCAATATATCCGCGCATCATACGTTCTTTAGGAGCCTAGGGTTTTTCCCGGCTCCAGGATTAAAAAAAAAAGTTTCATTTTTTTTCCCGGGAGGGTGCGGTAATGTTACCTACAGATCATTTTTTCTAAAGTCATTGTATGATCATTTTTTTCTCAAGACATTGTATGATCATTTTTTGCTAAAGACATTGTGTAATTAGATTGAGTCAACTGTTGTTGGAATGTCTGAAACCAGTGTTGAGGTTCTCTGTTCATGTCCATATAAGGCTCGATCTAGTTAAATCTTTATCTGGAATGTTCCTAGATCGTCTTTTTGATTGCTATTCAAGTGTATGGGTTCTGCGCATGTCCGGACGCGGGGCGTCTTGGAAGTTTCTTGATCTTTGGAGTCGATGGAAAATTGTGAAGCAGAGAAGACGCGTTCCGGCGTCTCTGTGATTTTGTTAGGGAATTAGGAGCCTTATTGTGAGTTAGTTAGCTTACAAGGTCCTTCCCTTGAGTATTCAAATCGCCTGGAGGCGTATGTTTTCTGTGGTGTGGATTTTTCGAACGAAGGTAATGCCTCATTTACATCCAATCTGTAACTTGACTTTATGTTTGACAATGGTCGATCTCTGCTCACGTATGCTTTACAGAAAGGGAGGTCCTTTTATTAGAAGTCACGCCCCAGGTATCTTCATACCTGAGATCTATATGTACATGGGTCATACTCAGCCCGTAGGACAGTCTTATGTTCTATGAACGTCGCTGTGTGTCAGCGATTACGCCTACGTCAAGGTTAGACTTAGGAATGCCTGTAAAGGTCAGTTCGGCCTGCACTCCTGGAATGCCATCCTCGTGCGACTTATGATTTGACTCATTTAGCACATCTGAACAGCAGGAGGATTCTTTGATGTACTTTTGTATTTTGAGCCAACAATATAATTCCTTGGCGCCATATCATCATTTTGAGAATATGCCAAATGCATTGATGAACTATGTATGCTGATATTCGTGAATGTCATGACTTTGCTCTATTGTGAACTGGATGTAACGTACCTGTGCTTGTGGCGTCAGAAATAAATGATGAAAATGTCAAGAGCAGTTTGCCCATTTATGACTTCACATGTCGTACCCTATGTGCTGTAACTCTGTGAACTACATCACTACTATACACAGCAACAACAACAACACAAAACCAGATAAGACACCCTACATCTTGAACTATAATACCTGGTGTCGATAGGGGTGGTACTGTGACGGGGCTAAAGATTTTCCAACGAAATTGGACTTATACCTATAACGTCCATGGTGGTCAGTTCTGCCATTATCATTTATGAAAGCATCACGATAGCGGCCTTATCACCAAAGAGGAGCAAGCCCTAAATCCACCCTTATCAACGTGTTTACAAATTACACCTCTTTCACTCCCGTCCACCGATAGATGTGTAACTATATAAATAACTAGCAGCATTACGCTCTCAATAAAATCACAAATACCCATGCTCCCGTCATTCTGTAAATTCATAAATCAGAGATGCGGGTTTCTCTCCCGACCTACTTTGAAAAAAAATCCAAAGCACGCCCGTAGCATCTCAACACCGCTACTCCTTCAATAAGGAAATAAATGGCCTATTAAGTTTCTCAAGTGTATCACTAAGATCGTATTTGATGGCTCTGGCGTTAAGAATTAACATTAAACTTAAACTGCCCAAAGAAACTTAAATGATCTGCCTAGGACTAGGAAAATTAAATAGAGTATCACGCAAAATTTTATGCTTACCAAATCTCGAATTTTCCCACTGAAAGGCAATCGACAATTTGACTCAGGCACGCGGCTGGCAATTACATTAGAGAGAACGAGAATTAAATTACGGCCCTATTTATAATCATCTAACAGCACGCTGACCTCGTGACGTCATATACGCGGCTTTTGTTCCTAGCCCAATGATTTCAAACGCCGTTAGCTCTCGGCCAATCAAAACTGTAAACAATTCTGATGCAACCGGTACTGCTAGACAAAGAAACGGGATTAAGCTCTGCCCCCTACTGGCAATGAAGCAAAAATGGCCGAAATATATTTATATATAAAATCCCGAAAATGCGTCTGGCCGCCTGTCATATCTTTAAAAGAAAAACAAACTGGTGCAAATTTTATCAAGGCTCTATAGTCTTAATCTAGAATACTACTGCAACAATTCCCTACACACACACTCTAAACACATAAAGAAGAACCATAAAGCAGATGAGATAAAACTCCACCGTTATCTCACTCTGGAAAACGTAAATAATAGAAGGAGAAGAAACATGGAGAAGGATTATCTGTAATCCCTCCTAGAAATAGTGAACAAATTGCAAGGAGAAAAAGAAATGGGCCATTTGAAAGACAGAATCTCAGTACTTTCGTCATATCACTCCCACCTTCGAAGATTGAGCAACGATCTCATTACTGAAATCTCTGAGTTTCACACTGGCCCTTAACTCTGTCTACGGCTGTCTGTCCGTTCTCCTTCCTATTCGGTGCTCTTCGACCTTCTTTCTTTTGCGTTTCCTCCTTCTTCCTCTCCGTGAACAAGCTCCTATGCTCCGTTGGGAGAGCTGATCTCTCTTCGGACCTGTGCCGTCTAATGGCGGGTCTGAACTTTCCCTTGCTATGACCGTCAAAAGGCTGTCCTGGTCAGCTGATGTGACCAGCGGGCGCTATAGCGACCTGGCGATGGCGACTTCCTCGCTGCGCGTCAGCGGGTTTGTGACCGCTGGTACAGTGCGAGAACGATGCAACGTCTCGGGTTCCTCTGCTGTAGAGCCTCCGATTCCATGCTGGGTTTCTATTGAATCCTCACTGATCTCAATAGCTTCTACCTTTGGGAAAAGGTAGGTAATATCAGCCTCTGGCAGTGGTTCTGAACTCGCTCTTCCCCTACCAATATGAAGCGGGACAGAGCTCTCCAATATAGCTCCTTGCGAAGTTATAAGGCAGTTTTCCTCTCTAATTCCTGGCCTGGAAAGTTTGTGAGATGCCCGTATAGTTCCAGAGAGTCCTCCGTCTAGAACTCTGGTTCCAAGAAAATTCTCAACCTTGCCCTCCCCGTCGAGAGTTACTGGCGCTAGTTGACAGGTGTCCTGCAGTGACACTGGACGGTTTAAGATCCCATTAGATCGCGGAGTATCTGGGATAAAGCTCTCACTGACTTGTTCCAATGTTCCTTGAAACAAATTGGAAAATATAGCCAATTTTTCAGGCTCCTCGTTACAAGAGTCGTTTCCTGTAAACGAGATACTAGAGTTGTGGGACCCATCTCCGTCTATAGGCAAACGGATACTCAGATCACTGTCCTCCTCCGTTTGAGTAAAGTGCTGGTCGGATGGGGCTCCAGGGCTGGTTGGAACTATATGCTCGCTCAGACCGCTATCCTGTGCCCTATGAAGATGGCGCTGGTCGTTGACATATGTAATACCGCTCTTGTCAGTATGTCCCTCACTCGAGGGAGCTAATACCATCGGGGGCCTAATTCCCGACAACAAAGAGTGTACTTCCCGAATCAGAGGCGTCACCACTGTTTGTCCGTTAGGCTGCACAGGGTTGACAGACGAATTAGCCTCTGCATATAATATACCACTGTCCTGAGAGGCTTCTAACCTCTCCTTAGCACGACAGGGCTGTTCGAGCTCGCTCGGGGCTCCGTGAATTACGGGTTCTCCTTTTTCACTTATCTGGAGAACAACTTCTCTGACTGGAAGAGTTTCCACTTCTTCCCTTGTTTCACCCTCACAGGCCTTAAACAAGCCACCTGATGAGCGGGTTGTTTGTTTGGGCAACGTGTTGTCCAATGAGAGATAGTCCGACAGAACCTACAATATCTCTCATTATCTCCCCGATTCCTGGCGGGTTAATGAGAAGTCGGCCCCTGTGTTCTGTTAGGCGGCTGGGAGCGCATGTTATGACTGGGAGGGGGCTCCTTTCGAGACGGCCCTTGCTGCTGGTGAGCTGAAGAGGAAGTCGAATGCGATGAAGATGCTCCTTTGTCCGGGGCTGGCAGGTCAGGGTGTTTTCTTTTCTGGCCCAGTACTTCAGCCTGTGCCGTCTGGAACCTTTCTGCAAATAGAATTATCTGGTCCAGTTGCTGGGTGCCCTGCTCTGCCAGGTACTTCCTTAAGTCTGGGGACATTTTGGCCTTTATCTGTTCGCACATGATGAGCTCTTCGAGTCCTTCAAATGATTTAGCCAAACCCGACAACTGTCTTCAGCGAGTGAGGTAATTCCTCAGCCTCTCGGCGAACTGGGGAAAACTTTCTCCTTTCTCCAGACGACTTTCCCGAAACATAGTTTGGCACTTCCGAGTAGTCCACTGAAATCGCTGTAACAGGGCGTTCCGAAGTGCCTCGAAGTTATTCTTGTCATCTACTAGCATCTTGCTATAGACATCGTACGCCTGGTTTTTCAGCGACTGAGATAATTTGAGACACCAAAGACTATCATCCAGCCCGTATGCCTTTGCCATTCTTTCGAATTTTTCCAAAAATACCTCAATTTTCTCATTTCCGTTAGGAAAAGAGTCCATCGGAAAATTCATGGCTGCCATCCGGGGCCCTCCGTTTCCTGCGGTGTCTGCTGCCACTGCTCCGGGGGAATCTCCGTTAGCCGAACAGCCCTCCAAAGATCTATGCTGCAGTTCCAGAGAACGCATGGCAAGTTCATGCTGTATCTCTGCTGCCTTCTCCTGTGCTTCCCTCTCTGCGGCCTTCTCCCTCTCCTGTGCTTCCCTCTCTGTGGCCTTCTCCTGTGCTTCCATTTTCCGAAGTTCCATCTCGGCCTTTCTCTCCTCTTTCTCTACTTCCCTTTTCCGAAGTTCCATCTCGGCCTTTCTCTCCTCTTTCTCTAGCTGGTCGTGAATATCCTTCTCCCTCAACATGTAGGCTTTAGTTTCCTCTTTGTCCATACCCATGTCCTGAGCAGCCTCACGCCAGGCAGCTCGTAACTTGGCCGTATCTGCCATCTTACTTGCGAACGGCTGTAGTCTCAAGAACACAGAAAACTGATAGAAAAAAAAGAAACAAAAAGGAAGGAATTACCTGTTACCTGCTAGGAATCTGCTGTCGCAAAACACCGCACTCAGACTAGCACCAAGTCTGACTACTAACTACCTGAAAAAAAGTTATAGTTATCCAGCCATCCAAAACCAGAATTTACTTTCCTGTTAAGAAAAAAAAATTCAATTAGCCATCAATTACCTCTAAGTCATAAACAACCTTACTACAACTACCACCTAAACTGACTGTAACCTGTGGAAAAAAACTTTATAGCTGGATCAGTCTTAATATAGCTCAAGTCTAGGGGATATTTAAGAAATCTATTTTTCAGAACTTCCTACAGAGACAATCTATGAATATAGATCACAGAATTGATCTCAACAGAATGATCCACCGGACGACCGCCACCCACTTTGTCACAAAATGGTTTTATGACTAAAGGCTGTCTACATATAGTGACAAGACATTAGTGAGAAGAAAGACTGAAATGATAGATTCAGATGAAAAATAACAGTGCAAATGTGAAAGCTGAGACCATTGGCTCCGAGGTTGAGAACCGAGGTTGATTCTTTCCTCACCACTTCGGACGTCTTAATCGCTATGGCCTCGACCACCTCTAACTACCCTAAGGGGATAAGGTTCAATTATGATTCACATACACCACGATACAGACAACAGATAGCTACTGTACGTAAATGAAATGACTGATTCCTGCTCTAATTTACAAGTTTTATTCACACCTATAAACAAAACTCATATACATGTCAAATACATAAAATTGCAGTGTAAGCACTCCTGAAACAAACAAATGTAGGAAAAATTACAAATGTTGTATCATCAAAACCCAACCCTTCACCCACAAAGTTCACCTGTATGGAGAAAGAAGGTAAGATTAAATGACATAAACCACACTGCACTTGGTGGGGTCTCAAAAGTCGAGCCTCCACTCCAAACTAGCTATGCTAAACTCTAATGTTACTGCTAAGTTCACAGTCCTCTGGAACTACCACGAATTTTCTACACAATCACTGCGCAGACTTCGTTTCTACCACGCCTCTCCTGAATTCTCGAGCACAGCTACCCATTCCACTACACTTCAACAGCTGTCCTCTGTTATGATCTACACAAAACTATGTCTCAGTTCTGTCTTTCTGATCTACTACCTGTAGACTACACTTCAGCAGCTGTCCTCTGCTCTAACATCTGTAGAGAGTATTTTTACCCTTTTTCTCTCCATACATTCAGGAACTGATGACTCGGTTTAAACGTTGGGTTCTATGCTAGTTAGCTGGTTTGTGCTGCTACCACTGGTTTTACCTGCCCGCTCCCGACTCTGGGTTCAGGCCTTCGGCGTTATTATGGCCGGGACGAATCGAAATAAAATTACAACCACGCTGGCAACTTGCCGATTTGCGGGTGTAAGAAGATTGAGCATCAGAGCCCCGGATTTTCCACCAAAATCCCTTTCAACTGGAGAATGTCTTTCATGCCTTGGGAAAACGTATTTTCTTTCGCTCCGTCCGCCACTGGCAATTAACGCACGACTTTGCGTGTCGGCGAATGCCACAACTTTGCCGTGGGAGAAATTTTGTTAAATCACTTTCAAAAATGTAATACAAAATAATTTCCTTTAAAAGAAATAATTCATCTCCGTCTTCTGAGTACACAGAACACCAATGCACAATCAATAACGTATAACCCTGTTAGATGCTAGCATATACATACTGCTTACATAACCTCAGGTTATCAAATGGAAAACCCCGTAGTTCCACCACGTGTTTACAATTCTACCACCACGTGCTCCTGCATACATATTCATAATGATAGCACCCACGTGCTTCTCTCCCCCTCACCCCCCCCGAACATCGTCTCAAATAAATATTCCGTAACCCACGCACATGCTTACAAATTACACCTCTTTCACTCCCGTCCACCGATAGATGTGTAACTATATAAATAACTAGCAGCATTACGCTCTCAATAAAATCACAAATACCCATGCTCCCGTCATTCTGTAAATTCATAAATCAGAGATGCGGGTTTCCCTCCCGACCTACTTTGAAAAAAATTCCAAAGCACGCCCGTAGCATCTCAACACCGCTATTCCTTCACTAAGGATATAAATGGCCTATTAAGTTTCTCAAGTGTATCACTAAGATCGTATTTGATGGCTCTGGCGTTAAGAATTAACATTAAACTTAAACTGCCCAAAGAAACTTAAATGATCTGCCTAGGACTAGGAAAATTAAATAGAGTATCACGCAAAATTTTATGCTTACCAAATCTCGAATTTTCCCACTGAAAGGCAATCGACAATTTGACTCAGGCACGCGGCTGGCAATTACATTAGAGAGAACGAGAATTAAATTACGGCCCTATTTATAATCATCTAACAGCACGCTGACCTCGTGACGTCATATACGCGGCTTTTGTTCCTAGCCCAATGATTTCAAACGCCGTTAGCTCTCGGCCAATCAAAACTGTAAACAATTCTGATGCAACCGGTACTGCTAGACAAAGAAACGGGATTAAGCTCTGCCCCCTACTGGCAATGAAGCAAAAATGGCCGAAATATATTTATAAATAAAATCCCGAAAATGCGTCTAGCCGCCTGTCATATCTTTAAAAGAAAAACAAACTGGTGCAAATCTGATCAAGGCTCTATAGTCTTAATCTAGAATACTACTGCAACAATTCCCTACACACACACTCTAAACACATAAAGAAGAACCATAAAGCAGATGAGATAAAACTCCACCGTTATCTCACTCTGGAAAACGTAAATAATAGAAGGAGAAGAAACATGGAGAAGGATTATCTGTAATCCCTCCTAGAAATAGTGAATAAATTGCAAGGAGAAAAAGAAATGGGCCATTTGAAAGACAGAATCTCAGTACTTTCGTCACACTATAGAAAAACTTTAAAATAATTGCAATGGAAAAAAGCGACTATCGAGTGAGTTGATACAGCGTTTTATAATTTAATTCGTTTGACTACGCATTTTAAAAATGCTGTAAAATAAATACTTTAAATCATGTTAGATTCTCCTAGACGATCTTGCAAGACATGCAGAAGAGGCAGCACTGAGAAATGAACAAAGCACAGAACACAAAATAACTAAAATCATCAGTGGAAAACGAGGTGCAAACAATATTACATTAGTAAGAGATAAGCAAGGAAATCTCATCACGACAGCAGAGGGACAGGAAACAAGATGGGCAGAGCATTTCAGAGAAACTCTTAACAAGGAACCACCAGAGACACAATTGAATGTTCCTGAGGCTGAAAACGATCTAGATGTTAATACAGACATTCCACAAAAAGAAGAAATCATCACAGCAATCAAAGCGTTAAAGAATGGAAAAGCTCCTGGCCATGATAACTTAAATGCAGAGCTATTAAGACAGACCCTGAGCTAGCAGCAGAACTATTAGAACCACTATTTGCACAAGTCTGGAAAATAGGGACAACGCCATCAGAGTGGAACAAAGAAAAAAATTGTCAAATTGCCCAAGAAAGGAGATCTTGCAGACTGCAATAATTGGAGAGGAATCACTCTTCTCTCAGTTCCCAGCAAAATACTAGGCAGGATAATTATACAGAGAACTTCAAAAGCAGTAGACCACAAACTGAGGAAAGAACAAGCAGGATTTAGACAGAACAGAAGATGTGTAGATCATATATTTACCCTCAGGAACATTATAGAACAGTGCTCAGAATGGCAAAGACAGCTGTACATTAATTTCGTTGATTTGGAAAAGGCTTTTGACAGTATACATAGGGACAGTTTATGGAAAATACTGAGGGCTTGTGGAATTCCAAGCTGCATGGTGTCAATCATAAAAAGCCTCTATGCCAACTTTACGTGTAGCGTTGGGCAGAGCAACCTAACCTTTGAGGTGAAGACAGGAGTACAACAGGGATGCCCCTTATCAACCACTCTACTTTAACAGTCATAGACTGGGTGATGTGCCAGACAACAGAAGGCAGTCCAAGAGGAATAAGATGGACTACATTTTCTACATTAGAAGATCTAGAATATGCAGACGACATTGCACTACTAGCACATTCACATCAACACATCCAGGAAAAAACGGATAGTCTTAATAAGTATAGCCAGCAGGTGGGCTTTAACATCAATCTAAAGAAGTCAGAGGTCATGAAGCTCAATGTGAGCAACCCTGAGCCCATACCAACTGGAACAGACAGACACCTTCACATACCTAAGATGCATAGTTACACCAGACGGCGCAGCAAGCAAAGACATCAACAACAGAATGAACAAAGCAAGAACAGCCTTTTTGAGTCTAAACAACATCTGGAAGTCCTCTCATTACAGGACAAGGACAAAATTAAGATTATATCAGAGCTGTGTGCTTTCTGTGCTTCTCTATGGTGCGGAATCCTGGAGAGTTACAGAGAACGAAATGTCGAAATTGTCATCTTTTCACACAACATGCCTAAGAAAAATTCACCGAATCTTTTGGCCGAATACCATCACCAACCAAGATCTGCTTACTCGGAGCAAGCAAGAGGACATGCACACCATCATAGCTGGCAGACGCTGGAGCTGGGTTGGCCATGTCCTCAGAAGAGACCCCGATGCCATCACAAGACCATCACAAGAACAGCTATGCTATGGACCCCTGAGGGAAAATGAAAGAGAGGCCGACCAAAAACAACTTGGCGGAGGACTGTGGAGGCTGAGATGCAAAGAATGAACCAGAGTTGGGGCACTGTACGAAGGATGGCCACCGACCGAGCAAAGTGGAATCAATTTGTTGTTGCCCTACAAGACGACACCAGGCGTGATGGCCACTGACTGCTTTGACGGTCGGCGGCTAAGGATCATAGAAAGAAGAAGATTTTCATTCAGATTAAACACGCACAATGGACAATTCAAATTCGTTTGACCACGCATTTTAAAAATGCGTTTAAAAAAATACTTTAAACCACGTTAGATTTTCATTTAAACACGCACAGTGGATGTCGATCGTCACAGAATATCCGTTGGTTTTAATATATGTATCGATACAGCTCTCATCCAATTTGAAACCGCTTGGTCTAATGAGCGCCATTAAAATTACATAGTTAAAAAAGAAATTTTTTTTTCTATGTCATTTTAAAGTAAAGATGTTTAGTTAAACATTTTTATTTATCTTGTAAAATATGCAAACGTATGGTCATTAATAACAAACAAAAAATAATAGTTGTAATCTGTGTGTTACATCTCCTTGATATTTATTGGATATGTATTTATTTGATTATGGCCTCGAGAAATAAATGGCTTCTTTTCATTTCTTACGAAAAACTTTAATTACTCATAATGTCATAATTACAATATTAAATTATAAAATAACTGCATGGCGTTACCCGGCGGTAACTAAAGAGCCTCTCTGCCAAAATTCATCAAGAAATAGTGAGGCATGCGGATTTGTATTAAGAACATAGAAACATACTTTGCCTTTTACTTATAGAAATATTATATTACATTACATTACGTTATATTATTTCATATTACATTACATTTCATCACATTACATTATATTATTTTACTTTAATTACATTATATTATATTACACTATACTATGTTGCATTACATTATATTATATTACATTACATTACATTATCCTTTCCCTCCATTGTCTTTAAGAGAATTTGCAAAATCTACTTTATTTCAGTTAACAATGCTAATTATTGACACATTGTCGAATTGCACGGTCTGACGCAGCCAGATCCTTGGTGTGGGGACGAACGCTGGTGTCCCGGATGCAAAATGGAGTAACTGCTCTACTACAATATGAGTTTGTATTTGAGTTTGTATATGAGTTTGTATATGAGTTTGTATTTGAGTTTGTATTTGAGTTTGTATTTGAGTTTGTATATGAGTTTGTATATGAGTTTGTATATGAGTTTGTATATGATTTGCATATGAGTTTGTATATGAGTTTAGCGACCTCATCACATGGATACATATACAGGCTTCTTGCAGGTGAGCATCCGTTTGACAGAATGGTTACAGTGGTGGTCTCTCGCCGGCAAAGGTGCCTGGTTCGATTCACGCAATCGACACACTCCAGTCTACCCAGCTGTAAATGGGTACCTGACGTTGCTCTTAAGTTAGTGAGGAAAAGGCAGCGAGGGAGGGAAATGGTCACCCCCACCTCTCGATACTGGACCTAGTTTAGTGAAGTCTCTAACACTTCACAGCCCTACCGCAGTATCTTTACCTTTTCTTGCAAGATGGCCGGCTGCATTGGTGACTCCTTGCTTTAAGAGAAAAAAAAAACATAAAATGGATGATACTATTGAGGGCAACTGTGAATATTATTCACGTGTTTATCGATGTCTTTGTTTTGGTTTTTTTTTTCTTTATTTTGCGGGAATGTTATTTTTTTATATTGCCTGATGAAAGTATATCTCTTCGTACATTCTCAGAAGTCAACTTGAATATGTTCAAAGAAAGCAGTGTCAGTTTGAGGCGGTTTGTATCTGCATAGAGTTTTTCTAGGAGTAGTAATGGTGACGCCAATATGCGCTTTCTCTATTCCTCATATGTTGGGCATTTTTGAAGCAGATGTTCAGCAGTCATTTTATCGGTGCCACAGTTACACTCATCAGTAGTTCCTGTCTTTAGCGTGTTGAATAGGTGGTATCCCAAATTGTTGTAGCCCGTGCTGAGTCTGAAGGATACCACTTGTTCTATTCTGGTGAGCTGATAATATGCATCATATGTTGGTGGCTTGGATATTCATCTTCTCATTTGTTCCTGTACCTGCTTCTGATAAAACGCTTTGTCTCTTCGAAAGTTATACTTGTATCAGGCTGAGGTAGCTTTCCACCTTCCTTTGCCAATTTGTCAGCCTCTTCATTGCTGGAGATGTTGCAATGAGATGGGATCCACTGTACTACCGCACTTTTGAATCGTCGACACAGTTTATGGAGTATTACTCTTAGGTCATCCAGGTCTACATTATATTGAATCGAGCAAAGTGGACGCAGTTTGTTGCTGTACTGCAAGACGTCGACAGGCGGGATGGCCACTGGCTGCTTTGACAGTCATCGGCTAAGGATCAAAGTAGAAGACATTTATTTCCACATTTTAAACAGCGTATATTGTGATTGCCCCGGGGGGGGGAGAGGGGGAGGAATGATGAAACAAAGAAACAAAGAAACAAAGGCGTTACAGCTTCCTCTGGTATGGCGTTAGTAGAGACTAATATGAGGTTGCGCATGGGGTTGGCAACCTCCTGATGTAACACAAAGTGCTGCAGAAACTACAGCTGCACGTGCACGTAAATGCTGTGATACAGACTTTCCGGGGACCATCTGCGGTGCATGCTCCGTATGCAGCGATAAGGAAAATGAATGATTGATGTGACTACATTATTCCAGCCTGCGCGTGTTATTTCCTGTACTGACTTAGTCTTCTGCTTCCGCTGGGTTACGTTTTCCGTGTATTTTTAAAAGCTCTTGAAATGGTCGATTTAATCTTGCAAATAAAGCCGGTTAGAACTAACGAGCTAAAAAATTAAACTTTTAATGTAATGTAACCGGGGCATGTGTTCCTTAGGACTGGAACGGCACCATATTACCTTCATGTGGCAGTGCCGGTATATGCAGTATTTTCAATTTACTTTACAGAGAGCAGATGTTTAACTGGCCTAATCACCAGAGATTTAGATTTCTCTCTTACGTTTGTTTTACCAGGTTCGATTTTCTTCTCTTAGGTGTTGATGTAGCGAATTCAATTTAAATGGACAGATTTCTTATCTAGATTTCAAAACTGTAGTAATTCACCTTCTCAACAGCGTAGATTTCATGCAAAACTTTTAATATCATTCAGCATGAAACTTAAAATTTCAACAAAGTCTGGAGTTCAGAACATTTTTACAATAATAAGCATAATAAAGTCTTATCATCTCATCAGATGCTTTCATCGATGCAAAAATCCCTTTTTGCATCTTTGTCTCGTAGGCCTACTCAATTGTCAAATATGGCGAACCTTCTCATTCCACCGTGTTCCTTCCTTTAAGTTACAGTCTTATTTTAGGTTCGACTATATTTACCCATCTCCTCAGATTTGTCCTTGATTTCTTTATTGTCATAAGCATTCCTGGAGTTAAATGCTTTCCAACACAAGAATAGTCTACTCTACCTGATTTGAGGTGTAAGACATTGTTTTTTTCAAATTGACTCAAATCCTCGAGCCTAGTTCTGCTGCGACTAGGGTTGGGAGCTCTATTCAGAATACATGTTTAACTATCGTCACTACTTACGCCAGTGAGAAAATATATAACACTCAATGTCCTGAATTACACATTTTATAATAAATGTTGTAGTTTGATTCCTCAAAACTAAGAAATATGTAGAGCTAGATCAGATACGACCTCTTGAGTTGCGCTCTTTCATTCTACTGCCAAAATGGCGTCCTGTTCCACTTTCCCCGGGGAAAATCTGAGCTATCCGATTGGTCAGGGGAAATCACCCAATTATTAGAAATAGCGTGTGGAAGCGACTCTTTGTCCTAAATATGTGACACTATTTATTATTTTCTGTTTCTCATAAAATATAAAATTATAGGGTGGTCTGTGCTTCCTCTGTCTTGTAAGAATATAGTCTGTTTCCAAAGGAACAACTATGTACACGGCCACATATAGATCCCGGGGCTCCGCAAATGTATCCCGTAGGGAGACATTTGAGTACTATCAATAAAAAAAATCCATCCCCAAAAATTTCTAAGTTCAAAAAATTTTTCAGAAAAATTTAAAGTTCAAAAATTTTTCTAAGTCCAAAAATATTTCCAAAAAATTTAATCTAATTCCTATACTGGGGTCCTATGTCTATATGAGGTCGTCTGCTATGTAAAAAAAACTAGTAGTGGACATCAACTTCAAAAAGTGTAACTTATTCATCACATTATAATATTTTTCACCAAATTTACAAATTGGCAACACTGCCCAACAAAATCTGCAAAACACTCATAAGGTCATCACTAAAAAAAATGTGACGAGTGGCAACACTGGGGAATGAACAATAAACTATCTTATTTGCAGAACTTGGCTGGATTATCATAATCTATTACATTTCATTCAAAAATATAGTTGATTTCATTCTCTTGGATGTGGTAGGGGTGTTATCTCTTTTCTGTACTGTTATTTGCTCCATATTAAAAGCCTGCAAGTACTAAAAAAATCTTTTTTTTTTCTGGCGTCCTTATTTATTCTATTTCCCAAGTACTCTGCAATATTCCAAGAAATGTCCAAAATCTCTAATTCCTATGGTAATGGCAATCCACTTTCATAGAATAGCCAATGTTTTCATGGGTACTCATCATCATCTTCTTCTTTTTTTTCCAGTGAATGAGCCACTTGCTCATTATTACATGTAGAAAACATCTCTAAACATAATATGCATATTTATCAGACGATAATACAACCAGTATCATTTTTATAAGTAATCATTTTTCACAATAAAAGCATTAAAACCTCATGGCTTATCCTTATTTATCTATCTGAATGTTTCCTTGTTATACACATTTTCTAAATGGTAAGTGTATAAATTCGTTCTAAGTCCGTCACTGTAGAAAATGTTCTATATTACATTTTTTTTCTTCTTCAAAATATGTGATGTTTGTCTCCAATATCCGTGCGTCTGGTGGTGATCCTGTCCATTAGTCAGTTATTTCTAATCATTCCTTCTTTTCTGTCAATACAGTATTTTTTTTGTGAACTCTTTCCTAGAAATATTATTTTATATAGATATATATATTCTTCAAAGATCTTCTTTGACTTCCCATACATCAATTTTCAAACATCAAATTAATCAGCAACCAACAGACGAATGTGTTACTATCATATTATGAAATATAAGGGAAAAGAAAAATATAGTTTCCAAATCATCATGAATTTTCTACATTGGGTTCCGTATTACTTTATTTTCTCTTTTAAGACAACTGCTTATACTCTTGACAATATGTATCCATGTTGTCACTCTCGAGGCATCCTTGTATACAATTTATATTTGTCTCCTTTTTTTTTTTTTTTTTTATAACACCAATGTATCATTTATGGTGTTCCAATATCATTGTATCTATTCTAGTCCTCCTGTTATCTTGAGAATTCATCCTTAGTAACTCCCTATGTACCTTATCTAGCAATACCTTTATGCAAAACACATCAAACAATTTTTTTTGGAACTATCAACTGAGATGTAAGAACTTTTGACAATATGAGATGAAAAAAAAAATTTTGGGGTCATCACTCAAAAAAAAATGTGACATAGAAAGGAAGAAAATAATCAATTGATCGTGAGGAATCTACAATATTCTCGTAAGACAAAGTTCCTGGCACTCTGACTACTATTTATCCATATTATTTCTGGTTATCCTTGCATACAGTGTACCATTTCCATTTTCTTTATAAGTCCAATTCCTCGCTCATG
Organism: Oreohelix idahoensis; assembly: GCA_024509875.1. Taxonomy (NCBI): domain Eukaryota; kingdom Metazoa; phylum Mollusca; class Gastropoda; order Stylommatophora; family Oreohelicidae; genus Oreohelix; species Oreohelix idahoensis. The sequence goes on from JAMPIV010006512.1 coordinate 216,386, forward strand.
GTGCTCCAATATTTAAAATGTGGATCCTTCCTATTCCTCTTATTCTGTACTGGAAATATATCGTTATTAATTGTCCATGTACTATATTTGCGAATATTTATCATCAATATATCAACTAATCATTTATAGAACTATTAACATAAATGTCTAGACTTTACCAAAACATGAATAACAACATGTGTTTTTACATATGTGCAAAATTTCGACACCAACTCTGCCTTCGCTGGTCGAGGGTTAGTCAGAGTTATGTGGTGCTTGTAACCTCCGCTGACTACAGCCAGATGGGTGACTTATGGTACTTATAATTCAAAAATCTCATCCGTCAGTTATCTTAAGTGTGGGGCGGGGGTCTATTTCATGGTGTCCTTGACCAAGTTTGCTGCATTTCCAATCTCCTTGATATATCTGTGACATGTCTGTCCTTGGGATAACATTTTTTTTTTTTTTTTTTTTTATCCAATATCCTCGGGGTGAGCAAATCTCAGTGTGTCCACTTTCATCAATCATTTATTTTTTCTCTCCTGTAATTCTGGGTATTTTATGAGTATAGTAAATTGTCAATTTATTTCGACTATCTTACAACATTCTGTAATTCGTGATAAGGAATAGTCATTTGTTATACAACAATGTTCATATTACAAAGGCAATAAGCAAAAATCAAAAAAAAATATCTTCTCTAAAATGCGGATGCATCTCTATTTCCTTTACCTCTGGGCGTAGCAATTATTCAGTCATTATTTTTTTTCTCCATTATTTAATCTCCATTTTGTGTCCTTAGTACTTGTGGTTCCATGGGATTATCATAATTCATTTGTGTCTCTTGTCTACTGATAATCCTTCAATAATGACTTCAAATATGGTCCTTATATGTGCAACAATCATCTGCTCTGATTTGTTCCATGTCCATGGTATTCATCAAATATTCTATTATCTCCTTGTCTTATCTCGTAACCACGAAAGACTAAGATTATCCCTCCAATGTTAATGTGGGGGATTTTGTGCATAAACATTTCAACAAAATCTCAGTTGTGACAACATAAAGTTTCACCTTAATATAAAATGGCATTTTCATCATACATAACCAGTTGCTTCTTCATCTCATGTGTCATTAGTGGTTATCATCCAGTAATGGGGTGTTCAATGTGGGTTCAGCATATACAAATGCTGTAAAGGGGTATTTCATTTGCTAGGTCAGCATGTGCAAATGCTATTTCTTTAACATGGGCAAAGGCATCATCAACAAATAGGTGTAATGTGTTCAATCTGGGGTTAGCATATACTAATGCTCTCAAGGGATTCTTCATTTGCAGAAATTCAGCATGCGCAAATGTCATTGGGGTATTTGTGATAGGCAGTATCAACAAAAATTGTTGGAGTATCAGAGATCATGCTGGTGAATGGAGCGTGGAATATGATCAGTTACAAAAGTGGAGATGAATGTTACAACAGAATAGTGTGACACATGTGTTATAGGTAAAGTTGTGTAGCATTCTAAATATTAAGAAAATGTATGTAACTAAATAAGGGTGTCTGTAAACTCGTAACACCGTGTGTTATTAATTGTTTTAACATTTTTATTTTCACAATTATGCTATCTAAAGAAAATCCTCCGTGTGCTGGTCTTGATTTCTTTCTGTTCATCCGTATTCTAAGGCTGGAAAAAATAACTTTCTCAGTGAGGCTTTGACATCTTAGTCTGTAAGCAAGTCATTTGAACTATCAACAACTGAAAATAGAGTACATGGGGAGAGTTAGTACATTGTTAAAAAGGTTTATTCACATATGCGTAGACCGTGTTCGGATTTGCGAACATATAAAACACTTGGGCGTGTTTTTCAGAACAGCTTCGCTAGTTCCTTCACCATCTCTAACCTTGCAATGTCCCGACTGCTTAGGCGAGCATCATACTGAGTAGCAGTGGTGACGGGTGTGATAGGCGACGACACTGCATTTGCTGATTGTTGGGACACTGAGGACATTGACGAATGCGGTGATGGTTTTACTGTGGTGAGGGTTTGTATGGCTGGAACATCTGTTGGTTTTGAGGCAGGTATATGTTTCGCCTTGATTTTTCTTCTGACCTGGTTGTGCTGAACGTTAGCACTGGTTACAATGGGCACAGTAATTTGCACACTGTTGTTTTTGACTAGTTGAGATGAGGCTAACACTTCTCGGCTTGGTTTTGGAACATGATTGCGTTTCTTCAGAATCTTTCGTCTGATATAGTTGTGCTGTATACGCGGAATTTTGTTGCTAGGGATTGAGTCATCAGATTCTGTTTTATAGGCGCGTTTGACGCTGGAGCTGACTGGTACAAATAATGTACTATCCGCATCACTGGTTTCAATGGAACTAGCTGTATCAATGTCTGTTTCTTGTTGGTATAATTCTACCATTTTTCTGTCATTATGTTCGTTGGGGTCTGACAAAGCTATGCTGTCTTGTTCTGTTTCGTCTCCATAAAGATCGCTGGTATATGGTTCAACAATCTGCTTGGGTATAGTTTCTTCAGGATCTGATTGTTTTGAACGAGCAATCTTGTTCTTGTGGTATAGCAGTGTTTGGTTTTCACTAGTGTTAAAACTAGAACTGCCTGAACTGGGGGTGTGATAGGTATCAGCTGACGATTATATCACTGCGGGGGAGTAAGTTTGAGTGTGGATATAAGGTGCTTGGTTGTTGTCATCGTGTGACGTCTGAGGCATTATTTCTTCATTTCTAATGCGCAGGTCTCTGTCCTGGAGTCGATTACGCAATTCAAGTGGTGGGATATCTTCTTCGCTTTCGGACGAGTCTCGTTGTTGTCTTGCTCGATGTATTTCATCTGTGGGTGGTCTGGGTATGTGGTCGTCTTGGTAAAATTCAGAGTCTGTCGTCTCTGACTCTGATATGTCAGACGAATCTGTGCTGGATGGATTATAATTTAGGGTGGCTTTTCTGACTGGTCTTGTATTTGTCGTCAGAGGCGGAATGGGCCGGTGATTATCAATTTTTATTTGTTTTACGTGAGCTTTTGTTTGGTGTTGTTTCTCTTCATTCCAAATAATGAAGTTTACAGGCGTAGTTTGTTTCATGATTTTGTAGCCATCTAACCATCGGTCATCGAATTTTGAACTGCGTACATGTTTCTTGTAGTATACTCTGTCTCCTATTTTGTATGTTGGTAGCTTGGCTGATTTATCATGTTGTTTCTGTTTCTTGTGAAATGCCTTCTGCGTATTTCGTTGTGCAATCTGGTGAGCTTTATACTTTTCTTGAAGGATTATTTCGATGGGGTCTTCTCCCAAGTATTTTCTTTGTGGGCGAAGTAGGTTGTCTAACGGAAAGTTTGGTTCTCTTCCGTATAGCATGAGAAAGGGTGACATTCCTGTGGTATCGTTCACGTTTACTCGGATGGCTTCAAGAGCTTGGTTAATGTATAGGTCCCAGTATTGGTGGTTCCCCTTGATATATTTGCTAATAATATCATGTAGGGTGGCGTGCATGCGTTCATTTCTGCCATTTGCATTTGGGCAATAATAAGTGGTTGTAGTATGCTCAATATTCAGCTGGTGTAAGGTGGCTTTAAATGGGTTACCTATAAACTGTTTACCGTTGTCTGAAATGATTCGTTTTGGACAGCCATGCCTGGGAATGAATTCTTGTAAAAAAAAATTTGCGTGATGGACTGCGATGTGGCATCACTGAGTGGGTAACTTTCTGGCCAAACAGAGTATTGGTCAACTATGTGCAGGAGGTATTTGTTGCCTGATTGGGTGAGTGGGTAAGGACCTGATAAGTCAATGCTCACTGTTTGCATGGGGTAATGGGAAGGTTGCATTTCTTGAAGGGGAATTAAATGTGGCTTCATGTTTCTCAATTTACATGTTCTACAGGTGGCTACATATTCTGTAATGTCCTTGTAGAAAGTTTGCCAATAATACCTTTTCTTTATGACATCAATTGTTTTGTCTCTTCCCATGTGCCCGTTGTTATCATGAAACTGTAGCAATACTTCTGGGACTAGATGTGCTGGAATGACTTTTCTTAGTGTCCCTTCTTGTTTCTGATCAATATAGTATAGAGTTCAATCCGTTGGGTGTACTGTAAAATCTTTACTTTTTGTTGGGTTTTCTTTCACGTATGTGAGCAGCTTGACAATTTCTGCATCTTTCGCTTGTTCTACTCTCATGTCAAACATATCTTGACTTTCTTCTTCTACTTGAGTGGCGGAATCTGAGGTACTTCTTCGACTTGATGAAGTAATTTCATTAATTTCTTTAGCATTATCGTCAATCTCTGAGGATGTGCCATCATTTTTGACTCTATTTGTTTTCACTTCAGTTTCATCATCATATTTAATCCTGGATAAGAGGTCTGCACAGGTGTTCATTTCGCCTGGGATATGTTCGATAGTGGTGTCGTAGGACTGTAAATTCATTGCCCATGTCTGTAACTTCTTTGGCTGTTCTTGTGTTTTGGTGAGCCAGTTAACCATAGGTTGATGATCAGTTCTTATAATGAGTTTAGTTCCTCTGACGTAAAAGTCAAACTTTTGTACTGCATAGTGAATAGCATATGCTTCTTTCTCAGTGGTGGTCCACCGTTTTTGTGACTTTGACAATGCGTGGGATAGGAATGCAATGGGTTTCTCATTTGGAATGTTTGGTAGGATGGGTGTTTCATCTTCTAGTACAGGTTGGACCAAACAAGCACCAATTGCGTTATCTGAGGCATCGGCGTATAGTATCATGGGCTGAGAAATATCTGGATGTCCAAGCAGTGGGATGGTGGTTAGGGCATTTTTAAGATACTCAAAGGATCTCTGGCAGTCTTCTGTCCATTTGAAACGTGCATACTTGCGGGTAAGGGCTATCAAAGGCTCTGCTGCTCTGGAGAAATTGATGATGTGGCGCCTATAGTACCCTATTGTACCAATAAACGAGCGTGTTTGTCTCACCGTCTTGGGGCTAGGCATTTCTCTTATGGCTTTGACTTTATCTTCATCAGGTCTGACGCCATGTCTATTGATGACAAAGCCTAAATATTTTGTTTCTGTCTTTAGAAACTCACACTTCGACAGTTTTAACTTTATTTGGTGATGTCTGAGTCTATCAAACACTGTTTCAACCTTGCGGAGGTGGTCTTCCATCGTGCCTGCTGTATGTATCAGGATATCGTCTATGTATGCCAGGGCAAATGGATGTAGACCCTTTAACACTTCATCCATGAGTGACATATATGTTGCTGGAGATCCTTTTAGACCAAATGGCATAACATTCCAAAAAAAGCTTCCCATATGTGAACAGAATGTGGATTTCTGTTTTGCCTCAGGTGTCATGGGGATGCACCAAAAGCCTGACCTTGCATCAAGTGTGGTAAAGTATGTAGACTTTCCTAACGTCGCAAGTAGATCGTCTATCCTGGGGAGGGGGTAGGAAATGACTTTTGTGATTTTGTTAAGGGCACGGTAGTCGCAGCAAAAGCGACTGGAGCCGTCTTTCTTTGTTACGATCACTATGGGTGAGGACCATTGGGAACGGGATCTTTCGATGATTCCTGCCTGTAGCATTTCATTTATAGACCTTTCCAGGAGTTCTCTGTTTTTCAAGGGCGTATGATAGGGTTTCATATGTATTGGCTCCTCTGTCGTTGTTTGAATGTCCATTTTGACAGTGTTAGTTCTGCCTAATTCCATGTCATTGAGTGCGAATACATCCTGGTGCTTTTCTACAAACGTTTTCAAACGTTGCTTATTATCTTCTGTGGCATTCAGGGTTGCAAGTAACTGAGCTATTCTCTCTCTGTATTTATGATCTGCTATGATATCTCTGGTCTGTCTTGATGCCTCCGTTTCATTCCCATAATTTTGGGACATTTTTCTTGCATCTTGTGAAAATCTCTGCTCCTGGTATGTGGCTTTCTTTTGCGTAGTTCTTTGCCGTTCATTGTGCTGTGCTTGGTACTGTCTCCTCTGCCATGTACTATGTGCATTTCCATTTGTCACTGCATTTACTGTATATTCATTTCTTATTATATTTCTGGGGTAGTCGTTGTTGTGCCATTTTTTCTGATTATTTCTGTCGTAACTGCGCTTATCTGCGTACGTTACTGTATTTCTTCTGTTTGTGCTATAGGGCTGTCTTCTTTCCCTGGGCGAAAATTTTTCATTCTTTCTGTTTCCAACTTTGCTGCTATAGTATCCTCCTGTGGTATAGTCATATAAGAATTCTTCCTTTTCTTCGGAAATTTCAATTGGTTTTGGGACTTTATCATATCCACCTGTTTTTGAGTTATATTGATACTCCATGGGGCATGTATCACTGTCTTGTCGCTTTGGATATCCTCCTGGCAAGACAATTTCTGTTTCTCTGTTACTCTGTGATATACAGCACTTCATCTTTTCTCTTGGTGTGCTGGGGCGCAAGAATGAGTAATTATAGTCATTTTCATACTGTGGCCTTTCTCTTCTTATGTATGGACTGGTTCGTTTCTGCCATCTGGGTAGGGTATGCTGTGGTGTAACATAGCTGTGACTGATGTTGCTGCCTTTTTCTGCATAAGCCTTATAACTGTTTACTTTCCATGTACTATGGTTATTTGTACTGCGATTTCGTGCATTATGTCCAGTGGGAGTGGTTGAGACAATTTGTGGATGGTCTCTATTGGTTTTGGTTTGTCTTATTGTTGACGTATCCACTTGCGCTACAACTGTGCCTCTTTTTATAGTGGTAGTTTTTCCTGACATATTCAATATCATGATGGGGAAATCTCTGGACTTCGAGACTTCAGCGATTCCCTCTGTAATTTGCAACAATGGGTCATCAATAATGCTTTCTTCTGCTAGGGGCTGTACTTGAATTGATTGCCCTGGTGTTATGTACTCAGAATTTTTTACTCTGCCTTTTGCTATGACCAGGGAGTTTGGAGCCACCGTTATGGGAGCTGTCAGCCTTACCAAAGACGCTATGTGGATATCGTCCTGGAGATCTATGTATGTATTGTTGACTTTGATTTTCTGGAGGTCATAGTATATTCGAACTTTGTGTTTGTTAAAGAAATCCCTCCCTAGGATAAAATTTCTAGACATGTCCTTTGTAATAATAAATGGGTGTTCAAAGTTTGTTTCGCCTAAGGAAAATTTTAGCCATGCTGTCCCAACTGAATTTAGTCTTTGTCCCGTGACTGAAGCTAGGTGTGTTTTGGACGGTTGAAATCGTACTAAGTGTTGGATCCTCTTGAACAGCTGGAACCTAATAAGGCTGATGGATGCTCCTGTATCTACCAGTGCCCTATATTGTTGGCCCTGTATAGACATGATGCAGGAACTGGGGTCCGGATGTATTTTAGTTCCATCATGCAACATTTCTTCATATTGTATTTTACTGGATGGGCCCACTTGACAATTTATGTTCTGTGTTGTTTCTTTTGTTTTGGACCAATTTCTGTGATTGTTGCCCTCACTAACGGTCCTGTTTAGTGAGTGGCGCGGCCGTTTCCCTGACGCATGAGGGGTTGAGGTGCGCCTCTGGTATACTGATTTCTGGTGTAATCACGTGGGGGTGGTGCGGGTTGTTGTGGTTGGTAACCTCCTCTTCTGAATGGTGCATGATTGTAATTTGCTCTACAGGACTTGTAACCATGTCCGAGCCTACCGCATGTAAAGCATCCGTTTGTACTGACATTATTGACGTCGTTTTGCCTCTGTGTGGGGGGTCTATAATTGCGGGGTCTATCATCACGTTGTCGTGGGCGAGTCCATTGCCTCCTGGTATGGTCAACTTCCATAGGCTCATGCTCATCATAGTCCCTATATTCTGGTCGGGGTTCCCTACCTGCCCTTTGTTGGAACCTTCGGTGAAGATTTTCCTCCTGTATTGCTGCTTGGATTGTTTCAGCAATAGTCTTGGTGTCTTTTCTAATAAGATGCCTTCTGATATTTTCCGCTCTAAGGCCATCGGCAAATATCCCCACTAACTGTATTTCTACATCAGGTGTGGTAGGGATTTCTCCGCAAAATGCCTCTTCTGCCATATTGAGGAATCGATCTCCAAAAAGTTGTACCGATTCATCTCTTTCCTGTTTCATGCTTCTAAGGACTGACCAAGCATGCATTTTGTCTATGATTTCCCCATATCTCTGGGTGAGCTCTTTTTTTAGGGACTCGTAGGTTTCTGTGGGGTACTGCTGGGACCTCCTTCTTAAAAAATCAGTCACGTACGAATCAGAACCTAACAGAGCGATTTTCTTTTTCTCTTCATCCGTTGTTGCCTCTGCTAGTGCCGCAAATTTTTCCATGTCGGACAACCATCTTCTGAATTTTTTCTTGTTGCCATCGAACGGCTGAACAATGGATCTAACCTGTGTGAATTTCGCGTAGTTGTCATTTTTCTGTAGGGTTTCAGTAATTTGCCGTAGCGGTATTATTGTTGGTCCTTCCATATTTTGTCTGTCCTGGGGCTGCAGTGGTTGTGTATTTACGGGTTGGTTCTGTGGTTGTTGTTGTTCCACACCCAGCTGTTGAAAATTTTGTAGTAAATTGTCCATGGTCTATGATCGCTAGTTATTCGCTTTATCAAAGAGAAGTGGTCACGGGCACCATATAACCAACATGTAACCGGGGCATGTGTTCCTTAGGACTGGAACGGCACCATATTACCTTCATGTGGCAGTGCCGGTATATGCAGTATTTTCAATTTACTTTACAGAGAGCAGATGTTTAACTGGCCTAATCACCAGAGATTTAGATTTCTCTCTTACGTTTGTTTTACCAGGTTCGATTTTCTTCTCTTAGGTGTTGATGTAGCGAATTCAATTTAAATGGACAGATTTCTTATCTAGATTTCAAAACTGTAGTAATTCACCTTCTCAACAGCGTAATTTCATGCAAAACTTTTAATATCATTCAGCATGAAACTTAAAATTTCAACAAAGTCTGGAGTTCAGAACATTTTTACAATAATAAGCATAATAAAGTCTTATCATCTCATCAGATGCTTTCATCGATGCAAAAATCCCTTTTTGCATCTTTGTCTCGTAGGCCTACTCAATTGTCAAATATGGCGAACCTTCTCATTCCACCGTGTTCCTTCCTTTAAGTTACAGTCTTATTTTAGGTTCGACTATATTTACCCATCTCCTCAGATTTGTCCTTGATTTCTTTATTGTCATAAGCATTCCTGGAGTTAAATGCTTTCCAACACAAGAATAGTCTACTCTACCTGATTTGAGGTGTAAGACATTGTTTTTTTCAAATTGACTCAAATCCTCGAGCCTAGTTCTGCTGCGACTAGGGTTGGGAGCTCTATTCAGAATACATGTTTAACTATCGTCACTACTTACGCCAGTGAGAAAATATATAACACTCAATGTCCTGAATTACACATTTTATAATAAATGTTGTAGTTTGATTCCTCAAAACTAAGAAATATGTAGAGCTAGATCAGATACGACCTCTTGAGTTGCGCTCTTTCATTCTACTGCCAAAATGGCGTCCTGTTCCACTTTCCCCGGGGAAAATCTGAGCTATCCGATTGGTCAGGGGAAATCACCCAATTATTAGAAATAGCGTGTGGAAGCGACTCTTTGTCCTAAATATGTGACACTATTTATTATTTTCTGTTTCTCATAAAATATAAAATTATAGGGTGGTCTGTGCTTCCTCTGTCTTGTAAGAATATAGTCTGTTTCCAAAGGAACAACTATGTACACGGCCACAGTAAGCAAAGCTCAGATGTTGGGGATGGAAAATGTGATAAGTGAGAAAGAGTAAGCTTCTGAAGTCTGATAAAGTGGAAGAAAGACATGAGGGGACGGAGTTAAAGAAGAACTAAACAAGATCACCATCATGGTTGTTGGGAGCTGCTGTGCGGTGCATAGCCGGTTATATTTAGTAATCACGGTTATGGTCTTGCACCGCACAGCACTCCCGGCCCATAAAGGATAGTGTAAATATGCGATGCGTTGTGAGATATGACGTAAGAGGGGTTACTCTGGGTTCTTTTCAAAAGTGAAGGCCTAGAAGGCAGACGTATATGTTAATCGTCTGAGGACTTAGCGTCCTGTAATATTAGCCGTAGTGGTTGATGGTTGTGTTCCAGTTCGGGAACTGTTATTAATTGTGCAAGCCTGTGGAGGCAAAGTATTATGTGCACCGCGAGAGAACTGGACGTTCTCTGTGTTTACCGTTGAGGCTAAGTGAAGTATTCCTGACTAGTGGGACTGCTAGTCGTTTTAAGTCAGTGGTCAGCTGACTGTACGTGTCTAAAGGCCATGGTGAATATGGACCTGGTTTTAAACGTCTTGATAGAAAATGAAGCTTGACTGGAAGCTGCGTGCCTGCATCTGAGTGTATATCTATTCATTGACTTGCCATGTTCATCGTGAGTATCTTCATAATAAATATGCAGAACCGTTGGCCCGTGTTACAAATTGCTCAGTAACGTTGGCTCAAGTTAACCTGTTAACGTTGTGGTTACAACCCAGCTCTTGTTGTTGGATCAAGTGGCGTGACATACAATGTATAAGCAAGTAAACCATAATCGCACTCGAGACATGTACAATAATGAAAGTATGAACCTGGAGAGAGCTGAAGATGACATCTGATGTCTATACCATCTAGTGACTTATTGTTCAGCATCACACGCAAGAAAAGTTAGCTCTCAACAATCGTCATCATCATCACCTTCATCATCATCACCTTCATCATCATTTACCGTTTGGTTCCAGATGAAGAATGAAGCTACCACTACAGCTAGTCAGTCACCTTGCCGGAAGCCTGCAGCAAGCTTTCATGAACTTTTACAGCAGTGGTTTCAGCAGCAACTTTTTCTACATGATGAGGTTGCTGTCTCATGTACAACCTCATATTAGTCGCTTTTTTACGACATGCCTGAAGGAGTAGTAATCCTATTTTTCCCTTGTCGTTTTAGAAACCAGCGGGGCAAAAAGCTGGCCAAACAAAGTGGGGGGAAAAGGGGGATGAGGATGGACATGAGAGTTTAATCTGTCATTTAATCTATGACGTACAACGAGACACAAAAGAAATATGTTTACCAAGTTAGCACAACAAAAATTGTGTTTTGGTAATAACAGTTCCGTTAAATTTTAGTTTTAAATTTCGGTTGATTTCACCCCTGTCATCATTCCATTTAGTTTGGTGCTATATTTCACCATTGATTTATTGTTTTAGTCTGGTGCTATATTTCACCATTGATTAGTTGTTTTAGTTCTGTGCTATATTTCACCATTGATTGGTTGTTTTAGTTTGGTGCTATATTTCACCATTGATTTGTTGTTTTAGTTTGATGCTATATTTTACCATTGATTTGTTGTTTTAGTTTTGTGCTATATTTCACCATTGATTTGTTGTTTTAGTTTAGTGCTATATTTCACCATTGATTTGTTGTTTTAGTTTGGCGCTATATTTCACCATTGACTTGTTGTTTTAGTTTGGTGCTATATTTCACCATTGATTTGTTGTTTTAGTTTTATGCTATTTTTCACCATTGATTTGTTGTTTTAGTTTTGTGCTATATTTCACCATTGATTTGTTGTTTTAGTTTGGTGCTATATTTCACCATTGATTTGTTGTTTTAGTTTGATGCTATATTTTACCATTGATTTGTTGATTTAGTTTTGTGCTATATTTCACCATTGATTTGTTGTTTTAGTTTGGTGCTATATTTCACCATTGATTTGTTGTTTTAGTTTGGCGCTATATTTCACCATTGACTTGTTGTTTTAGTTTGGTGCTATATTTCACCATTCATTTGTTGTTTTAGTCTGATGTTATATTTCACCATTGATTTGTTGTTTTAGTCTGATGTTTTATTTTACCATTGATTTGTTGTTTTAGTTTGGTGCTATATTTCACAATTGATTTGTTGTTTTAGTTTGGCGCTATATTTCACCATTGATTTGTTGTTTTAGTTTGGTGCTATATTTCACCATTGATTTGTTGTTTTAGTCTGATGTTATATTTCACCATTGATTTGTTGTTTTAGTCTGATGTTATATTTCACTATTGATTTGTTGTTTTAGTCTGATGTTATATTTCACCATTCATTTGTCGTTTTACTTGAATCTTATTTTTTCACCCTGGTTTTGTATGTAACTCTGGTGTTATATTTCCCATGAATTTGTCGTTTTACTGTGCTGTTTTTATTTCTCCATTTTATTTGTCGTTTCACTTTACTGTTGTATTTCACAACTGACTTGTGTTTTAGTTTGCTGTTATATTTCGCAGTTGATTCGTCTTTTTAGTTTGATTCTATATCTCCCAACGTGTATTATTTGCTGAAGGTACACTATTTTACAGCAAATGTGTTCGCCATACTTATACATCCCGATCAATTACTTTGGTACAGTATATCATCAGTTACTGATTTCGTCCAGTTATACAGTTTTCACAGAAGTTACCTTCGTCATTCCAATAGAGTCTAATCTTTGTAGAACTGCAAGATCTGAAATTTCCGATCTGAACAAATATTGTAAACAAGAAAGAGACAAAAAGTAGGCCTTGGTTCAGAGATACGTTTATCTAGTTATCTGTGGTATTCATCTCTCAGTATTTCTACTTTGTTTATATTCTCTCTTTTTTTTTCCTCTTTCTGTTTCTTTGACTATTTTTGCTTCTCTATCATCATCATCATCATCACCATCATCATCATCATCATCATCATCATCACCATCATCATCACCATCATCATCATCATCATCACAATCGTAACCATTTTCCTTTTGCGTCCTATGGAGCATGTAGACAAAACTGTAGCTGCTCCCCCTTGTAGGACGCCTACATCAAACATTTACATGCTCTCGCAGCCGTGGTTTTTGTGGCAATTGTTGTACGTAATGAGGCAACCGACTCCACGCATAGCCTCGTATGGTACGACATGCCTGATTGAACAGTAGTCCTATAATTTCTTTGTCTCATTTGAGACCACCAAATGACTATACGGGGCGCTTCTTTAACGTGTCCTTTATTGACAAAAAAAATTATGTCGTTTGCGTGTACATCTAGCTCTAAACAAAACATACTTCATTCAAACGTTACGTCACCATGGTTACTGCAATATGTAATGTGCCTGATTGTTTTGCAGTCGTCTTCTACGTTTAATTTGGTTATTCTAGTAGAAACACAATTATGACTTACTTACATTCTGACGTTTTTTTTTTCTGTAATATAATTTGATACTGTGAATGTCGTGTTATTTTGCTTTTACAACGTTGCATTTCTTGAAATTGATTTGTAAAATGTATGTGAGAATAAATGAGTTCAGTATAAAAGATGAGAGAAAGGAAGGGCAGAATGTTAGACGGACCTGGGTGCCCACCAAAGTACACTTTGATAATATAGTTCGTTTGTTCGTTCGTTCATTCAATGTTCTGACGAAATACTGAATGTAGAGCTCCCGATTAGCGAAGCGGTTAGAGCACTTGCCTCTCGCGGCATAGTTACCGAGTTCCGGGATCGAAACATGGTTATGTCAATCTTCAGACTACCCAGCTGTAAATGGATACCTGCCTCTGCTCTTGAGTTAGAAAAGGCAAAAACAGGGAGATAGAGAACTCGTCACGCCCAACTCTGAAAGCTGCATCTGATATAGTAAAGTTTCTAACGCTTCACTCCCCTACGGCAGTATCTGTAATGGGGCTATCTTAAACTGTTTTTTGACATGAGAGAATGTTCCACAGTGAACCCCGACAGCGTTACGACTCTCTTTATATGCCATTTCCCAACTCACTCATCTCTTCCAACCTTGAGAGTTCCAGACCACGGACTGTCTGAATGGGTTACTCACACTTCAGGGAGTCTGCAGAATTCAACAATTTTTTTATGTTATATCTAGGGTTGGGATCCTTAGCGATTAATTAATCGATTAATGGGTTTTTAAAATTTTAATCCATTAATTGATAAAACAAATTTTAATGGATTGTTCAATTTTTTAAGCCGCTCTGTAAAGAGTTTCCTCTCATAAGCAATGTTTATGCTTTTTGCTTTTTTCCAAGAGTATTTGCTGTTAGAGGTTTGAGATATGGAATTTGGCAAGTATAGTTAATAATAATAAATTTATGGTTGTAACTTTTCAGTATTTTTATTATACTTTCAGGACGATATTGCCTCATAACAAGTTAAATGGGACCCAAAGATGCAGCAATAGAGAATGCAGTCAGCGACCCATAGCTTGACTGCTTGCGTCAGGGTCAGCGAACCAGAGCTGACCAAGACCCTACTCCACCTCCACGTGGTGGTCCTGGAAACAGGCTGCATCCCTGCAGTCTGGCTGAGAGAATAGGGATCGAAGAGGGAAGGCAAACCTGGTCCCAAAAAATGACGTGCTGAAGTCGGATGTGTCTGCCTAAAGGCGCAGATATCGCAGCTCCGGTGTAAACAGACACAACACAACCAACGGTCCTTGTCAGGACGAACGAGGAAGAAGAAGAATAACAAACCCCCCCCCCCCCCCCTTTTCATTCTTCCCCCCCCGCCCCCCCCCCCCCCCCCCCCCCCCCCCCCCCCCCCCCCCCCCCCCCCCCCCCCCACCCCCCCCCCCCCCCCCCCCCCCCCCCCCCCCCCCCCCACAGTGATTTAAAAAAATATATTATTTATTATTTATTTTAATTTATCAAATTACTCGAAATTAATCGATTAATATTTGATTAAAGAAATTCGATTAATAGCTTACGATTTAGTTTTATCGGTCCCATCCTTAGTTCAATCGTTTTTGGAATCCTGTTTCTCTTAGATTGTGTTTATGATGACATAAAAAAAATAAAGAGGAAAACCCGAGGCGTGTGGAGAGTTAATACAAAATACACATAAAGGGGTATGTTGCAGGCACTCGTAAGAAAATAAAGAAGTAGAAAACTAGACAACAGAACAATACCAAAAAAGATAGGCTTAATCGGAACTCGGACCCTCGGACCATGCGAACAGCACCACCGCTTCGCTACGGGAGTGAATTGTGAAAAACAACACTGCCAACTTGGCACCACAAAAATCGTGCTTTGTGGACGATAGTCATTAGTACGACAGCTCCACGTTGCTACGCAATTTTGAAGCGAGAAACGACCCAGACGCATTCACTTCTATAGTTCTTAACAGCGCCTGCAACATACCGATTTATGTTTATGTTTTTAAATTATAAAAAAACAAAGAAGCAATTATATTTAGACACACGCCAGGGTCCTGAAGACTAATCCAGTTCCGACAGATAATCTCGAACACACACACACCCATACATACATACACTTGTTCAGTTTCTGTCACATAATTAATAGATATTTTAGCACAAATGCTGTCGCTTAAGGGGTTTCCCTACAGTGAAAACTAACTTTTGTTCTAATAATATTTTCAAACTTTTTATGTGCTCAATAGACACAGTTTATGTCCATGAACCAAATTCTACAGTTTATTTTGTTAAAAAACATGTGGTTACCATGGTAACCAAAAAAAAAATCCGCCATATTGGATTTTCACCACTTTTCGAGAGCTAAAAACTTATGTTTCCCATTGACCAAACTTTACCAAATTGCACACACATGTTGTGACTGACAATTAAAACAATTTATCAGGGGCTTTTTTTGATAAGTTAAAAATTCTATTTTTAATGATTTTTAAAACAAAATACACTATATTTGTATGAAAAACAATGAAAAAAAAAATATTTAAAAAATATATCAAAGCAAATTACCAAAATATCAAAAATAGCCCCTGTCATTTTAAAGATATATATGTGTCCTACATGCATGCCAAATTTCAGACTGATCTATTAGATAGTTTGTAAAAAATAACATTTTTTGTTAATAAAATGTTAGTTTTGAGAAAAATGCATTTTAGTCACCGAATGACTTGTCTTGTCCAATATACTCCATTCTGGGGGGCTGAATGTGTTTAAAATTGTCCAGCACTATATGCTGCACCTCCTTCAGCTTCCTGCAGCTGCTCCTCTCGCCTTTGTCTTGCCTAATTTTTCTTCTTTCCTTCTACCCTGGTAACCAAAAAAAAAAAACAACCGCTATATTGGGTTTTTCACCAATTTTCAAGAACAAAAATCTTGTTTCCCATTGACCAAACTTTATCAAATTGCACTAACGTTTTGTGACTGAAAATTAAAACAATTTTACTCATGATTATTTTAATAAGTTTAAAATTCTATTTTTAATGATTTAAAAAAAAAAAACTATATTTGTATGAAAAAATATTTTTTTAAATTTTTTTTTTAATTTATAAAAGAAAATTACCAAAATATCAAAAATGCAGATGTGTTACTTTAAAGATATAGATGTGTACTACTCATGATTATTTTTATAAGTTTTAAATTATATTTTTAATGATTTAAAAAAAAAAACTATATTTGTGTGAAAAAATATTTTTTTAAATATTTTTAAAAAATTTATAAAAGAAAATTACCAAAATATCAAAAATGCAGATGTGTTTTTTTTAAAGATATAGATGTGTACTACATGCATGCCAAATTTGAGACTCCTCCGTTTGATAGTTTTAGTGAGAAATCGTGCATTTTCGGCACAAATTTGAAAATCATAGCATGGGGGTGGTGCCGACAATATGCTTTTTGATACATCAAATGCATTTTTTATGTTATAAAACCTTGCTCAATCGATTCCTCGATGATTATTTAATAAAATAAGCTCAAAAGTAAAAAATCTATATTTTGTACGTAAAATCCAGTTTTCATAGTAGTGGACCTCCTTAACATTAGCTTCTAAAATTTAATCTCTTCTTATTCCTGTCTTGTATTTGTGTCTTTTTTTTTCATAAAGCTCATAGAACCACTATTGCAGGCAACCACTTTGCATGAGGACTGATCCAAATCATGTCAGAGCTGTTGTGAAGATAAAGAAAGACCTTGAGCTAAATAAAAAAGGTAAACATCGTCCCATAACAGATACTGCCGGAAGGGAGTGAAGTGTTTGAGACTTCACTATACAGTACTAGGTCCAGCATGGAGAGGTGGGGGGGGTGACCTGTTCCCTTCCTCGCTGCCTTTTCTTTATCTAACTCAAGTGCAAAGTCAGGTAGCCATTTACAGCTGGGTAGACTGAAGCGTGTAGAAACCGTGAATTAAACCCGGCATCTTTGCCAGGAGAAACCAGTACTTTAACCACTCTGTCAACTGGTCGCTCTTGAGCTAAAAGGTCTAACTATATTCAGAATATGTAAAATTATTTGGAAGTAACACTCTGCTGTAAATATAAGTCATTCCCATTCATCCATCGCACGTTCAGCTCAAGGGACTGCCTTGTAATACTATCAACAGGTTTCCTCAGTGTGCATCCTATCCATCGCCATCGTCTCCTTCTCATCTCTTGTTTCACTAGCGCTTGTCTGGGTCTTGTCATCAGTTCCACAGTAGTGATCTTGTCATGCCACTTCACTCCTTCTATTCTACTAAAGCACCCATTTATGAATGTCTGTAGCTCTGTGGTTGTTGTTTTTGATGTTCGTCCTGTTTTTCAGAGCCATAAGATAGGGCTGAGCGTCCGATTGGCAGAGCGGTTAGAGCGGTGGTCTCTCGCGTCAAAGGTACCTGGTTCGATTCACGGTATCATCACGCTGTAGCAAAGTTGATTTTGCTGGGGAGGTTATGATGGTATCCTAACACAGAATGAAATCGGTGTCTGCATAAACCGTGTGAGGTCAAGCACATGTAGGCCCCTGACTCTAAAAGATGATGATGATGAATTATGTGCAGGGAACCTAACGCTACCTCCCTAGATCTCACACGGTCACTCTTGTGGCTCTAGTGTATGGTGTATGATGTACCTAGTGTCTAGGGGAGAAATGAAATGATGGTACACAACACAAAAACACTTTAAGTTACTATGAGGAAGTGAATAAAACTTGTGGTTAAGTTTTTCTTTAAATTAATTTTTTTGTACAATTTATTTTGCCTGTCCAGTCATATCGTTTGGACAGGTCTTTGAAAATAAGGACAAGATAGTTTACATAAAAGATTAACTAATATTGTGTGGACAATCTGCCCAAATAACTACAACGTTATTATATGTATTTCATATTTGAATGTTCACAGCTTAAATTTATTCTTCTAAGAGAGAGAGAGAGTCACTGTGTATGAGGGGCTGTAATGTCATCATACCCCACAAAAGTCCTGAGTATGACTTGAATTACCAAGGTTTATTTAAACCGAAACTGTCAGATGTACCCAGGTCCTTAACATATCACCCGGGGTTTCCCGTTGAAAGAAAGGATATTGTGTAGTTGCAGAAATATCGATATCACGTCACACACCCAAGCTCCTGCTGTTTTCTCTTGACAGCTTATGTAAAGTGTAGGAGACTTCTTGGCGTAATCGTCACTCCTCAGGTTTCCTGTCACCAGCTGGCAACAGGAAACGAAACCTCTGCAACAAAAGGACACCCTGGCCTTTTACATCTGATCACTTATTCTTTTATTTACTTTCATACGTGGGTATGGGGTCAGCCTCGCGTGCATTTCAGGTGCACTCTTCCCCTAATTTTCATGACTCCCACCTTGCTGTGACCACCCCTCAGGTCCCTATGGCAGATACGCCACTGTACGTTTACATAGTTTTCCTCAATAATATAATGTGGGGTAACCACATTTCCTTTTATATATTTTTCTCATCTTTTCTTTTTTATATATGAATGCTTCAGGCATGTTGAACAGTGTTCATTGAACACAGAGGCTTACTAATATGCTCTAATACAATAATATTCAAACATAATCATGACAACATACATTAGTTAGATACATTTCAACGTGAGGACTCAACAATGTCTGCTCCCGGCACGTCCTTCACTTTTTCCCAATAGCAGTATCTAACTTTGGTAATGGGATTAAACATATTAAATTCATAAAGCATCCTTACCACAAATCAAGAAATATAAACAAATGACGCTGACTTTGCAAAGAAATGGCCTCAGTTTCCTCTGCTCCGTCCAGGCTGTGAAATACTCATATAGTTATTTACTTTACTTTTAAATTTAACACAGCTGTTCTCAGCGTATCTGAATAAAATTACAGTTCAACTGGCAATGAATAGTGAAAGCTTTTTGCTAATATTTAGTAGCACTTGCCAATCGAAAGCTTGCGACTACTAGAATTCAAATGCAGTTTTTGAAAAACCAAAATAATTCCAAACATACTCTGCGTCTGGCAGTCGATTGACCAGCCTGCTTTAGTTATGCCAATGCAAAACGATGTTAGTTTTTGGTAACAATTTTCCTACCGCTCCCCTCTCCTTCTATACTCTTGTTACCCAAGCTAATTTGAATTTCCTCAATGCTCTCTTCTAAGCCGGTTCCCCACTAACGTTAAGAAAAAAAACAAGCAGAAACAACGGTCGTGCGTCCGTAGACATTTAGTATTTTCTCAACCATTTGGGTAATACTGGGACTATCATATTATTTAAAACACATTCTTGCTCAGTGAATTCTAAGCTATACTACCATATATTTTTTATGTTCAGTTTCATTATGGTTTTAGATTTTCAATTTTGTCACCGGTCATCGTCAAATAAATATTTTACACAAGACGGCCATCTTCCCCTCTCGCTATCTCGCCAGCATGTATTTTTCAAATAACTAACTTGTTTTTGTGACGTCAGAAACATTACCGCGAGGAGGCAATAAAATTTTCCGCGTGTTTTGCCTCTCTTGGCTTTGTCGCCATGTGTATATATGCATGGCAGAATGTGTCAGGCTAAGCGGGGTAGCGCATGGCGGGTTAAGAATAGGCGTTAATAATTTGTATTGTATCGTGTAACACTACCAAAAAATGTAAGGATTACTACTTATTACCAGCGTTAAAGTTGACAGAATACGTTAATTCAGATAGTTATTTTGCGGCAAACTTCCTCCAAATCGTTAATTATAAGTCTAGGCTGCAAAAAGTATGCAGCAGAACTGGTAAAATGTTAGTAGTACGTTTTCGAAACCGAAACTAAAACGCGTGTTAGATTTTTTTTTTCGTGGAATCGTTCTATAGGCTTTAGCACTGCACAAAAGGCAGCGTTGCTGGCATGTGTGAGCATCACCGTCAGACACAAAAGGGCTGGTTTTATATATTATCATTTTATGACTAAAATCTTACTGAAAAGAGCGATTATTCTCGCAGATTTTACTACACACCTCCCATCCTAAAACATGCAATCATTAGCAGGTTATAATCTGCGAGATAACTTAGCTCAATGAAGTCTTACGCGTTTTTCTGGTCTTCATCATAAGGATGTCTGCTCAAAAAGTTTGCACCTACGTTCCGAGGGCCGGGAATATATTCTATCAGAAATGAGTATGGCTGCAATAACAAGGACCATCTCAATAATCTGGAATTTTCATGCTTGGCCTGTGACAGGAATACGAGTGGTGAATGATCCGTTTAGACCACAAATGTCATGCCATATAAATAAATCTGGAATTTTTTTTATCGCCCATATCAAAGCCAGACATTCTTTTTCACTTGTTGAATAATTTTTTTCCGCCTTGTCCAACTTGCGGCTTGCATAAGCAACTGGGTTCAATTCCCCATCCTGTGAGGAGGACCTTTGCAACAATGTAGCGCCTAGGCCCACATTGCTGGCGTCACTTCTCACGATAAATTCTTGATTCAAGTCAGGCAATTGCAATACTTGCCTGCTTGTAAGTTTCTCTTTTAACTCCTGGTAAGCCAATTCACACTGTGCTGACCAATTTATTGTATCTGGTTGACCTTTGCGAGTTAAATCCGTCAGAGGAGCACATATAGAGTTAAAATTGTTGATTACTTTTGGTAGAAACCACACAACGACACGAAAGATCGCACATCTTTCTTTGTTTGTGGCCTAGGGGGCTCTTTTCAGTTTCTCCAGATTCTTGGGATCAGGGGTCATGCTACCCTGGTGTACAGTGTGTCCCAAGAATTCCAACTCTTTACAACCAATACAACATTTTGTTGGCCTAGCGGTTAAGTTAGCCTCTCTGAGTCTATCAAACAGCTTATTCAAAGAGGTAACGTGTTCCTCAAATGTTTCCGTGGCAATGAGGATATCGTCCATAAAATTCGAAATACATGGATTTTTCAGGGGATCCAATAATTTTCGCATCATCCTTGAAAACACACTCGGGGAATTTTTCAACCCAAACGGTAACATGTTGAACTCATAATGACCTTCCGAGGTGCTAAATGCTAAATAAGGTCGAACCTCAGGCTTTACTGGAATTTGGTAATAGCCTTTGCTAAGATCCACCTTAGAAAAATATTTTGCCTTGTTCAGCCTGGCAAATAGTTGAGTAGTATCAGGTAATGGATCCACCTGACCTTCTGTGACAGCATTCAGTTTCCTGTAATCTATGCACAGTCTATGTTCTCCCGATGGTTTCCGCAACAAAACCACACAGGAACTATAAGGAGACTCACTGTGAGAAATAATCCCTTCTTGTAACAAATAATCAATCTCCTCTTTCAAAGCTTTTTCCTTAGCGAAAGGAATAGAATAGGACCTCATACAGATAGGTGCTGGGTCTAGTAGTTTCATATCATATTCCAACAAATTGGTGTGCCCCGGTTTATCCGTTAACACATCTGTATGTTTCTCAAGGACCTGTTGAACCTTCTCCCTCTGTCCTTTTGTCAGGTGATTACTGATCTTCACCTGTGCAAACGTTTCACTGGTTTTCAGTGGATATTCGAATGAGGAGAGAGGGTCATTTTTCATTTCGGTTGCAATAGACAAGGCCAATAGGTGTGTTCCTTCCTGGATTTGTCTGTCCAGATATTTCTTCAAAAGGTTCACATGATAGACTTTTTCCTTTCCCTTTTTGTCTATCTTATAATTTGTTCTGGATACCTTTTCCAAAACTGTATATGGCCCTTGCCATCCGATCTGAAGTTTATTGTTGCTGCCTGGCAATAGAAGAAGTACCTTCTCCCCTACAGCAAGTTCCCTATCCTTAGCTTTCTTATTATAGTAAGCCGCATGCTTTTTCCTTAATATTAGACAAACATAAGGGTATGTTTTCAGGCACTCGTAAGAAATAAAGAAGTAGAACACTTGGACAACAGAAAAACAACAGACGTGAGTGGCTTACCCAGGGTTCGAACCCCGTACCTTCCGTACGACAACTCCGCCTAGCGATCAAGCGAATAACACTGACCCCACGGCCAGCTAGGCATCCCCAAAAAAAGATGCTTTGCTGGCTATTTATCAGTACGAAACACACAAGATAACACCGGAAGTATACAGTGGGCAACTCAGCCCTTAAATGACGCAATCACTTCTGTTGTTCTCCTATTAACAGTATGTGTCAGTCCAAACAAGACAAAGACCTTGATACTGGGTCCAGTAAATAGTAGAAGACTTAAGGACATTAGTATAGAACAGAGGGTAGGTTTCTGGTATTGTATAAACATAAATAACACATAAGGGAAACCCGAGGCCTGTAAACAGTAAATTAATATTAGACAAACATAAAGGTATGTTTTCAGGCACTCGTAAGAAATAAAGAAGTAGAACACTTGGACAACAGAAAAACAACAGACGTGAGTGGCTTACCCAGGGTTCGAACCCCGTACCTTCCTGAAAACAGGCATCCCCAAAAAAAGATGCTTTGCTGGTAATCATTAATATTAGTGGGACAAACGCATACTTCTGGGTATGTTTTCAGACAAAGCACTCGTAAGAAGGATATAGAACAGAAAGAAGTAGAAAAACACTTGGACAAAACAACACTCGAAAAAACAACAGACGTGAGTGGCTTACCCGGGTTCGAACCCCGTACCTTCCGTACGACAACTCCGCCTAGCTATCAAGCGAATCACACTGACCCCACGGCCAGCTAGGCATCCCCAAAAAAAGATGCTTTGCTGGCAAAGCATCTTTTTTTGGGGATGCCTAGCTGGCCGTGGGGTCAGTGTTATTCGCTTGATAGCTAGGCGGAGTTGTCGTACGGAAGGTACGGGGTTCGAACCCTGGGTAAGCCACTCACGTCTGTTGTTTTTCTGTTGTCCAAGTGTTCTACTTCTTTATTTCTTACGAGTGCCTGAAAACATACCCTTATGTTTGTCTAATATTAATTTACTGTTTACAGGCCTCGGGTTTCCCTTCCTTATGTGTTATTTATGTTTATGCTTTTTCCTGGCTTGTCTCAAATTATCATTTGCCAGTTTCCAACTAGTTTTTAAACGAGTGGTCAGTTCGTTCACATATTGATAAGATGAGGTAACAGTCTCCTCTGCCTTCTCATCTGTCCAGGTCCTTAACAAATTACATGTGGACTTTTAATTTTTCTGACATATTATTCAGGGCACCTGTCAGGTCCTTTACATTAGAAGCTTTGTTTTGCGGACGTTTCTTCCTTGTATCATCACACAGGAATCTACCACTACCGATTCTTTTCGTGGGGTTTTCTCCCCACTTTGAGTTCATTGTGAGAGATCTTCCCTCTCTTTTATCTTCCTCCAGTTTACATAAGTCCGACTGAGGGATCGTCGGCTTATTCTGGGGTATAACAGTTCTTTGTACTCGCTGCATTGTGGCCATTGTAAAACATTCGAGTGAAGACTGTCTGTGAAAAGGGGGTTCCCATTCCCCTTGGTCAACATTATTATAATTATTTTTCTTTCCAGGCCTAAGTTTGCCCCTTGGCGTGTCTAGGTCCTGATTCATTTTCCCACGTGTGGGTGTTCCCTCTTTATTTTCTGGCCCAGGTTTGCCATAATGCTTCTCTTGCATTTGGTTATTATTTTTCCACCCTGTGGAATTTTTCTTGCTGCACTGTTCGCAGTCCTCGACAAATTTTTTTATGTCTTCAACTTCTCCGGGCCAGAAATATCCAACAGATGTTCTTTGGCATGTGGTACCCATCTTCTGGTGTTCACCATCTAGAACATGTGTTTGTCACATAACTCGTGCCCTATATTTCGATGGCACTACTACCTGTCCACACCCGGATAATCCTGCTTTATCCGCCCTGCAAAGCAGTCCATCGTCCAAATAGAAGTCTCCTTTCCTAGGAGGGGTATGGAGTTTTTGGAGTTTCTCAAAACACGGCTTCAGTGACCTATCTTCAGCCTGTGCCTTTCTCCACTGTTTACGAGACATTGTTTTTGGTGGTTCCTCCTCTTTTCTAGGAGTCGACCTGACCTTAAGTGTGGCCATTACTACAGGTTTCCTTCTAAAATTTTCGGTGTTATGGTTGTCCATCCTACACCGGCTACAATATAATCTACTTTGATGAAAAGGTTTTCTTTCATCATTCCTTCTGTCATTGAAATGTGAGGTTTTATTTTTAAAATCATTTCGAGGCCTATCAAAGTTCTGCTTATTTCTGCTATCAAATTTATTATAATTTTGAGGAGCCTTATACTGATCTACTGGTTTTTTCTTGATACCAGCTACCTCTGCCTGGGCTGCCTGATACCTCTCAGCGACATTTATGATCTCACCCAGCCTCTCCGCGCCCTGTTCCATGAGAAATTTTCTCATGTCTGGAGCCATGGACTCTCTCATCTGTTCAATGAGTATCATCTCTTTGAGATCTTGGGTTTTCCCCAAAGAAGCCCATTTCTCCATATACGTCTCCAACCGGGCGGAGAACTGGTGATAGGTCTCACCCGACAGTAGCCTGGCATTCCTAAATTTCTTTCTATAAAACTCTCCGTTCTTTTCGTATCTTAACAGAAGAGCCTGCTTCAACATGTCATAGTTGTCTTGGTCATCCCTGCTCATTTTAGAAAACACTTCATAAGCTGTTCCCCGAAGACCCTGAGACAACTTTACACCCCATTTTTCTCTTTCTAACCCATAAGTAGTGGCTAATATTTCGTATCTGCTTAAATACGACTCAATGTCATCATCCTTTTCCACAAAGTAATCTAAATGGAACCCCATGGCTGATGAGGAGGCCGCCTGGCTTGCAGCTGAGTCGGAAGTGGAGGGGCTAGTTCCATTTTCAGGAGCATGGCCTTGCAGCTCTAACTCCCTTAGTCGTATCTCATGTTCTCTTTGTAATCTTTTTTTTTCCCTTTCCGCCTCCAATCTCCTTTCTTCTTTCTCTCGTTCCGCTTCCAATCTCCTTTCTTCTTTCTCTCGTTCCGCCTCCCTCTGTAGACGTTTGTCCTCCTTCTCAGCCTCAAGTTTCTTTGCCTCCCTATCAGCCTCAAGTTTCTTTTCCTCCCTATCAGCCTCAAGTTTCTTTGCCTCCCTATCAGCCTCTAATTTCTTAGTCTCCCTAGCATCTTCTAATTGCATTTTCCTTTCCTCAGCTAACCTATGTTCTTCCCTAGTAATAAATGTATCACATTCTGAGGTGACATAGTCAATTAAGATTTGACCCTCCATATTCATTTCTTTTGCAGTCTGAACAGCCGCAGATAGAAACTTGGCCAGACCTGCCATTCTGATAAATGCAAAATGTTCTAACTAAGTTTCTAAATAAGTATAATTTTTATCTAATTAAATCTGGGTTCTGACAGTTTCTTTACTTCCCAAATCTTGGGCAATAATGATTATGGGGATTCCCTGGGACAATAGAATGTTGTTTATGCTAAGACCCAGACCCCAATGTATGAAGTACTAGGAGAAATTCAAATGCCCGGACAAGCCTACCAATTTATGTAGCAAAGTTGATTTTGCTGGGGAGATTATGATGGTATCCTAACAAAGAATGAAATCGGTGTCTGCATAAACCGTGTGAGGTCAAGCACATGTAGGCCCCTGACTCTAAAAGATGATGATGATGAATTATGTGCAGGGAACCTAACGCTACCTCCCTAGATCTCACACGGTCACTCTTGTGGCTTTAGTGTATGGTGTATGATGTACCTAGTGTCTAGGGGAGAAATGAAATGATGGTACACAACACAAAAACACTTTAAGTTACTATGAGGAAGTGAATAAAACTTGTGGTTAAGTTTTTCTTTAAATTAATTTTTTTGTACAATTTATTTTGCCTGTCCAGTCATATCGTTTGGACAGGTCTTTGAAAATGAGGACAAGATAGTTTACATAAAAGATTAACTATTATTGTGTGGACAATCTGCCCAAATAACTACAATGTTATTATCATCATCATCTCAACCCATAACCCGTCATGGGTCGTAGGGGTGCCATGGTGGAAGCATCAACAGACAGGGTCCTCCACTGCTCTCTATTCTCAGCAATGCGTACAAGTGTGGAGAAACCGTGTCCTGCCCATTCTTTGATGTTATCAGCCCAGGATTTTCTTTGCCTTCCTCTTCTCCGTTTACTGTTGACTGTTCCCTGGAGGATCGTTTTCGAAAGGGAGTCATGACGAGTTACATGCCCAAACCAGGCAAGCTTTCGACGTTTCACTATTGACAAAAGTGGTTCTTGATGGCCTGCATAGGTGTTTATCTTCTCTCTAACATAGACATTTTTTTTGTGCTCTTTATAGCAAATGCGCAAAATTCTTCTATAACATTTATGCTCGAAAGCCTGAATCCTTCGCTCCGTATCTGCAGTGAGTGTCCAGCCCTCACACCCATACAAGATGATAGATAATACAAGTGATTTGTATAATTTGATCTTCACAGGAAAACTGATGTTACTTTTCCAGATCACATTCAACCTTGTCATGGCAGCTGAGGCCATCTCAAGTCTTGTCTTGATTTCTTTATTTGATCTTCCATCACTACATATAGTGGACCCGAGATATTTAAAGGTGTTAACTTCTTCTAACGTTTGCCCATTTAACGTAATGTTGGTCGGAACATGTTTCTTATGGCTATTCACCAATATCTTGCTTTTTTCTATATTAATTTCCATCCCATATGTTCTTGTTACTTTCTCCAGTCTAGAGGTAAGGTCTTGAAGTTCTGATTCTGTTCCAGCTATCAGATCAATATCATCAGCAAAACGTAGGTTACATAGAGGTCGGCCTCCAATCGATATGTTATTATATGTATTTCCTATTTGAATGTTCACAGCTTAAATTTATTCTTCTAAGAGAGAGAGTCACTGTGTATGAGGGGCTGTAATGTCATCATACCCCACAAAAGTCCTGAGTATGACTTGAATTACCAAGGTTTATTTAAACCGAAACTGTCAGATGTACCCAGGTCCTTAACATATCACCTGGGGTTTCCCGTTGAAAGATAGGATATTGTGTAGTTGCAGAAATATCGATATCACGTCACACACCCAAGCTCCTGCTGTTATCTCTTGACAGCTTATGTAAAGTGTAGGAGACTTCTTGGCGTAATCGTCACTCCTCAGGTTTCCTGTCACCAGCTGGCAACAGGAAACGAAACCTCTGCAACAAAAGGACACCCTGGCCTTTTACATCTGATCACTTATTCTTTTATTTACTTTCATACGTGGGTATGGGGTCAGCCTCGCGTGCATTTCAGGTGCACTCATCCCCTAATTTTCATGACTCCCACCTTGCTGTGACCACCCCTCAGGTCCCTATTGCAGATACGCCACTGTACGTTTACATAGTTTTCCTCAATAATATAATGTGGGGTAACCACATTTCCTTTTATATATTTTTCTCATCTTTTCTTTTTTATATATGAATGCTTCAGGCATGTTGAACAGTGTTCATTGAACACAGAGGCTTACTAATATGCTCTAATACAATAATATTCAAACATAATCATGACAACATACATTAGTTAGATACATTTCAACGTGAGGACTCAACAATGTCTGCTCCCGGCACGTCCTTCACTTTTTCCCAATAGCAGTATCTAACTTTGGTAATGGGATTAAACATATTAAATTCATAAAGCATCCTTACCACAAATCAAGAAATATAAACAAATGACGCTGACTTTGCAAAGAAATGGCCTCAGTTTCCTCTGCTCCGTCCAGACTGTGAAATACTCATATAGTTATTTACTTTACTTTTAAATTTAACACAGCTGTTCTCAGCGTATCTGAATAAAATTACAGTTCAACTGGCAATGAATAGTGAAAGCTTTTTGCTAATATTTAGTAGCACTGGCCAATCGAAAGCTGGCGACTACCAGAATTCAAATGCAGTTTTTGAAAAACCAAAATAATTCCAAATATACTCTGCATCTGGTAGTCGATTGGCCAGCCTGCTTTAGTTATGCCAATGCAAAACGATGTTAGTTTTTGGTAACAATTTTCCTACCACTCCCCTCTCCTTCTATACTCTTGTTACCCAAGCTAATTTGAATTTCCTCAATGCCTCTCTTCTAAGCCGGTGTCCCCACTAACGTTAAGAAAAAAACAAGCAGAAACAACCGTCCGTCTGGTCGTGCGTCCGTAGACATTTAGTATTTTCTCAACCATTTTGGGTAATACTGGGACTATCATATTATTTAAAACACATTCTTGCTCAGTGAATTCTAAGCTATACTACCATATATTTTTTATGTTCAGTTTCATTATGGTTTTAGATTTTCAATTTTGTCACCGGTCATCGTCAAATAAATATTTTACACAAGACGGCCATCTTCCCCTCTCGCTATCTCGCCAGCATGTATTTTTCAAATAACTAACTTGTTTTTGTGACGTCAGAAACATTACCGCGAGGAGGCAATAAAATTGTCTGCGTGTTTTGCCTCTCTTGGCTTTGTCGCCACGTGTATATATGCATGGCAGAATGTGTCAGGCTAAGCGGGGTTGCGCATGGCGGGTTAAGAATAGGCGTTAATAATTTGTATTGTATCGTGTAACACTACCAAAAAATGTAAGGATTACTACTTATTACCAGCGTTAAAGTTGACAGAATACGTTAATTCAGATAGTTATTTTGCGGCAAACTTCCTCCAAATCGTTAATTATAAGTCTAGGCTGCAAAAAGTATGCAGCAGATCTGGTAAAATGTTAGTAGTACGTTTTCGAAACCGAAACTAAAACGCGTGTTATATTTTTTTTCGTGGAATCGTTCTATAGGCTTTAGCACTGCACAAAAGGCAGCGTTGCTGGCGTGTGAGAGCATCACCGTCAGACACAATAGGGCTGGTTTTATATATTATCATTTTATGACTAAAATCTTACTGAAATGAGCGATTATTCTCGCAGATTTTACTACACACGCTCCAGTCTACTCAGCTGTAAATGGGTACCTAACTTTTCTGTTGAGTTAGGGAAAGTGTGACGAAATCAGTCGTGCTTCATTTCTTTATTTCTCTCTTTCATCGTCCTTTAATTTGGCATAATTTATGCCCTTTCATTCATTATTTTACTCTCTATGCTGAATCTAGTACGTGAAGTCTCGAACACTCCAATCCCCTACGGAAGTATCTGCTATGTGATTGTCTTTATCTTGTTTACCATCCCAGACGTGTTCACGTTCCGCCAGATAATTAGACCGGCCAGCCGATTATACGTTATTACATAAGCCGGCTGGCTCCTTTGAACGTGACGGTACAACATTTAAATCCCAGGTGGATAGCGACCATCCCTGTGTTTGCAGAAGACGAGAGTGTACGATAGACTTGAAGAAAGTCACATTGTCTGTCGGCGACCTTGCCTGGTGGACAGATGAAAAACACAGGTAATAAATACGTAATTCGCTTCCGCTGGCCCCTGTCTGTATCAAGATTGCAGATAACCCGTCTTGGCGAAAGGTATTATCGAGGGATGAGTCACAGATTTGCTTGTATGAAGAGGCCATCGGAAGTCTTACGACTTATTAGACAGAGGTCACGCGTGGAATATTAGTGTAATATTTTAAAACACGCGGGGGATATTTTGAATTAAAACACCCCAACCCAGTGCTACAGAGATTTGATTGGTTTGATTTGAGATGCCGGAATAAACAATAAATTCCATTGGAAAATTCGGCGGAAGTACAATTTGTGGTTGAACTGAGAAGTGGGAAATATAATCTAGCAAACTCAGAGACACAGAACAGACAGTTTCGCAACTTCAAACGAGCAACTCCCAAACAGCCAAAAAGATAAGGAGCGGACCTAGAATTCCTTACTTATAAGTGACAGATCGAAGTATTTGGGAAACTTAAAACCTTATAAAAAGTAAGCCCGCCTAAATACCGATACTAGATACTTAAGGGACCAGGACTTTAAAACAACAAGGCTGGAAACCTAGGAATAGGATCGGAAGTCATAGAGGAATTAAACACACGTTTTCCCAGGCATTGTGATTTCGCAGAACACCCGCCGTCAGAGGAGTTAACTCTAATTTCACAGACCAAGTCATAGAGGAACTAAACACAAGTTTTCCCACGCCAAGTGATTTCGCAGAACACCCGCCGTCAGAGGAATTAACTCTAATTTCCAAGACCAAAGTGATTTCGAAGCTTTTAATACAGAGCTGCGTCCATCCGAAACTGTGCAGGGAGATTGTATAACCCAAAGCTTTGGGGTAAGTTGTGAACATTTATTTTACAAATGTGAAATTTGACATGTTTCTTGCTTAGGGGTTATAAATGAGGCTGGCAACCTAAATACATGAAAAGAGTATATTCATGAACCACTACAGCAATTGCTGATGATTGTTTCTTGCTAGTCGTGCGGGAAACCCCGACAGCAAATGTGACCCCAGACTCCGGCTGAAGCAGTGATGAATGATGACTACATCATATGTGCCTCAAGTGTAGCATATCATTTTGTGAGATTTGTGTAACTTATTAATGTTAATTCAGGCACAAATAATTACTCACGCCGTCCAGACACATTTCCCAGTTAATACACAGAAGAATGTTGGTGAATTTTAATCATATTCATTAAGCTACGTTATGTGCTCAAGAATTTAATTCTTCTGAGAGATTAACGTTGGTGGGTGGACAACGGAAGAGTGAGCCTGTCAGAGTGCTTCAAACAAATGTACTTAGCAGAGGCATTTGTTTTCTATTTTGTTCAATAGTTTGTGGAACGAAACTGTAAGACCGTTTGAGGACGAAGTGACAAGACTGACGTTTCTACGCCCTTAGTTATGAGAGCAGGGAAGCAACATTGACAACCTACATAAGACGAGATAGGCGAAGAAGTGCCCGCATTACCCTAAAGTGACGATACAACGGCGGCAAGACTCGCGTATTATTAACAGGCGAAAGCAACGGACATTGATAAAACCCTCTATTTAATCTCTGTGAGGAGAAAATTTGGTTCTAATATAAAAATATCATCAATCTTTCTATATTTATTTTAACTGTTAAAGACTAATCATTATTAAAATTGTTACTTGTTGTTTTAAAACTAAACAATCACAGTCGTTCCAGTTTTTTTATATGTCTGAAAGCAAACGTGTGAGCCAGAATATCTTATATATATATATATATATATATATATATATATATATATATATATATATATATATATATATATATATATATATATATATATATATATATATATATATGTGTATGTATATATATATATATGTATATATATATATATATATATATATATATATATATATATATATATATATATATATATATATATATATACCTAGACATATATTTACCTCTAAACAGAGCTATACCATTATAAGAGGAATTCGCAAAATTAACTCATCTGGGGACCTTGAAAGGGCTAAAAACCATTGCTTAAATCCTGCACAAAAGGCGACGGACAGATATATGTTAACAATTGTTCAGCCTTATGCAACATTGTTCTTGACTTCTCAATTATCTTGTGAATGTTCCCTAAAGGTAGAAGTGTCATTAATCTTCTATCTACATCTCTGCCAAGAGTAATCTTGTGCGAAGGTAAACACCTTTGACTACCCAGTTTACATACTCTTGAGTTTTGGCCCTTTTGGACTACTACTGCAAAGGAGGGGAAGCAATCCGTGACAGAAGGAAAAGGTAGCGAGAAAGGGAATTGTTTACCCCACCTCTCAATGCTGGACCTAGTATAGTGAAGTCTCTAACAGTTCACTCCCTTACGGCAGTATCTGCTATGGGACTACCTTTTTTACCTTTACAATAGGACTGACTTAACATTTTAATTCAAGATTATTATTTTTGTGTTGGGCTTCGTTTCTCTTAATCTAAATATAATACATATAAACAAGCATATGTAAAACACGCACATATAGCTGTTGGGGACTGCTCCAAGGTGGGTAATCATCTTGGCTGGTTTATTTTCAGTCAGGATGATTGCACCATGTAGTATCCCAACTAGAGGCACATTTAGACGTATCGCGTATAGAATGATGACACGAATCACATAGTTACAAACAGTCTGCTTCTGGCCTTCGTGCCTAACGAACGTGTTTCAGGATATGTGGCTTGGCCACTAATATATGTGTAGCAAATGTCTGCGTTATGCCCTTCGAGTTGATCGGTAAAGTATTTTAAGTGATGTGGTTTTAACCACCCTACAATGTGTAGCAAAGAGATTAAATAATTCAATAGTCGTCGAATGGCATTTGTAACGGCCATCGTGCCAGAGTAATCAATAAATGGCGTGTTAGCAATAAGATTGGCGTGGCAAGCCAAATGAATATAAACATGAATTCAGAATTGAATGGATGCTAGAAAAGTTGTAATGATTATGCAAACACAAAAAGAGAAAAGTGACACAATATAATATACTGAAAAATATCTAACGTGTTGATTTAAGAGACATAGAATCTGTGATTAATGCACAAGGGTATGTGCGAGTTTATAGAAATGTTCAAAGTCTATTAACAGTGTGAAGTTGTGAGATTTATTGTAAACAACTGTATGCGATAATAAATATGAACAGTCGTCCATGATGGTATTTCTTCTTGAGGAAGTTGAGGGGGACTGCGGTAAGATGTGGAGTACAATGGATGGGTTTGGGAAAAAAAATCGAAAAAATGTGATTCGTCTTACGTAAGACGAATCACCTTTTTTCGATTTTTTTTTCAAACCCATCCATTGTATTTCTTCTTGATGAAGTTTCATCCGTTGCAAGTATTGTCACCGTTATTCTTTGACCTTCACGTTGGTGTTTAATATTTGACAATTAGCAAACCCTAG
This sequence comes from Oreohelix idahoensis, assembly GCA_024509875.1. Lineage (NCBI taxonomy): Eukaryota > Metazoa > Mollusca > Gastropoda > Stylommatophora > Oreohelicidae > Oreohelix > Oreohelix idahoensis. The sequence continues at coordinate 249,263 of JAMPIV010006512.1, forward strand.
TCTTACTTGGCGTAAGCTTATAAGAATAACAGAACAATTGAAATGACAAGCTAAACTCAAAATAATCTAACGAATAAACTTGAAGCAAGAAAGAATAGAATTTACTAATGAAAAAATGATGACGATAATAATACTAACAGTTTTCATGAATTCGAAGAAGCAAATGAATAAACCAAGTTTTGCAACATTGTGAACCCAAGCAACTCCGCCAATGCCAGTCCCAAGCCCGGATGAAAAAGGAGGAGGGCGGTCTGCATGGAGGCCGTAAGGAGGCAGCCCCTCCACCATTGTCGTGAAATATTCTAATCCACACATATAAATTATTAGGTAAATATAAAGCCTAACAAATAAAATTAATAAAGAGAAGAGCAATGGGAAAATAACAGTGCTGTCACAAAGAATGTACTCGAAATCCCCCTTGTTTTCTGCTTCGTCTGCAAATTGTAACGCTTTCACGTTGATATAAAAGCTTACTGTATTATTACCCGCCTTCTTCAATGAAACGTGTGCTGCATTTCTAAGAAAAACATTGAGACGTACTGCGTAATGACCTAAATTAATCCTAACATTAATTATACTGCGTTACCAAAACGAACGAACAGATGGACAAAAGGATAAAGAGAGAGGGGAGGGCTGAAAATCAGGAACGCATGCAACACGCGTCGCGCGATACACAAATGCTGCCATCACGCGTGTAAGTCTACATGCACTAATTTTTTTTCAGACGGACAGTGATAAAATACACTACCCTTTCCCAGAGTTAGGTTTATAAATCATAAAAAACTCTTATTAGAAAAGATAACATTAGATGGGTTTACGGTTGAAAACATAACAGTACCCAGACAGCACATCTTCGAAACAGGAGGTAGAAGAAATTGCATATTTTGAACGCAGCCACGTAGCTCCTTTAAATTAGTATTTTTGGGTTCCTTAGGGCTTGCTGACAAATAATATGTAAAACGTTACGCAAATAGTCCAGGAATTAATAAATTATACCCAAAATAAAATATTGAGGATGCCTGACAGCATGGAATCATTTCTGCTCATAAAATTTTTTTTATAACGTGTTTGAAAAAACCTTACGTTACATAAATAGCCTACCATGTAAACTCCAAATTGATTGGAGCGCAACAAATGAAAGCCTAACCACGATTGGTCGGGCTATAAATACTATCTTGGTTGTTAGGGGAAACGGGGAAAGGTAACATTTTTTCAAACACTTGTCGAAACGGGCCTCATTGGTCAGACTCGCTGATATACACACTTGGGAGCGTTAGTTCGAAACCACTTGTTAAATAAGCTTGATAAAGCATCAGTGCGTTGAAGCCAGCTTATATTTGGCTAAATAAAAGCCTGGAAGATAAGCAGATGGGAATTTGTGCCAGTTTGTGCCAGAATTCATTGCTAATCAACGTATCTGTGTTTATTCGTATGAATTGTGGTAAGCTTGAACCATTCAATATCTTTTAATGAAAATTGAATGTGAATTGTTGATTTATGCCTGTATATATATGTGTAGTTCAGTGGCCAACGTGAGGTAAAGCCTGTAATGCTCCAGCCTGAACAGAGGGTGTCGGAGAGAAGTAAAACGGCATGGAATGGCCAAACAGTACACTGACACCTGGATGATTGAATAGAAAGAAATAATGCTGGAATTGCAGAGGCGTAGTAACCATTAAGAAGGGTAATACTGGAATAAAGTATTTCAAATGAAGCTGACAGTTGGCCTAATGCTCTGAACTCAATGTTTGTGCTGTGTTGTGATCAGTGTAACAAGAGAGTTTAAGTTAGTTATGAAGTAGAAGGTACATCCTTCTTGATTTCAGGGACAGTGGTCTTGATGGTACTGAGCAGCACCTGGTCAGAGCTTTGCTGAATCCAGTGTCGGACAGCATACTCCTTGGTCCTTTTAGCTATCAGTGAGGTGTCTCCAGAGCCCAGAGGAGAATTCGAGCAGAGGAGTCCTTTCCTGCCGCCATCACGCCAGATAAGCTAACTTGGCCAGCTGAGCTCAACATTATATCCCCTCATCTTGAAATAACTTTGTAAAAATAACATTCAGAGGGGAATTTACTTGTCTTAATATCAGGAACTGAGAACATCTCCAATACTAGTCCCAAAAGACAAACTATTGAAGTCATGATGACAAATACCAACAGAGCTTGAACAAAACAAAACCAGTATTACCTCATTTTACTACTACACAACTGACACACATAGAATATTTGTAATAATATATGTCACTACAATATTCATATTAAATACATTCTGTACATAACTTGTAATTTAAATTGATTGTGATTCCTGGTTCCCTTGTAGTTGAATCAGGACACATATTCATTCATGCCAGTAATGAATACATATTGTTATTTGAAAAGTTACGAGTGACTTCTTTAAGATATTCTCATAGAGTGTTATATGTATGTGAGTGTCACAGTGTTGTTAAGAGTAGTGGATTAAATTAAATTGTTTATCTGTCTGTTGTTGTGACTTACACTTCATCATACACATACCCTAGACACATAACGTAGTCATCACACTATTCCAGAATAATTCTGACTGAGATATATAGATATGTGGTAGCAAGTAAGGTTATATATAATACACTACTCTTATTAGATATATATACCTTCACAGCTGATCTCAGTCAGTACACTAAGTCCCCTATAAATATTTATAACATCCCACTTCACCACATATATTGGGGTCTCGCTCTTGGGATTTTGAATCTTTAACTATTAAAAATATTGGGGATAATTCACTTCAGGGAATATAAGAATTAAAAGGTATCCTTGGGTGGAATAAAATAAGGTTGAGCTCACGGTGCCTGTGTTGTCCATTATATATATTTAGAATTTGAATTGTTGGTTAGACATTGTAGAAATTTACATAATAGACAATGGCGGACCTGGCCAAATTTCGATCTGCTGCGGTTCAGACTGCAAAAGAGTTAGGATTAGATGGGCAAGTTATGGTTGCCTATGTCACGACGGAATGTGACAAATTTATTGAACGTGAAGAAAGAAGGTTTGAAGCCGAAAGAAAGTTAGAGGCTGACAAGGAAATTAAGAAGTTACAGTTTGAAGCTGAGGCTGAGACTAAGAAGTTACAGTTTGAAGCTGAGGCTGAGACTAAGAGGTTGCAGATTGAGGCTGAGGCTAAGAAATTGGAGGCAGAAAGAGAAGACAAAAGATTAGCTGCAGAAGAGAGGAAATTAGCTGCAGAAAGGGAAGCAGAAAAGGAGGAGAAAAGATTACAAAGGGAACATGAATTACGACTAAGGGAGTTTGAGTTTCAAGGCCATGCTCCTGAAAATGGTGCCAGTCCCTTTGCCTCTGATGCTACGGTTACTCAGGGAGCCTCAACCTCAGCTATGAATTTTCATTTAGATCATTTTGTTGAGAAAGACGATGATATTGAGAGCTACCTAAATAGGTATGAACTATTAGCTACCACGTATGGGTTAGAGAGAGAAAGGTGGAGCTTAAAGTTATCTCAGGGACTTCGTGGGGCAGCTTATGAAGTTTTTGCAAAAATGAGCAGAGGTGATCAGGAAAATTATGACATGCTAAAGCAGGCTCTTTTGTTAAGGTATGAAAAGAATGCAGAATTCTATAGAAAAAAATTTAGGAATGCTAAACTACTGTCAGGTGAAACCTATCACCAGTTCTCTGCACGAATAGAGACATACTTGGAGAAATGGACTTCTCTGGGGAAAACCCAAGATCTTAAGGAAATGGTCCTTATAGAGCAATTAAGAGAGTCCATGGGTCCAGACCTGAGAAAGTTTCTCATGGAACAAGGTGCAGAGAGGCTGGGTGAGTTGCTAAATGTTGCTGAAAGGTATCAAGCAGCTCAAGCAGAGGTAACAGGTAATAAAAAGAAACAGGTGGATAACTTTAGGGCACCACAGAACTTTAATAAATTTGATCCTAAGGATCAAAATAAAGGTAAGCACCAATTTGATAGGCCACGGTATGACAATAAAAATAAATTCCCACAATTCGATGAAAGGAAATATAATGAAAGAAAATCTTTCAACCAAGGAAAAAGGTGGTGTAAGAATTGTCAGATGGACAATCATGACACTGACCGTTGCAGAAGGAAACCTGTGTATATGGCAACCCTTCAGGTCAGGTCGACCTCAAGACAGGAGGAGGATATTATGTTAGATACCCCTCCAGAAGAGATGAGGAAGGCACAGGCTGGGGATAAAACACTCAAGCCTTGTTTCAGAAAATTGTCAACTTGTCATACAACTCCAGGCAAGGGAGATTTTTACATGAAAAACAAGTTGATGTATAGGAAGACTGGAGCTAGATCCAAAGGTCACGGACAGCTGGTTCTTCCAAAGAGATATAGGACAGAATTAATAAGGAGCCTACATGTGAAACCAGATGGGGACCATGAGAAGATAGGTACCATCATTCAAAAGGTGGCTCACAATTACTATTGGCCCAAAGTAAGATGGGACATTGAGAATTTTGTAGAAAGGTGTAGCATAGCACATGAGGGAACACCCACAAGTGGGAACATGGATCAGGACCTGGACACGCCACGGGGCAAAATTAGGCCTGATAATAAAAAGAAATATAGATTTGATAAAGTGGACCAAATGGAATGGGAAGCCCCTTTTCACGGACAAGCTTCACTTAACTGTTTTACTATGGCCACTATGCGGAGAGTGCAAAGAGATGTCTTACCCCAGGATAAGCCGACAATCCCTCAATCGGACTTAAACCAACTGGAGGAAGAGGATGTAGAGAGGAAATCTCTCATCAAGAATTTTAAGTGGGGAGACAGCCCCAAAAGAAAAATTGGTAGCGGTCGTTTTGTGAATGATAATTCTGGGAGGAAAAATCATCACTATAAAGCTTCGCGTGGAAGAGACCATACCGGTGCATGGACAAATAGGTCCACACAATTAAAGGTCCATATGTAGCTTTGTTAAGAACGTGGACTGATGAAAAGGCAGAGGAAAACATTACATCTTCATACCAATATGTTAATGAGCTGACCACTCGGTTGAAAACTGGCTGGAAACTTGCCAATGAAAATTTGAAACAAGCCAGGAAGAAACATGCTGCCTATTATAACAGGAAGGCGAAAGACAGAAATTTGGCTGTGGGAGAGAAAGTACTGCTTCTTTTGCCCGGGAGTCAGAATAAGTTACAAATTGGATGGCAGGGTCCATATACAGTTCTAGAGAAGGTGTCTAGAACAAATTATAAGATAGATTAGAAGGGGAAAGAAAAAATCTATCATGTGAATCTCCTGAAGAAATATTTGGAAAGAGAACATCAGGAAGAGACACACTTGTTGACCTTGTCCATCGCCATGGAGATGAAAAAGGAACCACTTTCATCATTTGAATATCCATTACACCCCTGTGAGACAGCAGCACAGGTGAAAATCAGTACACATTTAACGAAAACTCAGAAAGAGAGAGTGCAACAGGTTCTAAATAATCATGCAGAGGTGTTAACAGACCGACCAGGGCATACAAACCTATTGGAATATGATATGAAACTGATAGACCCCACACCTGTCTGTATGAAACCATATTCGATTCCGTTTGCTAAGGAGAAAGCTTTGAAGGAAGAGATAGACTATCTGTTGAAGGAAGGAATTATTTCGCACAGTGAGTCTTCGTATAGTTCCGGTGTTGTACTCTTAAGGAAGCCCTCTGGAGAACATAGACTCTGTATAGATTACAGGAGACTGAATGCTATTACAGAAGGACAGGTGGATCCATTGCCGGATACAAATCAGCTGTTTGCCAGACTAAATAAAGCTAAATATTTCTCAAAAGTGGATCTGAGTAAAGGATACTATCAGATTCCAGTAAAGCCTGAGGTTAGACCCTACCTAGCTTTTAGTACCTCAGAAGGACACTATGAGTTTAATAGATTGCCATTTGGATTGAAGAATGCGCCTAGTGTCTTCTCTAGAATGATGAGAAAATTATTGGATCCTCTGAATAATCCCTGTATAACAAATTTTATGGATGATATCCTTATAGCAACAGAAACATTTGAGGAACACATTGACTCTCTGAACATGCTGTTTGATCGACTTAGGGAGGCAAATTTAACAGCCCGACCAACAAAATGTTGCGTTGGATGTAAAGAATTGGAATTTTTGGGACACACAGTTTATCAGGGAAACATGACCCCTGACCCAAAGAATTTAGAGAAACTACAGAAAGCCCCGAGACCACAAACCAAGAAGGACGTGAGATCCTTTGTCTCATTATGTGGTTTCTACCAGAAGTATATCAAAAACTTTAATTCCATATGTGCACCTTTAACGGAATTGACACGTAAAGGACATCCAGATCGCATTACATGGACACCACAATGTGAAATGACTTACCAAGAATTGAAGGAAAAGCTCACAAGTAAACCCATTTTGAAATTACCTGACTTAAGTCAAGAATTCATAGTAAGGACGGATGCAAGTAATATTGGGTTAGGTGCAACTCTACTACAGAAATAGATGCATTGGATGGGGAATTAAGCCCAGTGGCATATGCTAGCAGAAAGTTGAATAAAGCTGAAATCAACTACTCAACTAGCGAAAAAGAATGTCTTGCAGTAATATGGGCGATAAAGAAATTCAATATTTATCTATATGGGAAGGCATTTAAGTTGCAAACAGATCACAAACCTTTATCGTTTCTAGCACAGGCTAAGCATGAGAACTCCAGGTTACTCCGATGGTCTTTACTTTTGGCTCCATATAAATTTAGCATTGAGTATATATCTGGAAAAACCAATTTGGGAGCGGATTTTTTAAGCCGCCATCCGTGTGATGAGAATCACCGTAAACACCAGAAATAATAATGAATTTCTCTATGTGAATATAGAATAAAGGACTGACATATAATGTCTGTTTTAAGAGGGGAGGTGTCGTGAAATATTCTAATCCACATATATAAATTATTAGGTAAATATAAAGCCTAACAAATAAAATTAATAAAGAGAAGAGCAATGGGAAAATAACAGTGCTGTCACAAAGAATGTACTCGAAATCCCCTTGTTTTCTGCTTCGTCTGCAAATTGTAACGCTTTCACGTTGATATAAAAGCTTACTGTATTATTACCCGCCTTCTTCAATGAAACGTGTGCTGCATTTCTAAGAAAAACATTGAGACGTACTGCGTAATGACCTAAATTAATCCTAACATTAATTATACTGCGTTACCAAAACGAACGAACAGATGGACAAAAGGATAAAGAGAGAGGGGAGGGCTGAAAATCAGGAACGCATGCAACACGCGTCGCGCGATACACAAATGCTGCCATCACGCGTGTAAGTCTACATGCACTAATTTTTTTTCAGACGGACAGTGATAAAATACACTACCCTTTCCCAGAGTTAGGTTTATAAATCATAAAAAAACTCTTATTAGAAAAGATAACATTAGATGGGTTTACGGTTGAAAACATAACAGTACCCAGACAGCACATCTTCGAAACAGGAGGTAGAAGAAATTGCATATTTTGAACGCAGCCACGTAGCTCCTTTAAATTAGTATTTTTGGGTTCCTTAGGGCTTGCTGACAAATAATATGTAAAACGTTACGCAAATAGTCCAGGAATTAATAAATTATACCCAAAATAAAATATTGAGGATGCCTGACAGCATGGAATCATTTCTGCTCATAAAATTTTTTTTATAACGTGTTTGAAAAAACCTTACGTTACATAAATAGCCTACCATGTAAACTCCAAATTGATTGGAGCGCAACAAATGAAAGCCTAACACGATTGGTCGGGCTATAAATACTATCTTGGTTGTTAGGGGAAACGGGGAAAGGTAACATTTTTTCAAACACTTGTCGAAACGGGCCTCATTGGTCAGACTCGCTGATATACACACTTGGGAGCGTTAGTTCGAAACCACTTGTTAAATAAGCTTGATAAAGCATCAGTGCGTTGAAGCCAGCTTATATTTGGCTAAATAAAAGCCTGGAAGATAAGCAGATGGGAATTTGTGCCAGTTTGTGCCAGAATTCATTGCTAATCAACGTATCTGTGTTTATTCGTATGAATTGTGGTAAGCTTGAACCATTCAATATCTTTTAATGAAAATTGAATGTGAATTGTTGATTTATGCCTGTATATATATGTGTAGTTCAGTGGCCAACGTGAGGTAAAGCCTGTAATGCTCCAGCCTGAACAGAGGGTGTCGGAGAGAAGTAAAACGGCATGGAATGGCCAAACAGTACACTGACACCTGGATGATTGAATAGAAAGAAATAATGCTGGAATTGCAGAGGCGTAGTAACCATTAAGAAGGGTAATACTGGAATAAAGTATTTCAAATGAAGCTGACAGTTGGCCTAATGCTCTGAACTCAATGTTGTGCTGTGTTGTGATCAGTGTAACAAGAGAGTTTAAGTTAGTTATGAAGTAGAAGGTACATCCTTCTTGATTTCAGGGACAGTGGTCCTGATGGTACTGAGCAGCACCTGGTCAGAGCTTTGCTGAATCCAGTGTCGGACAGCATACTCCTTGGTCCTTTTAGCTATCAGTGAGGTGTCTCCAGAGCCCAGAGGAGAATTCGAGCAGAGGAGTCCTTTCCTGCCGCCATCACGCCAGATAAGCTAACTTGGCCAGCTGAGCTCAACATTATATCCCCTCATCTTGAAATAACTTTGTAAAAATAACATTCAGAGGGGAATTTACTTGTCTTAATATCAGGAACTGAGAACATCTCCAATACTAGTCCCAAAAGACAAACTATTGAAGTCATGATGACAAATACCAACAGAGCTTGAACAAAACAAAACCAGTATTACCTCATTTTACTACTACACAACTGACACACATAGAATATTTGTAATAATATATGTCACTACAATATTCATATTAAATACATTCTGTACATAACTTGTAATTTAAATTGATTGTGATTCCTGGTTCCCTTGTAGTTGAATCAGGATACATATTCATTCATGCCAGTAATGAATACATATTGTTATTTGAAAAGTTACGAGTGACTTCTTTAAGATATTCTCATAGAGTGTTATATGTATGTGAGTGTCACAGTGTTGTTAAGAGTAGTGGATTAAATTAAATTGTTTATCTGTCTGTTGTTGTGACTTACACTTCATCATACACATACCCTAGACACATAACGTAGTCATCACACTATTCCAGAATAATTCTGACTGAGATATATAGATATGTGGTAGCAAGTAAGGTTATATATAATACACTACTCTTATTAGATATATATACCTTCACAGCTGATCTCAGTCAGTACACTAAGTCCCCTATAAATATTTATAACATCCCACTTCACCACAACCATGCAAAGGCACAACAGGCCAATCACCTGTTTGCTTTAAATCACGATTACTAGCAACACAAGAGAGAAAACTGGACTGATTCTAAAGGCAACGAACTGGAACGGACTACGGACTACGACTTATGGAACTTGGAACACAAGAAGTATAAATGGGAAGGAAGAGGAGCTGGTGGAAGAGATGAGGAAAGCAAAACTAGAAATCCTGGCTATAACGGAAACAAAGAAAAAAAGGACAAGGAGTCATGGATCTCGATGGCAACACGCTGCTCTACAGTGGTGTACCCATGTCTGAAAGAGCTAAAGGGGGCGTGGGTTGCATTGTGGCCCAAAATCAAAAAGATAGTATCAAGGGATGGAACTTTGTCTCGGAGCGCATTATGGTTGTTAAACTAAAAGAAGGAGAAACCATAGTCAACCTGGTCATAGTGTATGGGCCAAATGAGGATGAGAGAGCAGAGGTCAAGGAGGAATTCTTTGAGCTGCTTCAAAGGACAGTGGATGACTGCCTAGATGAAGTTATCATTTCAAATATGTCCGAGATGCTAGAGTCTGGAGGGGGCCAGAGATTGGAAGTGATCACTACCTGCTAACAATCAAAAGAACAACTGAAAGAGTTGCTCAGCCTAGGAACTGTCCAACATCACGCAAGAAACCAAGTAAACGAGCAGGAGAAATGAGCATTAGGACCTACAAGCTGAGAGAGCCAGAAATTAAGACCAGATATCAGGGGCTTATTACTGCAGCGGTGAGCAACACAGAAGAACGACCTGATGACTTGGAAACCCTCTGGATTAAATTCAAGGATATCATAAAGACAGCTGCTGCAGAAGCATGCGGTGAAGTCCGACTTGGGAACAAGAGAAAGAGGACACCTTGGTGGACAGAGGAAGTCAAAGAGAAAATAAGAGAGAAGAAAATGGCATGGAAACAATACTTAGGAGCTAAAAACACAACAGGACAAATGGAAAAATATAGAGAATATGTGACACTCAGAACAGAAGCAAAGAACAAAGTGCTAGCAGCAAAACAGAAGTCCTGGGAAGAATTTGGAGAAAAGCTAGAAAAAGATGCACAAGAAAACCAGAAATTGTTCTATAAGACCCTAAAGAACATGAGGAAGGAAAAACAACGCCCTCTCAAATTTATAAAGGACAAGCAAGGCAAATTGCTTACTGCCCCGAAGGAAGTAATGGAAAGATGGAAAGAATATTTCTCAGAACTCCTGGATGGTGAGCATGGTGAAGCATCAGAAATGATAAACACTAGCACAGAAGAGAAAACCAATGATGGTGAAGATGACATAAAGATGGAAGAACTGAAGGCAGCACTGGAGAAAATCAAGATGGGCAAAGCAGCAGGGCATGATGGTATAACACCAGAAATGGTTAAGTTCATGGGAGCATCAGGCGACCTATTACTCTTAAGGGTTTTACAGGCAGCGTGGTACAACAAGACCATACCAAAGGATTGGGAGATTGCCATCATAACACCAATTTTCAAAAAGGGTGACAATCGACAGTGTGGAAACCATAGAGGCATATCCCTTCTCAGTGTCCCTGGTAAAATCTACTCTAGAATCCTAGAGCAGAGACTCCGACGCCTAGCTGAGCCACAATTGGATGAGGTCCAGTGCGGATTCCGAGCAAACCGAAGTACTCAAGACCTAATCTTCACACTCAGACAACTGAGTGAAAAGGCCCTTGAGTATAAGAGTGAGATGCATCTTTGTTTCATAGATCTGGAAAAGGCGTTTGACAGGGTCCCCTAAGCAAACTTTGGGACTGTTTGGCAAAGAAGAAAATTCCAGCACCTCTGATTCATGCTATACAGAGCTTCTACAAGTCTTGCAGAAATTATGTGAGGACAGCAAACCATAAGTCAGAAGAGTTCAGGACCACCACTGGTGTAAGACAAGGTGATATCCTATCACCTTACCTCTTCATACTCCTTATGGACGATGTCATCAAGGCATGTAAGGAGAGAACAAGAAAGTATTCAGTGGGGTACTGGAAGATGAGACAGGTCTATATTTCGGAGCTGGCATTTGCTGATGATGTTGCCCTGATTGCTAAATCAGAGGCACATCTCCAATCCAACCTGCAAGTCTGGAAGGAAGAGCTGGAGAAGAGAGGGATGGTCATAAGCAGCTCTAAAACAAAATCCATGGTGATATCACGAGAAGAAAGAAAACTACAGATTAAGCTGGGAGAACAGGTCCTGGAGCAGGTCGACCACTTTAAATACCTCGGAGCTATTATAGACCGAAAGGGAGGCATCAAAGAAGAGTTGGCCACTCGAAAAGCAGCAGCTGGGAGACTTTTTCAGGCCATAAATCGAGGATTCCTCAGCAAGAGAGAGGTTGGTAAGAAAACGAAGATGGCTGTATACCGCTCCACCTATGTCCCAGTCTTGACATACGGATGCGAGTCATGGGCAATGACTACAACCCATAAAAGCCAGATCCAAACCTCAGAAATGAGGTATCTGAGGAAGGTGGTTGAAGTAACAAGAAGAGACATGGTACGCAACCAGACGATACGTCAAGGCCTTAAATCCTACCCCCTGCAGACCCAAGTAGAACAGTCCCAATTAAGATGGTTTGGCCATGTCTGCAGAATGGGAGAAGATCGGATACCACGACAAGCATGGGAAACAAAGAGCCAAGGATCCAGACCCCGAGGACGACCCAGAGTCCGCTGGGAGGACAACATTAGACAATCTTTGAAGGATCGAGGACTAGAATGGAACCAGGCCAGGAGGAAGACAGCCGATAGGATAGTCTGGCGCTCTCTCTTCCAAACCTCTACACCTCACGGTAGAAGGGGAACGACTAAGTAAGTAAGTAAGTAAGTAAGTGAACCCAAGCTCCTAATAAACGAGCTTCAAACAATAGCACATGCATATACAACATGTGCATCGCATACCGACCCCTATAACACAAACTTCCATTCTCTAACCATCTTACTTTCTACCTCCCAGCCCTCTGCTTTATTCCGCACAAACCTAACCAGACAACACTTTTTTTATTTTTTCAACCACTGAAGAATTCTTACACCAGATCCGAACATTTCGCTCAATCTACCCGCCTTTCCCCGCTAAAGAAATCATTATCAACGCTTAATTAAGCATATTTCTGAGTGCCGACCGAGGGCTGAGAACCCAGGAATCCGACTGAGGCAAATCAAAAAGGGGAGCTAATCACAAAACGACTGTTAATGACACTATACTTTAAGAGGATTACTTTCCCGTTCGATGTAATTATCTGTTTGGATTTGTTAAAAAAAATTTCACAAGAAGTTGATTTTTATTTTTAAATCTGTAATTTTTATTTTTTTTAATTGTAAGGATATAGATTGAAGAGGACATAATGTAATGTATGGAATGAGAAAATTGCAGAGAAAAGGTAAAATGGAGATTGAAAAAAAAAGCGTGAGAAGAAGACGGCAAGTGGGCTGAACTCATGATAATTGTATTAGCATTTTCTGTCGGTCTTGTCGAAATTTTAATAATGTTTGAAAAAACAAAAAAACAACAAAACAAAACAAGGGAAACATATTCCGGGGATAAAATTAATTTGTTCCGGAAAATTTGCAGTTCCCATTTTATAATAATGGTGTCAAGGGGATTTTGCACGCTTATAACGAACGTGTTTCCGGCGTCCATCGCAAGATCTCTCCTAATTGCCCCTAATAAGGCATCGCTTTTCTTTCCTACGCGGGCGTAGCCGTTCGTTAAGCCTAATTATACGTGAATATGGACAAGGCTTAAATTAAGATGTTTTATGGATACAACACTTCGTGAGCAGCACCTAAGTACACTTTGCACTTCTGCATACATTTTACTTTTAAATCCTTAACAGTGTCTCTAATAGTCAGTCTGCTGTAAAGTACATGTATTTTGGTTCGGTTCAGTTTTTGTCTTCTTGTAGCGAGGCGCGTTACTTTCAACCTATTTGGTTACATCAGAGCGCATTTACCATCCAAAAATAAGTGAATTCCTTTCACTGCTAACCCGATCAGCGTTGATAGATACTAAGTCCTGAAAAGGACTAACATTATCTATCTGCTAGCGTAAAGCCCTAAAAGGGACTCAACAGCTACGCCAACGCTGCCGAGCTAAGGTTAAGTATATGTACATATATGCGAATGGACATGTATGCTAGGGGCTGTGACGGGGTTCTCCTCAGAATCCGAAATATATCTGGATCCGAGATATTTTAATAAATTCGAAATTTGACGGATAATACTTCACATTTCTTACGGATTTCAGAGTTAGAACATATCATCATTATAACTTCCACTGTTGCCTCCTCTGGAGCATAGAGCCACCACGGTAGCTAGTCTCCCAGCATGAAGCCTGCACAAAAGCATTCATGTGTTCTTGCGGCGGTAATCTCTGACAAAAATATGTTTTTAGACGCAGCTGTTGCCGGTCCCATGCCCATTCTCCTATTAGTCACATTTTACGAATTTGACTAAATGAGTAGTAGTCATATTCGTTCTTAATGCCCTTGGAGACCTCCCGAGAACTACCTGAAAATGTTGAAAATATGTACGATTTACCAGTTTCAGCACTTGTGGAGTTTTCAGGCTACTTATCACCCATTCGAGGCTCTCCTAGCAAGCTCTCACTTATATTCGTTGTACTAATTTGTGAGCCGAGGCCTCAAGCGACCGGCTAAATGGAATTTCGCAGGTGTGCTGGAGTTAACGCCTTAGCATTCGTCGCCTTCACTCGCGTCATTTGAAAGTGGGATAAATTTTACACTCATTTCTATGGGAGCTTCTCTCCTCATCCATTGGATTAATAAATTCACGGAACAGGGATAGGCACTTAAGTGTAGGAGTAGTTTCAGTCCAGGATTTATCCTAGCAGGAGGTAGGAGAGACCATTTTGTCATAGGAACTGGGGGCCCCCTGTCAGTTACGAAAACTGGATGAGTTACGGACTCACTAAGTGTTGGTGTGGAGTGAGGGAATTTCAGTGTGTGTGCGATTGAGCCTAGTGGTGTGGACAAAGGAGATGGCCATAATTGTTCATGGTGATTTTTTAAAATTTCTTTTGTAGCCTTTCGACATTTTTTAAGGCCTACTGATTTTTATTTGATTCATGCTTGGTGTCGTACTTTTGTTTGTTTAATAAAACACAACACCTTTATGTGGCGGTCAGAATCTCCTCTCTTATAACTGTCACTGAATGTCGTAACGTTGTCTCTTACTGCCTTAATGTTTTTTATGAGCATAGGAGGGCGAGAAGCAGATTGACATAGAAAAGTAAGTCTCAGGAGGCTGAAGACGTGGCCCAACCACTCTTCACAAGTCATATCTCTTCTCATAATTTCATGTGACTCTATTTTCATCTATTTCACATCTTCGCATTCACAGTCTGTCTGATCTCAGACATACTCTATTCACAATCTATTCCTACCTGCGGCACTAGCCTTCCTGGATAAGGGCAAAAAAATAGGAGGTCCCGTGGTCAAGTTGCGTACGTTAAAAATCCCTCGGTAGCTGGAAATCGTAAAGAGTAGGCCTTACGGTCACTGCCCTGGCAAAAATTACAAAATTAGGAAATCTACCCGCCACAAAATTATTTATAGAGTATATTACAGATCCTCGCCGGTGTTGCGGAGTTCGTGCACTGTGCTGAGATCATCTTAGTGTGTGATCTAATGGAGAAAGTCGGATCAATGATGGAGTTGTCCGTGTGCAATGAAGATGGTACTTGAATTAAAAACTGACTTCAATTCCATTTCTTTAATTTCTTTTTGTCCTTCTCATGTATTTTTCCAGTTCTCTTCTCAGTGTGTGTTTTTTTTTTTTTTTTTTTAATTAAATCCCACCGCTGTTTCTTGGTATTTTCTAAAAAGAACTGCCTTTTGCTGGTAACAGCTGGTTTCAAGATTATATAAGACACAATCCCTCCTCCATTAAAAAAAGACAAAATGTGACACGGCGAAATATTTGCTAAGGAACAAACATGGCTGCCTCATCTTCCATCACGAAAAGCGCTCAATTTTTAGTTTAATGTTATTAACTCTCTCTCTTAGTTTTTATTTATCGCTAATATTTATGTTTTATCTGTGCTCATCTCCGTGTGATGCCCCAGGCAAGTACAATTCATAAGATTTACATGTTTCTGTAGTTGCGCGAGGTTTGTGTGACATGTCCGCTGAACATATTTAAAAGAAAACAGAATTATTTAGATCACATAGTTTATACGGATCAAACCTCTGTTCATTTGCATCTTTGATAATGTTCTCATGATGATGATGAAAAGAAATGTCGATAGCTGACATCCTTACGGTGCATTACTACTTATAATTAACTTTTTAAATCTAAAAACTGGTTACTGTACCTGTGTGTGAAAAAATACGTTGTTTCTCGTATTCTGGTTTTCACTCCTCCAAGGCAGTGTTACTCGACCATTCCTTCTACAGTACTTGCTAATTCTTTCCTTGTTTATTGTTTACGCTTTCATCGTTCACTGTTATCTTACCATAACTTGTCCTACTGCGCCACTCTCCATTCTCATTTTGCCTGACCGCCCAATGTGTTTTTAAGATTACTGCGATATTCGTTTTGTCAACACTAGATGGAGGAGTGAAAGATAAGCTGGGATTGCCTTTGTACAAGATGGCATAGGGCGAAAACCCAAACGTTGTCGGCGAAGGTTGTGACGTGGAAATGTAAATAGTGATACCTGACAACCTTTGCTTTCCCATTTAATGCCTACCATTTGCTAAAGCAAAACCACGCAATTTCTGACTGTCTGACTCACATCTTAATCCACGCCTCTTTTTTGTCTACTTGACCTTACCAAACGAGCTTGCGAGCCTGTTTACAAACTGCGCAAACTTTCATCTATTCAGGGGAGCGAATCACGTTTGCTTAACTGAGTTTCTCACGCCAGCTGATTTGTCAATATTATGATAACTGGCAGATAGCACGTGCAGAACACGTGGGAGGTAACAGCTTTGAAGTTTCTCTACGAGGGGGAGCAAGTCCTGTGATGCCCATACATTTAGGGAAAGGTATCTCTTTAATCTCGTGAAACAAGGAAATTTGCAGACCGGAGCCCGCTACATAGACTAATCTCTGTTGTCATTAGCAGCGGCCGACAAAAGCGAACGAGAACCCGTGATCGGGGGAATCGGTGTCCTGAATTTTTACTACGCACGAGAAGTGCGAAAAGTAACATCCTTCTGAGATCAAAATACGATGATCCTATATAAACCACGTTTGCCTCCAACCATTATCAGTTGTCGCTCAGATTTTTTTGGAATAATCTAGCTCGTTATTCTAGAGCCATTGTGAAAGTGTGTTATTAGCATTTCGTGGAGATTGTTTCATATTGTGGTAATAAAAATTAGCATTTACGTGATTTGATGTGTTAAGTTTACCATTAAAATTCCCTATGATTTTCTAGGTGTTAAGACTAGCGAATTAAATAACGCATAGCTATTTTTGTTCCTGATGTTTCAGTTGTAATGTAAATTTAATCACTTGCTATCACCCAGAAAGAAATGGTTTAGTTGACTAATAAATACACTAGGCGAATGATAATTGACGGGCATACAATTCACTTCTAATTCATTAATTGTAATTATATAAGCGACTAGGGTAATATCATGTGGCAAAACAAATAGCTAGTAACGACAAGCAATATTTGTATAACCGCGATATTGGTTAAAGATTAAATAATAACTAACCAGACAGGATAGGCTAGACATAACGTGCGCCTTTTAATTTAATCAGGGACGACGGAGAGGATGAGAGACGTCTCGTCCCCTTCCGTGTGTATATATATATATATATATATATGTATATATATATATATATATATATATATATATATATTATTAGCAGTAAGTGTTTCATAATGTTCTTATATCCTTTAGGCAACTTGTTCAACAGCGACCAGCATTTTTTACTTGGCCATATCTTGGGCCGTATCTCGACTTTTTTTTAACTGAGTGAAAGTAAAGTTGTCTTCTGTTGGCTGACGCGTCTCCAAGTTTCAGTTGTGAACAGGATGGGCCACAGAGACGAACGGACATTATTAATAAGTAAAATTTTAACGGGGACTGACCAAATACCCAGAGATATTTTCTTGCATTTTTATCAGCCCATTGTGGTGAAATAACAATAATTGTTCTCCCGACTTCTGATAGTCGTTTTATTCCAAGAGGATATTTATCCAGACGAATCACGCTATTTCAGAATCGGCACCCACCAGAGTTAGCCGGTAGGATCTATCTAATCAATCGCATACCAATATCAGTAACAATTTGTAGCAACTAGCTGTGTCCAAATACCAGAAGTATTCGTTTCCCATTCTTTGTGGTGAGCACTTATCTCGGTATTTCTAGCATTAACCAGTCAAAGTGACAATATCGATCCAGGATTATCTCACCAAACTTGGCGTCCACCTTTATAAAGTTACTGCTAAGGCTGGACTGGGGCCAAGTTTGCTACTGAAGCCTGACATTTCCAATATCGATAAATTTATCCAGGATAATTATGCATGACTGGAAATGTCACCAGATTAGGTAAGGAAAGAGAGAACGTGGCCACGCATGAGAGAGAGAGAGAGAGAGAGAGAGAGAGAGAGAGAGAGATATTGAATATTTTCTTGTTAATGTATTTTGTACCAAACTATCTTATTTGGCTTTAACAACTGTTTACTTTACGGGATAGCAAGTATTAGAAATTTTGCTCCCTTTACTGTCCACATACTGTAACCTATTGCTAACATTTTTGACATTTTGGGTTATTAACTTGGTTGGGTTCTTATCATATCACCGAGAGGAGGGCATAGGCATTCTGTTAATTCTCTATACGTAATTTTGATGTATTTGATTCTTTGATATTCGATGTTGTGAAGCTTAAATGATAATAAACAACAAACTAACTAAACTTTGTGTGTCGGTCAAACCCATACCCAATAACCATAGTTTTTCACGGTTGTGTGTCTTGTAGTAACATATTTGTGCATGTGTGTGAGTGGTTAAACATATATGTTACATGTATGGAGAGTAGGATTGTCTGATAAAAAAATTGCAGTCGTAAAGATAGTCTGGACTAGAGTATCTTCTCAATCCAGAGACAGACTCTACCCTTAAACTATTCACTCGTGAAATCTACTTCTTATACCTTTAACCTACGAGTACATAACAACCTATGATACGGTGACATGAGTTGCAGGTAATTGCCACTAACCAACTTCTCTCAGTTGTCCAATATGGATAACAGATTATATTTGGAGATAAATGTCAGTTCACAAACATAACGTGCCCAAATACATGGTCGATTTCACTGCGATGTCGGAAGATATCAATCTTGTAAAGATTAAGACACGGAAAGTGATGTAAAGTTTCTGGTAAATTGACTTTTTGTAATAATCAACTACAGAAAAGTAACATCTTGGAGGAGATTATCAGCGATAGATCTGTGAAGTAGTGAGTTGTCAAACAAGAGAGGCAACAATGAAAGTGACAAGACCTTATATGATCATGGAATTTAAAAATACCAAGTAAAGGGCAATATCTTATGTTGTCATGTAGTAATGTTATACATGAGGATAGTGGGGTGGGGTGGGGGTGGCTACCAACATTAGACACTTATTTGCAATGGGTTTGGCATTTGGGATGCTAAGATAGATTGCTCCAGATTGAATCTCTCCTCATTGAAGCAACTTGAGTGTGTGGGCAAAAATTTTGCCTATAACATACCGCGTTATAAGACTACTTCACTGACTTCCAATTTCGTCAAGGATAAATCATAAACAGCCAGGAACACGGAATAATAGGACTCCAATATAGGACAGTCCATAGGACTGGAAGTGAATTCTAAGATTAGAAGCGAGTAACACCACATTCATCACTTTGCGCCTTAAATTCTAGGATCCTACTTCACGTGTACCCAATTAGACACCTTACACACCGGAAAGGTACGACATCTTTAACAGTTGCCTAACAATATTTGGACATTTCCTGTGCAAAAAGTAGGTGCTCGTCCGATATTGGGTTTGTAGTACAAGTTGTCAACAGTCGACGCCAGACATCAATATCAGACGGGTCTTCAAGACAACCTTTGTAGTTACCGCAGCTTTACTGCATGGGACTTGCTACAACCATCAGATTTGACTATTGAAGAGTGTCGTAGATTTTCGATAGGGGAATTAAGAATTGGGTTGGTCCCTTCTGAATAGATTTGAATAAGTGATAGTCACCGTGAGAAGTAGTAATAGCAATAGATTTCCACGAGTGAGATGGTAGAAATGTGATGGAGGCTGTCTTTGAAATCAAGAAATCTTCTCTCTTTCACCTATCTTCTACGACAGATTTAGATTGAGTCAGACAGTCTACACACATATATATGAAATATATATATATATATCCACTCACATACATGCACACATAAGACGACAGTTAGACGTACAGACGTGGGGAAAACTATGACAATGATTATATGAATAGTTTGGGAAAACGAACTGACCGACACGCTGGAATAAATTTTATGAGTAGTTTATTTATCAAGACTAAACTTCTCTCACAACATATGAAATCACATCAAGCATATACAAAAAAATCATAAACAAAAATCAAGAAATGCTACAAGAATGATAGACCCGTTGGTATGATCCTTCCCTCGATGTATGGCTCACAGTCCCGTTAGAAGAAAGTGATAGCCCATAGAGTCACAGATACATATGATTTAGTCTAAAATTCTTCCCCTTTAAGGTATAAACAGACTGGATACTCTGATCTAGTTTAAGGGAATATATATATATATATATATATATATATATATATATATATATATATATATATATATATATATATATATATATATATATATATATATATATATATATATATATATATGTTGCGTATGGTTTTTTACAACATTTTGGTGTTGCGCATCAAAGAGCGCTGAATTGAGTTTGGTGAAAATATTTGAAGATATGTGAATAGTACACTTAGGTGCATTATTATTGCGCGCAGTAAAATAAGGATGACGTAGGAGTTTTTTGGGTCTTGAAACAATGACGTGGAGAACATAAATGGACCCAAGAAATAAACAAGACTTGAACAGCCTTGTGTGTGCTGGTTTGCTTGAAAACCCGTAGAAAAGGGTTATATTGATTCGTGCCATGAATGGGAATGTATACCAGGATGAGTACTATTAATAATGTATAATGTGATGCTTATACATTTTTTAGACTGGCAGGTCTATACACCGTAAAAATCGGAGTCTTAAAGATCCTGCCTGCTTTGTCGCTAATGTGTGCTGAATTTGGGAAAATTCATGTTAATGAAGTTATACGAGTTTGAAAAGAAGGTACGGTAGAAGGGCACGGATATAATCAATACATAGAGATGTATAGAAGTATTGGGACTAATAAGCAACAATGTAGTACCGTCAAGGAGTATAACACTATGTTACGAATAGACAGAATGACATTAACTAAGGACGGTTCATCATGTCTCATGGATCATGAGTTTTCAATAAAATGTGTTGTTATGTTACCGGAACAGCATTGGCTCCTTACCTGGTTATATTTGAGCTGTTGGGCATATCTGAGACATTACTAATTCGTGATCCCTTGTGAGAGAACACTGCATAAATAATACAGGGACGATACAGTGCAGTTTTTGGCATACCCACGAATAAAACATTCGCGTGACACTTTTGTTGTATACCAATGTTCTAACATTCATATAGACACATATGGGAATAATAATGGTATACATATATCAAATGCAGACAAACTCTTTTAATACACGGGAATAAACGAACGGGCGGACAGTACTTTAACATGGTGGCCAGTATGGGGAACCTTCCCTTTCTATTAATTCAGATATTTGGAGCTCAGTTAATTGCCACGCATATTGGAACAATGACACTTGTTGCATGCTCAATCAATCGATCGTTATGTCAAAGTCGTAACCTTGACTTGGAAGGTCAACGTTCGTGTGATGTACATATTCAAGTCTCCAGAGAATTATCATAATTGTACCGGGGGAGTTATGCTACAGTTTTCGATTTCCATTTTCAAGTCCTGCTGTGTACCTGCGGAGGTTACATTGAGTGACGTCATTCGGTAACAGATACTTTCAACCAGAGCGAATTGCTGGTCCTTTTGAGAATTGCTCATCTTCAGTTCAGCTGTATGAATTTCATAACCTGTGTTAGATAGAATACTTTACGAGGAGTACTGGGATTCCCTCAGATAAGTAGACATTGTTATTATGGTGTCAGTACCCTGGTTTTTATTAGTGAGCACCTTTCTTTGTCATTTTAACTCGTAAGATGCTTGTTCTTCATCATAGATGTCCTGGGGTGTTTTCCTAGGTTGATTTCAGGTCGATGAATCGCAAAGGCTTATAGCCAGTTTCTTTGGGGCTGCTGAAATGTCGTAGATTTTTGTGTTGACGCCGTGGTTCTTTACGATATTATCTCTTCTTTAATTGTTTAGGTGCGGTGATGGTCATTGCTAACGTGTATATTTCTATGTAATTAATTCTCTTCATGGACCATTATGTTTTCAGTAGTACTATTATCTTGTATAATTTCTTAGTTGATCGATTTATAGCTGCATATTTTATTAAATAAAAGATGATCGATCTCCAGTAATGAGTATCGATAAGGTGACGAATATAGGATACTAATTGGAATACTACAGTTTATTTGATGAGGTAAATATATTAATTCAGATTCTGAAATGTCGACGGCGGAATACTTTATTAAACAGGGTAAAATTCTTGGTTTATCAGGAGACAAATTACAAGAGAAGAGTTTGCTCAAACAGAATATAAAGAGGCGCAGGAAAGAGAGAAACGTCAGTTAGAATTAAAAGATAGAGAATTAGCCAACCAGGAACGTATGAAACGGTTGGAAATGGAAGATAATGAGAAAAGGTGGCAAGACGAAGAGAAAAGGAGGCAAGACGAAGAGAGAATTAAACTCTTGGAGATGGAAGAAAATGAGAAAAGGAGACAATATGAATTTACACTTGAGGGAGAAAAACGAGCCCATGAAGAGAGAATGTTGCAGTTAGAAATTGAAAGACAGAAGTTGCAAAATGGAAATGCTACTAGTCAATCACACACTCAGAATGATGGTCAAAAAGGTGACATTAAAATCCATTTGCCCATGTTTAAACCAGGGGTCGATGATATAACGTTCTTCTTGTCAAGATTTCAATTGGTATGCACAGAATATAAAATTGATAAAAGTAAGTGGTGTAGCAAACTGATGAATTTTTTATCAGGAGAGGCGTTAAGTGCAATCGCTTCGTTAGAAGGCGATAGTCAAAACTATGATGAAGCTAGAGCTACGCTATTAAAAAAATATCAGCTTACAGCTGAAGATTATAGAAGGCGTTTTAAAGAGTTGTTGCCGGAAACAGGAAAAGAGTTCTCGCAATTCATTTCGGATATTCGTTTAACTTTTAATCGTTGGATCGAACTTGAAAAAGTACAACGGAATTTTGAAGATCTGGCAGATTTAATATTACGGGATAAGGTATTATCCTCAGTAAGTGATATGTTTTTGGCATTTTTACAGGAGCGGAATCCTAAATCGTTATCGGAAGTTGAGACCCTAGGGCGCCAGTTTTCAGTTGCTCATCCGAACTTGAATGTCAGAAACACTAAATTACATGAATCGTTACAGTCAGCGGGTGTTGCTACTGTAAATAACAGACAAGGAAAATTTAGGTCGAATAGTGGTGACAGAGATAGGTTTCGTCATAGAAGTGCCAGTTCAGATCGAAATAATAATTATCAAAGAAATTTTTCTCATTTTGAAGGTGGAAATAGAAAAGATTCACCAGTTGGCAGAAGATGGAATAACAATCATTTTGGAACTGGTCAACAGGTTGATTTGGGAAACAGAGACAGAATGAATTGGCAACGAAACACTCCTAACTTTTACAGTTACAATAAAGCACGTTACTCGCAGAATAATAATAGACATTTGTATAACAATAGACAACAAAATGACAGGGCATTTCGGTCAAATAGTTATAATCGATCTGCTTACCATGGTAATTCTGTTCAAATGTCGGAAAATAATGTCGCAGATAACAATAATACTGTTAATCAAGCAAATGCGTGTGCGTCATTTGATTTTAATAATGCTGAAACATGTTTGGAATGCAAGAATCTATTTCAGCCTGACGTGGTATCCAGACTGAGATGTGGACACCCATTGCCGGCGTTACCTGCAATGTCAGCTCATGAAGGAACCGGGTCTTTAGAGTTTCACAAGGGCTTACTTAATGGCATGCCAGTAACTTTATTAAAGGATTCAGGTTGCACGACGGTAGGTGTGCGACAATGTTTGGTTGATCCTTCTTGTTGTACAGGCACATGGGTTAAGTGCATTACGTTTGGTGGTAGAATTGAGAAATTTCAAACTGCGGTGGTTCATATCGCGACGCCATTTTTTACGGGACAAATAAAAGTATGTTTGTTGCCGAATCCAGTTTGCGATTTAGTTCTTGGTCGCATTCACGGTTTTAAAGAGTGTACTCTTGAGCAAATAAATGATTGGGAACGAGAACACGTACACAGGGCTAATGTTGTGGTTACTCGAGCACAGGAGCAGTCTCAACATAATGTTGTGCCACTAGTTAATGATGATGTGTTACACAGTAACATCAACAAGGAAGTTTTTTCTACTTTACAAAACAGTGATGTTTCATTAAAGAAATTTTTTAGATTAGTCCAACAGGATGATACAAATGGTCATACTTCTCACAAACAATGGTATACTATCGTAAATGACATATTAGTGCGAAGATTCAGAGATAGTAAATCTTGTCATATTACTACTCAGATCATGGTGCCTAAGGTAATGAGATCCTATATCTTGAGTCATGCTCACGATTCCCGTTGTGCAGGTCACATGGGATACTCTCGTACTAGATCTAGAATTCTGGCATCTTTTTTCTGGCCGGGAATGTCGAAAGACATTGCGATGTTTTGCCGTTCTTGTGTTACTTGTCAGGAGGTGAAGTCTAGAGGGGCACGTCATTTGGCTCCCATTCAAGCAGCCGATATTCCGGTGCGTCCATTTGAGAAGATGGCCGTGGACATTATTGGCCCACTTCCTATAATGTCATCGAGAGGACATAGATATGTATTAACTTGTATAGATTTGTGCACGCGGTGGCCAGAGGCTATACCACTCAAGAACATTACTACGCAGGATGTGGCTGATGCTTTGTTTCATATCTTTACTAGAATCGGATTTCCGAGAAAATTGTTGTCGGACAGAGGTTCTCAGTTTGTGTCAGGTGCAATGACGGAGGTTATGGCAATGTTTCATATAGACAGATCACTGAGTTCCGTATATCACGCCGCCTCAAACGGGATGGTGGAGCGTCTAAATCGATCAATAAAACAGATGTTAGGAAAGATTACAATCGATTTTCCTAAAGAGTGGGACCGAGTTTTACCAGCGGTACTTTTTGCATATCGTGAAATACCGAATGAGCATACAGGTTTCAGTCCATTTCAACTTGTATTTGGTGCTCAGCCCAGAGGTCCATTGTCTTTAATCAAAGACTTGTTGATTGATTCTTCCTTGTCGCAAGAAACTCAATCGTCTTACGAGTATGTTGTAAATCTTAGGAAAAAAATCATGGATGCATGCCAGCTGGCAACAGATGCATCGGAAAGAGCTAAAGAAAAAGCTCGTATGTTACAGAATCACTCAAGACGTCTTCGTCTTCTTGTACCAGGCGACGAAGCGTTCGTGCTTTTTACCGAGCAAACAGAATCGACTACTGATAACTTGGTGTGGTCCATTCAAGATTCTGTCACGTATTTCAGATGTCGATTATGTCCTTGATGTTAAGGGACAAAGAAAGATTTTTCACATTAACATGTTGAAAGAGTTTCACTCAAGACCTGAACATCTTCAGGCAGTCTTTCACGCGGTTGATAATGTAGGTTCACATCCAATGAGCTGGGCGTCTTTATCAGTTATTCAGGAAGAAGAATCTTCTTTCCCAGCTGTATCAATGACGTTTCCTAGTCTACCAGTTCAATCTACCGAAACTTGGGAGGACGTGACAATCTGTCCGAATCTTACACTTGAGAACAAAACACATGTATCCGAATTATTACATTCGTTTCATGATGTACTTACAGATATACCAGGCAAAACAAATGTCATCACACATGACATCATTTTAAATGATGAAAAGGCTATTAGAGTGCGTCCATACCCGATACCATTACACTTTCAAGACAAAGTAAACAAAGAAATAGATGACATGCTGCAATTAGGTATAATCAGTTCTTCTCAAAGTAATTTTGCTTTTCCCATGGTTGTAATAAGAAAAAAAGACAATAACATTCGGCTCTGCATTGATTTTAGAAAATTAAATCAGGTCACAATTTTTGACGCCGAACCGTTACCATTATTGGATGATCTTTTACCAAAATTAGCGGATGCAGTATATTTCAGTAAGTTCGATCTGTCAAAAGGTTATTGGCAGGTCCCGTTGGCGGAAAGATGTAAACATTTTACGGCTTTTGCTACTCCCAGAGGGTTGTTCCAGTTCAATTTTATGTGTTTTGGACTGATGAACGCACCTGCTACGTTCACTAGAATGATGAGAATTCTCTTCTCGCATAGACAAGATATAATCTCGTACATAGATGATATTTGTTTGTTTAGCAACACTTGGGAAGAACACTTTCACGGTTTACACTCTCTATTATCCACGCTCAGATCTGCTGGGTTATCTGCTAGACCATCTAAGGTGTATATTGGATTCTCTGAGATTACTTTTCTAGGTCATAGGATTGGTCATGGGAATCTTCAAACTTTGGAGCAGAATGTTTCCAAGATTCTAAATCTTTCCATTCCTAGGACAAAAAAAACAAGTCCGAAGTGTGTTAGGACTAGTGCAATATTATGGTAAATTTATTCTTAACTTGTCTTCAATTACATCAGATCTGTCCACTCTACTTAGGAAAGGGGCTCCTAATGTAATTAGGTGGACTCCAGAATGCAATGCTGCTTTTCTTAAAATTAAGGATTTATTTTCATCCCCACCGATTTTAAAACTACCCAGGCTTAATAATCTTTATACTCTTCGAACATACGCTTCGTCCAAGGGCGTTGGTGCTGTGTTGCTTCAACAATTTGATGGACATCTGCATCCGATCACGTACATTTCAAGAAAGTTAAACAAGGCGGAAATGAATTATTCGGTGTTGGAAAAAGAACTTCTCGCAGTGGTATGGGCAGTAACCAAATTAGAGAAGTATCTGTTAGGTGTAACTTTCGTAATACAGTCAGATCAGAAAGCTTTGGCGTATTTAAAGACGAAGAACCATAAATGCGCCCGAGCAGCCCGTTATTCGATTCTGATGCAGCCGTATAATTATACTATTCAAGCAATTCGAGGGTCCGACAATGTGGTTGCAGACGTACTGTCGAGGTGCCCTCAGGAAGACAGTACACAAGTTTTTAATGAAGTTAGTCCATGGTCAACAGTAGTGGTGATGTAATTGGGACATTGAATTTTTATTAGTGTTATCCGGAACCCAATTTGGTATTTATGGTGTAAGGTGCACATACAGTGTACTATAATATGACTGTACGGCAATGATATTCTATAGCGTATTTTTGCGTGTATATTATAGAGGTTCCTAGGGGCATGGACATAAGTAATTTGTAACCAATGTATGCATGTATTTGCTATTTTTTGGGGTTGGATCAGGAATAAACAGATATGGGATTTGCAGTGTACTCTGTATTGGTGAGGTACACATTATTGCAATCATTTTCCATTGGATAGGTAATCCTATTAGATGTAACCATATTATATAAGTTTTGGTTCTAGTATTATTGATACTAGAGGTAATAGAGGGTGGTGTTGATTTCCCGTAATTTGTTTTAATTTAGTAATATTATTACTTCCTACATGGATTTTATTCATAAGGCAGTAGATTATATGACTTGTTTATCACCGTTTCATCTCATCGACGACTGACTGATTATATTATGAGACATTAGCTGAATTAGACTTACTGAGACTTAGGATAGTATTATGTTGGTATTTTTTTTTTTTTAAATTACATTAAGTGGTACAATTTTGAAGAAAAAAGAAACTACGTGTCTTTTTTCTTAACGGTGGTAGGGGGTAATTGTTGCGTATGGTTTTTTACAACATTTTGGTGTTGCGCATCAAAGAGCGCTGAATTGAGTTTGGTGAAAATATTTGAAGATATGTGAATAGTACACTTAGGTGCATTATTATTGCGCGCAGTAAAATAAGGATGACGTAGGAGTTTTTTGGGTCTTGAAACAATGACGTGGAGAACATAAATGGACCCAAGAAATAAACAAGACGTGAACAGCCTTGTGTGTGCTGGTTTGCTTGAAAACCCATAGAAAAGGGTTATATTGATTCGTGCCATGAATGGGAATGTATACCAGGATGAGTACTATTAATAATGTATAATGTGATGCTTATACATTTTTTAGACTGGCAGGTCTATACACCGTAAAAATCGGAGTCTTAAAGATCCTGCCTGCTTTGTCGCTAATGTGTGCTGAATTTGGGAAAATTCATGTTAATGAAGTTATACGAGTTTGAAAAGAAGGTACGGTAGAAGGGCACGGATATAATCAATACATAGAGATGTATAGAAGTATTGGGACTAATAAGCAACA
This sequence comes from Oreohelix idahoensis, assembly GCA_024509875.1. NCBI lineage: Eukaryota > Metazoa > Mollusca > Gastropoda > Stylommatophora > Oreohelicidae > Oreohelix > Oreohelix idahoensis. Next base: position 277,288 of record JAMPIV010006512.1, read on the forward strand.
ATGTAGTACCGTCAAGGAGTATAACACTATGTTACGAATAGACAGAATGACATTAACTAAGGACGGTTCATCATGTCTCATGGATCATGAGTTTTCAATAAAATGTGTTGTTATGTTACCGGAACAGCATTGGCTCCTTACCTGGTTATATTTGAGCTGTTGGGCATATCTGAGACATTACTAATTCGTGATCCCTTGTGAGAGAACACTGCATAAATAATACAGGGACGATACAGTGCAGTTTTTGGCATACCCACGAATAAAACATTCGCGTGACACTTTTGTTGTATACCAATGTTCTAACATTCATATAGACACATATGGGAATAATAATGGTATACATATATCAAATGCAGACAAACTCTTTTAATACACGGGAATAAACGAACGGGCGGACAGTACTTTAACAATATATATATATATATATATATATATATATATATATATATATATATATATATATATATATATATATATATATATATATATATATATATATATATATATATATATATATATATATATATATATATATATATATATATATATATATATATATATAGTTAGCAATACCTTGCATAAAGAAATGTTATGACAGCAAAAATGAATGGGTGTCAAAATACCACCATAAAGGGATCGCTCAGTCCTGCATTCACTCTATTCATTCAACTGTGATCACGTGCATTTTTTTTGTTATACTCACAGCTTTGGTAGCCACTTCGGGAACCAAAAAAAGCAATATTTTTGGGACTTGCCCATACAGAATCTTCAATGGTAATCTTGGCCAAGAAAACCCCAGGTCCAAAAAGACGGGTTGAATTCACTACTTCCGGGACCGTTCTCTTCGGAATACTATTGTTTTGGATGTCTGTTTAAGTCACATAAAATTGTCCAGGCACGAGCGTTTATAGCGAGCACAGTGTCAACATCTTAGATTTCAAATGAATGAGGAATGTCAGGTCGGCACCTTCTCTCAGTATAGGAATTTAGTTGGTCACACCACCACTTGTCAACAGTGTCGGGAAAGTTACTGATTGTAATATGTTACTTGCCACAAAGGCTGAAAAATGACTAGAGTGTTCTCAGGAAGAATCAAATCAGGCTCGATGACCCGTTACTTTTTTAAAATCTTAAAGTTCTTGTAAAAGTTATACATCAAATCTTTAAGAATGTTTGTTGTTTTCTTCACATATTTATCTCTTTACTCAAACGCTGGCAAAGTTTGGGTACCACAGTTTCACTATACATAAATGGAAAGAACACATATCAAATAATTATACATACTATAACTGATAATTTAAACTGCAAGCGTAGCTTGTCTTATAGTTTAACACTTCCCGTGGAATAAGTTATATTTAAAAATCAAACATCCTGAATTAGGAATACCTACGCATTCCGTCAATACTCAAGATGTAGCAGTCATTTAATAAGTTAGTTTTAAAATATTCTCGACTGCGTATTAGCAACAAAATTAAATCCATTATGGCTACATGATTTTAAGCTAGAAATTATAATTTATTCCGCTTTCCACTGTAACTCGTCGACTAGAGAATGTAACAGACTTAGGAATTTAACTCTCTGCACAAATCTAACTAGCAAAATGAAATAAGCGATTAAACACTTTAACACTCACAAAATACTAGATAAATAATATAAGATTTACCTCAACACAGAACTACTAAGAACTTAAACCACTACGATCATACTAAATGACATCTCTATTAACAGAGATTCTAGAAATCGAACGAAGGCTTGTTCTAGTCTTGACTGCGAAGTTACTGAGTGAAAATGAAATCTAACTCCCTCCAGTATATATGAAACACCAGACAAAGAGGTACACTATTCCCATAAACTACGCAATAGCCTCCCCTTCTCTTAACACCTCCTGTCTTCGCACCTCACGCCAAAATGACCATTCTGAACGAATGCGTGATGGCGCCTTCTCCACCCTGACACTGAGAATTTACCGAGGAAACTACGTGTCAGATGCAAACTACCAGACAAATGTCTGATACTGCGCCGGGAGATGTCGGGATTCACGCCTCACCTCAGCGCTCACCGAGAAGCTACGTTTTGACAAGTGAGAATGCAGAAGATATGTCGGCCCTATGTCTGAGATAGCCAAAAATTCACAGTTATTTCGTCAATCTGCAGCGATTTACCGAATGCATTCTCACGCCAAATCGTCTGGTGTAAGGGACTGACATGTTACGTAAAATGTTACTCGTTTAATCCGCAATGAAATGCGTTTCTAAATGAGAAACGAAACTGGCGAAAGTGAGAATGAGAAAAAAAAATATTTTTCGCAAACGAACGAATGCGAAAAATACAGGAAAAAAAAATAAAGAGTGATAATAAATAGAGGATACGGGTGACAGAAAAAGAAGAGGATATAGGCAATTTAAATGATCATAAAACCTCTGTGACAGAACGTCCCCCCTTTAAGATATGGAAGCACTCCATGTCTACGTTATGGAATTAAATTTCCTATATCCGTAGCTTCAGGGTGTCCGTCTTCTTCCCTCTCATCTCCCCCTCCATCTCTCCAATTCCTACTCACGTCTCCTCCCAAAGTTTCCTTTCTCTGGAATGTCTCCCATGCGCGCTTGAAAGAGCGTCGCCGCTTCTGACATTTTTAAAAGATTTCGTGTGTGTGCAGTGGAGTTTCCCTGCCACTATCGTCATCTTCGTCAGTTTTGGCGATCGTCAGGAGATGGTCGCAGGTAGGCACTGGTTTTTCCAAGTATCTCTTTAACAGATTTAAATGGAAAACCTTTTCCTTTCCTTGAATAGAGATCTGGTAGTTAGCCTTAGAAATCTTTTTCAGGACGGTAAACGGCCCTTGCCATCCGATCCTCAGCTGGTTGTTTCCGGTAGGGAGTAATACTGTAAAAGTCTGTTTGACTGGAGATGTATAAGGTTGTTCAGTGTAAATGCCCAGATGTAACGTACTGTTTTTGATGTGTTATGAATGTTAGTACGTTGAGCGTGTCGTGTTGTCCTGGACAGTACCAAGTAGTAGCGAGGAATTAGGTCACTAGCCTGAGGTGCCGCCAGGGTATAGTAGACACATACATAATGTCAGTATTCCTGTAGATTCAGACGTGTAGTACTTGTATTACAATGTGGTTGATTGTGTAGGTGAGTAAATAACAGTGCTGATAACACGAAGGCCGTATAGGCTCTTGGACGTCTTTACATAAACTCACACAACCACAAGTAGAAGCCAGTAAAGTTGGGAATGCTGCTGACGTTTACAATATTTATTCATGACGATAATACGATGATGATGGACGAAACAGTCAATAGTATAAGATCGAGTACATAATGTGTGTAGTTACAAACGTCAGCTTCAGGCATCACAGATCCCAGACATGTAACAATGTCTTGACCAATGTTTACTGTTTATGCAATAGCTATAATCCCTGACTGAGCCCCGTCAGGTAAGCCCTAGCAAATATATTGCTTAGTACGGGCGATATCAGTTATTTAAACAAAGGCAATGCCATTGTCCTACAATTAGCAAAAAGACTTCAGACTGGCCTCACGTGCCAGATACTTCATTCTGGTGAAGAAGATTGGCCGTAAACACGGACCAATATGATGACAACGAAATCAGGCCGCAGGTCGCGGCCTCGATAATCAGGTCACTCTCAGTCTACACAAGCTTCTGAGATTAAATATATTTTCTCCCAAACCATATTCCGCCTGCATTGCGGATCCATAAAGATGATTCCTAGGCTTATGTGTGTAACAGGTCAACTTAGACCTAGTCTTTCAAATATGAAGCCATACTGGAGTACAGTATAATAACTCCTTGTGAGCTTCGCTCACTATGTCGCCATCAGCGATAAATGTACCTGTAAGATCTAAACGAGACGAAAAGATCGAATAATGTTTTAGTTACCTTCTCAAAGAATCCTTACACTCTAAGGTAACACAACACAGCCAATACTGGCATAAAGAAACACTCGGGGACGGAAGAATGACAAGACTGTCATTCCCAGAATTTCCAATCCCTATCGAAAACTTGGCAGAGAGAAATCTACGGATCGGTACATCCGTTCTAAGCCTCAGGTACACTCTCTCTGAATCAGTCTCTCGGCTTTTGCCGCCAAGACCCGCGCATGCCCAAAGAGCATGGACCAGATCGAGGCAAACCTAGACCAGGCGTTTCCGACCAAACGGGTGATAAAGATACTCCGTATATGATCCTATAAATAGACTTAAGACATGTCAACTATAAGACATTGCCTGAGACAGGACAACATAAGACAGGAGAAGATAATCACCAGTCAAACCTGTCACAGAAAGATAATAAACATGTATCTCTCTTTGATCACTTTAAACCAAACGTACATTAGGTTGGCGTTTTTTTCCACCGTCAAAAATGACGGCAACATTACCACACCTCCCAGGGAAAAAATGGCACATTTTTTGCTTTGAAATACATCTATGAGCCAGGTGCATTAAGCTCATAACGCATGAGTAATGCGCCGATGAAAGGATCACCAAAAAATATAACATCATAATGTCAGATTCAATCGACGCACAGTAGAGCGTCTGGTGAGAAGAAAAAATCTCACTAGATAGGAGAAACTATTTTCTCAAAGTAAATATATCCGGGGAAGTGTTACCAACCAACTCAAAAGTGCAGGTAACGTTACAACAAAAATTCATATCAATGTGTATAAATGGTGAATGACAATTTCCATAACGAGATTACACCAACATCGAAATCTCACGACGTATAATGAGTATATAACCATAAATTCAAATGGTCAATCATTAACAACATTTCTAAATTCTTTTTACAAACATATAATTATACATGTGTATAGAACCAATATCTGATGACGTCAGAAGACCAAGACGATGCTCTATTCCGGTGATATCTTGTAAGCAAAATCCTCAAGGAATATCAGGACGTCTATAGAAGTCATCGTAGTTATACACCGTTCCAACATATCACACCGGTTTGCTGAGAACAATACAAATAGTACAATTCTTAGAATGTAATAATGTACCATAGTCACTTAATATATATCTAAACTATAAATGTGGCCGCATTAATTTTTTGACCTTTATTTCATATGAAACAAAGCCTTCCTCTGTTTTACCGAATACGGTAACAGAGAAAGCAAGAAATCAATACATAACCATAAGTTTAAACAAAGTGACAACAAGTGTTATAGAAGCATGTTATTGTAAGAATAGATCATAACTTTAGATATGTAACAGTAGATCTAGACAAACAGAGCTAGGTAGCTTCATGTGGACATCGAGACAATATGTCTGCCATCACATTATCCGAACCACGGATAGCTCGTACCGTGAAATGAAAAGGTTGAAGAGCAATAGCATATCGAGTGGATCTCGAACTCTTTAAATCCTTATTTTGCATAGCTGTGAGAGCTTTTTTGTCGGTTTCTACTACAAAATGCGCGCCAAGAAGGAATCTTTGGAGTTTAAGAATTGCCCAGACCATAGCCAGCAATTCTCGGTCTAGAACAGAATAATTCCTTTCTGCCGCATTCAGTTTTCTCGAGACATACATTACAGGATGCAGAGTCTCAGAATACTCTTGCATCAGTGCCGCCCCGATCCCTATTGCTGAAGCGTCACTACGAAGGACAAACGTCCTATCGGCTGTAGGTAGTCTTAAAATAGGAGGAGACGAAAATAATGACTTAATCTGATCCAATGAAGATTGGCATTCTTGGGACCAACGCACCATATTAGGAGACCCTTTCTTCAATAGGGTTGAGAGTGGTGCCGTAATAGAGGAAAGATTCGGAATGAATCTTCCGTAGAGCTGTATTAGGCCCAAGAGACTACGGATCAGTTTTTTAGTCTTAGGTATCTTAGAAGTTCAGTATCTTAGAAGTGTTGTAGTCTTCTGTCTTCAAGAGACCATGACCAACACGATGACCAAGAAAAGAAATCTCACTAAACCCAACATAACCTTTAGAGGGTTTAGCTGCCAAATTATGCTCACGTAGAGTAGACAACAGTTCATCTAATCCCAGATAGTGATCTTCCCAAGAATCGCTAAAAAGACATATCGTCCAAGTATTCAATCACATCAGACCGATATCCCAGTATTCGACGCATCATGCGTACGAATGTAGCTGGGGCATTCATAAGACCAAAAGGCATAAAGTTCCATTGGAACAAACCCCTAGGTGTGGAGAAAGCAGTGAAAGGTTTGGCTCGTTCGGTTAAAGGAACTTGCCAGTATCCTTTAGACAAGTCCAGCTTTGTAAAGAAACGGGAATTGGAAAGTCTAGTAAGTAACTCATCCAACAGAGGCATAGGTTCTGCATCGAACTTCGTTACTTGATTTAGTTTACGGTAATCGACGCAAATGCGTATGTTATTGTCTTTCTTTCGGACAATAACCATAGACGACGAGTATGCCGAATTGGATGGTTCAATTATTCCTAACCTTATCATTTCATCCAACTCTTTCTCGACTTGAGTTTGGAAGTGGATAGGAATAGGATAAGGTCTGACCCTGATAGGAGTATGGTCAGTCAATACAATGTCATGTTCAATGACTGTAGTGTGTCCAGGAATGTTCGTGAGAACATCCTGAAATGCTTGTAACATGGAAGAGATTTGTGACTGTTCCCTAGTTGATAAATTAGGTGAAATTGCAATATCCTTCCATGATTCCGTAGAATGAAGTGGAATCATCGGAAGAGGAAGATTAACATCAGAGAAAGTAGATTCCTCATCCTGTATGACAGACAGCGATGAGTAATGGCCACGAGCGACCGTAGCGTCGTCCGTCGCTTGAAAGATAGGTTTAAGTACTCTGGACGTTCATAAAATTCCGTAAGCATATTTATGTGAAAAGTTTTATGCTTTCCGTCAATATCGACGACATAGTCGACATCAGAAATTTTAGATACAATCTCAAAAGGACCTTTCCAACCAATAAGAAGTCTATTTTCCCTGGAAGGAAGTAATACAAATGCTTTGTCTTCAGGACAAAGTTGACGTAGGCATCTATTTTTATTTGCGAACTGCCTTGCATTTGCTTTAGCAAATTCAGATGCAGAAGTTGCTAATTTGCAAGCTTCAATGATTTTCTGCCTGAGAGCAATGACATACTCATAAGAAGATTGTGTGTCATCACTAATATCATCGGCAGCTATCAGATCGTGAAGCAAGGACATTGGGCCGCGCGGACGCGCGCCAAAGACGAGCTCGAAAGGAGAAAACCCGGTATGTTCATTAGGAACCTCTCTATAAGCAAAGAGAGCAGCGGGTAAGACTCTGTCCCAATCCTGAGGATGATCCTCAGTTATTTTCCCAAGTAAATTTTTGAGAGTTCTATTGAGACGTTCGACTAGTCCATCAGACATAGGATGATAAATACTACTCAGTGATCTCTTGATATTAAGAGTAGACATCACTTGCGACATCGTCTCAGATATCAGTTGGGTGCCATGGTCTGACAAGATTTCCCTAGGGAATCCCAACCGCGAAAATATAAGCCAAAGAGCGTCTGCAATATCGGCAGTCGAAATGCTCTTCAGAGGTATGGCCTCTGGCCATCGAGTACACATGTCCACACATGTAAGAATAAATTGATGTCCTCTGGCTGATTTTATTGTGAAAGGACCAATGATATCTATCGCCATTTTCTGAAATGGACGGATAGGAATGTCCGTAGCCTCGATAGGTGCTGCATGGCGAGGACCTTTCGATTTTACCTCTTGACATACTCTACACGAGTGACAATACAGACGTATGTCTCTGTTGACGAATGGCCAAAAGAAAGCCGCAAGAACGCTCGACTTCGTACGTGAAAATCCCAAATGACCAGCGCATTGGGAGTCGTTAGCATGTTGCAGTATTCTAACTCTCATGTCTTTCGGAACAAGAATTTGTGAATGTATAGACATGTCAGAGTGTTGTACCATACGCACTAGTACGCCATTCTTCATAGTGATCCAAGATATGTGATCTGTGTTCTTATTTGGGTCACCTTTTTTTGCCAGAACAAAGAATTTTTTTAACGAAATGTCTTCCTGTTGACTTTTGATAAAAGAGCCACGTGAAATGACATCATGATCATCTTGATCACGTACCTCAACACCTTAGGTCGATGTAGTCTGAGGCATATTCTGAGCCTGAGCTCTCGTGATAACTGCATTAGCAGCTTCTAAGTTATGTTCTTCCCAAGCAATAATCTGCTGCGGGGTACACTCTTTAATGCGTGTATACGCCCGACGATAAGATCCGCAATAGGATTTGGAAGCAGACACGCTTGGACCTCTCCCGTAAAGAAGGGAGTAGATATACGGATGATAGCGGTAGAGTATTTTTCCACTGTGCCACCAAATGTTACACATTTGATCACTCTTCCAGTGGCACATGAAGGATCTACTAGAGATTGTCTAACCCCAATAGTGGTGCATCCAGAATCAAAGAGGACTGAGACTGGATCATTATTCATTAGACCCCTATGTAGAATAATAGATCCTCTCCCGTCATGAGCCGCTGCGGCAGGAAGAGCGGGCAGAGGATGACCGCAACTCAAGGTGGATATAGTAGTAGGTTCAAATAAAGTGGTGCACTGAGGGCATTGAGATGCTCTCCCAAAATCAAAGGCAGAACAAGAACTAGCACTAGCGCTAGGTTTACTATTGTTTTGTTCATTACTAACTACTTGTGACTCTTGTTCAGCACAGTTAGTATGATGACATGATGTTACGTACATTTATTACCTAAGGGGGTAGTCTTCGGTCCTGCCAAATGTACGCACCAGTCTCAATATAGTTATATTATTTGTGCGTTCGATTGATTCACGCACTGACGTGCACAATGCAGTGTGAGTGGTTTTGGACGCACGGGTAACCTAGTTTGGGGATTATGACGTCATGTTTTGTATGGGGCAGTACGGACCATTGTGATGTCCGTGGAATATTTCTTGTGTTGTGGCAAGTATGGTGGAAGCCATCCTTATTGCGATATTGGTCTTCAGGTCGAAGCCAATATGGAAAGTATTATGTAAGTTGTCGCCCCTCATATTTGTATGATTAGTGAGTGAAACGTGTAGTTTAAGGCTGCTCCTTGTATCAGTCTAGCGGGGATCCATCTTGTAATGTTATCCCTAGAATGGACCTACGGAGTTGATAGCCTCTGAGATCGATCGTAGAAGGAGGATTCCTACGAGGGAAAGAAGTTAATTTGATTGCAGTATTCATATGTGTAAACGCCTTTATTGTAATGCCAAAGTCGTGGCATGATTTTTGAGAGGTTAGTTAAAACCTAAAGATACTAACTCAGATACCTCTTCATATATGTACCAGTGAATATATATTGAGTATACGTTATATGGAACTATGTCTTGGATAGAAACAGTCTCTTATTGGACGAATGCGGGAGTTCGTGGTATGGGAGTACATGCTTAGTTGGATGACCTCAAGCAAGGTCAACGGACATTTTATCTAGTTTGAACATTACTGGATTCGTATTAATTGAATGTAAGGAACATGGTTGAAAGGATCCCACCACAGTACCAGACCATCATCATTCGCCAGAGTATTCTTGTCATGCATTTATGTGATTGTCCTAGTCAAGAACAGTGTATCGTAGCGTTGAACTTATGTCGTCAATAAACAATGTTAACTGTTCTACCAGCCTTCACAGTTTACTTCACTTCACGGCAGGCTTTGATTAACATGCCTGAAGTTTACATCGTTGTGTGTTGAACTTATTTGACAGTTGTGTGGATTCGCGTTTTATTATCAGCACGATAGAAAACCATCTATGGAAACTCAGAAGAAAAGCACTATCACATGATCTGTTATTATTATGCTGCCATCTACCTCCATACTATTTCCTTTGGAATTATGGCAATTACCCCTATTGCTATTACTATTTTGGTTTGAACCGCAGTTTTCACAATTGTGATTGTGATTTGCACCTTGATGAAAATATTTATCAGACTGATACTGCTGTCTTCCTAAAGAATTATGGCGAGGATAGTTTTTATTGTGGCTTCCCCTTTTAAAGTTACCAAATTTGTTGGAACCATAATTATGAGGGCTATCAGATTGCCTCCAATTCCTAGAAGACGAGCCTCTTTGGCATGAATCACTTTGATCCTGTCCAAAGTTACGCTTACTTTTCTTATCGAAGTTGCGCTGAGTACCTTTAACTTTACCTCCGAAATTAGAATTGTATGGAGTCGCAGAAGCCACGGGTAAACCTTCTTTAATCTTATTATTGCCAATTGTTTGTTGTGGATGAGCAGTGACATATTGGCAACAATATTGTTCCGTTTCTTTTATGTCCTTAGGTTTACGTTCGTGTATAAAGGCAAGAAAAGACTCATTAACAGATGACATTACTTTGTCTCTAAACAACAAGTCCATAAGTGCTTCATAAGTATGTTCAGTCTTAGACAACTCTATCCATCTAGTGAAAGTAAGGCGTATCTTTCCTATAAAGTCCGAGAAATCTACACCAGATTCTGGTAACATAGTCTTAAAACGAAGACGGTAATCATCTTCTTTAAGCTGATATCTTTTCAATAAGGCTGCTCTGACAACTTCATAGTTAGTCCTATCATGTTCTTCTATTGCCATTATAATATTTAATGGTTCACCTGTAAGTGAACTCAATAGTTGTCTAACATATTGCGCCTTATCTACTTTATATGTTACGCAATTAAGTTCTAGTCCAGCGGTTCCCAACCTGTGGTACGCGTACCCCTGGGGGTACGCGACAGGACGTTCAGGGGTACGCGAAAAAAATTGAGTAATGGTGGAAAAAAGATACATTTGTCATCCTCTGTCAGGGCTTACAAGAGGTGAGGATATATTTCATGCTATTGATTCTTATTTCAAAGAAAAGGACATTAATTGGTCTAATTGTTGTGGACTATGCACTGTGGGAGCCAAGTCTATGTCAGGTTGCTACTCCGGTCTTCGCGCTCTTGTCACGAAGGTAGCCCCCAATATAACCTGGAGCCACTGCTGCATCCACAGGCAAAGCCTTGCATCTAACCGCCTCCCTGGTGAATTAAAAGTCGTTCTTGATGAAGCTGTGAAAGTGGTTAATTTTATAAAATCAAAGTCCACAAACTCGAGGCTTTTCAAAGCACTGTGTGAATAGATGAATAGTCTTCATTCTACCCTGCTCCTTCATACACAAGTAAGGTGGCTCTCTCGTGGTAAAGTCCTTACTCGGCTGTTCGAACTTAGACATGAAGTCCAACTTTTTTTTAAGACCATCCTCTCCAACTTACTTCAAAGTTACACGACTGTGATTGGCTTCAGAGTCTTGCGTACTTATCGGATATTTTCCTACAAATAAATAAACTAAATTTGGCACTTCAGAATAGCTCGGTAACGATCTTCAATGTTTCAGACAAAATTGAATCTATGATTAAAATATTAGATTTTTTGAGGTCGTGTATTAAAAAAAGGCCAGCCTGAGGTATTTGAAACTCTGCACAATTTCCTATCTGAGAACGAGCTGCACCTCTCCCAGGAAATGAGCGAGAAAATAATTGAACACTTGAAAGGGCTAAAATCATCTTTCGAGAAGTACTTTCCGAAACCTGGAAAAGAGAACTACTGGATTGTAAATCCCTTTAAAGAAGAATATTTCCAAGCAGCCACATTATCAATCAACGAAAAAGAGAAGTTGATTGAACTTTCGACTGATACTACTTTAATAGCTGAATTCAAAGGAAAATTCCTTATTAACTTTTGGGGAGACATCAGAAGAGAATATGAACAGCTGACCGACAAGGCGCTTAAGTTTCTGTAGCCATTTACAAATACTGAGCTGGTGGAGAGGGCTTTCTCTTCTTATACCTTTATAAAAAATAAATACCGTAGTAAACTGAATGCAGGTCCAGAATTGAGACTGTATCTTACATCACTTGAACCTGATTTAAAAAAAAACTATGTGCCTCAAAACAAGCTCAAGGATCGCACTGAACATTTGTCATGGGCACGTGACATGTGTGTTATAAAAAGTGATTTCAACTTTTAACAATAACAACGTTTTTATTATTATTATTAATAAATTAAATGTGTTAATTTTTATTGTAACTTCTGATTTTTTAAATGTAAAAATATATGCACTGTTTGTTCACCTTTTTATTACATTGTTTTTTAATCCCGTAGTTGGCCCCTTTATTTCTGGTTATAATATATAAATTTTGAATAACAGCAACTATATTAATTTCAAACATTTTGCTAATATTAGGGGTACAATTTATAGAAATGGGCTGCCAAGGGGTACGCAAGTGAAAAAAGGTTGGGAACCGCTGTTCTAGTCTATCTAGATAGAACGTTATGTCATCTTTCGTAGGATTAACATGAGGAAGTTTGAACTTATAATCATGACTTTTTGTGCTCGAAGAAGTTCCCTATATTAGTCACTTTCAGCTTCTCTATTTCCAAAGCCAAGAGTCTTTCTTCATGTTCTCTTTGATGCTTTTTATCTTCAAATTCTCTGTCTAGCTGCACTTGAATCTTTTTCTCTTCAGCCTCTCTTTGTGACTTTTTCTCCTCAAATTCTCAGTCTTGCTGAATCTTCCTTTCTTCAGCTTCTCTGTCTTGCTGAATCTTCCTTTCTTCAGCTTCTCTGTCTAGCTGAATCTTCCTTTCTTCAGCTTCTCTGTCTAGCTGCGCTGGAATCCTTTTCTCTTCAGCCTTCTGTGCTTTGGCATATTGAGCAAGCGCAAAGTCCTCCAATTTCTCCTCAGTTTTTCCAAGGGCTATCCCTTGTGCGATAAAGTAATCTAATGTAGACATCCTGTCTACAAATGTGCTGTCAATATATCTGAAATAGCAACACAAGTTATCCCAATCTCAGTGGGAGATGAGTCTTTTATAAAGACTAAGTACAATTACCTTATTGATTAAGTCACCAGTAACCAGCTCAGTATATAATTTGCATCATATGAATAATAGTACATGATCATGTATACATGAAGACTGTATATATCAACAATATCACGATAACTAGACAAAGACAAGCATCTAAACAAACGACAACATTCGCAGAGGTCAAAAGAAAATACAGCTTAACTAAATCAAATGTTGTGAAAAATCACAATGATAACTGCGAAAAATTCACAATAATACAATGACAACACAGTGTATAAACAAAAGGGTGTAAAGACATTAACAATAGAAAAGAGAAGGCAGACAAATACAAACCAAAACGAATCAAAACTAAAGTACGGAGAAAAAATAACGAAAACAACACTAACACATCTCGTCACAGCTAAGAAAAAAAAAATAAATAGCAACAAAAGTCGCTTGCAATTTCCACTGTGAGAAATATGCACAATCCCTAAAGAACGCTTACAGTAACCCTCGGTTGAGTGGGATATTTACTGTAAGACCCTCCAACCTGAACCCGCAGAAAAAAAAACACATTAACTCAACAAGTAAACAAAGAACTAGAAAACAATAGAATGCATATAATGAATATAACGAGGAAGGCTTATTTGCACATACAATAAAGGCTAAGTTTAACACGTAAACCAGGCCACTTATCTTTAAGCGTAATCCTCTACAACCGCAAAGATGCAGTTCATTGCAGTACACTTGTAAACACAAGTAGACGTTCCACCATTGAAGGTCACCGTAACTTTACAACAGGTGTAGTAGTCTCCAAAGTGAAGCTATCAAACCAAACTCGACTTCAGTTGAGAATGCTTGTAGAATGTCGTAGTAAACAACAGGTTGAACTGTTCTATGTTTACAATTCGAGCTTGCACGTAAACTTGTGACGTGAACTTTGACACATATGTCCTTCGACGATTGTCACAGTGTTAAATAACTTCGTTAGCAACTGTGGTCTATGTAGCACTATTGTAGCAGCTGTGGTCCATGTAGCAATTCTGCAGCAGCTGTGGTCCATGTAGCGTTTCTGTATCATCCATAAATGTATACGTCGCTCAGCAGACGTTAACCTATTTCCTACTGTGTAGCTGACAACTAAACGTCAATCTTGTCTTCCGGATGTATAAATCCAGATGTGGGCAGGAAAATCCGTGTCGTTGACAAAAAACCCACGAATCTGGTCCACCAGATGTAAAAGTCTGTTTGACTGGAGATGTATAAGGTTGTTCAGTGTAAATGCCCAGATGTAACGTACTGTTTTTGATGTGTTATGAATTTTAGTACGTTGAGCGTGTCGTGTTGTCCTGGACAGTACCAAGTAGTAGCGAGGAATTAGGTCACTAGCCTGAGGTGCCGCCAGGGTATAGTAGACACATACATAATGTCAGTATTCCTGTAGATTCAGACGTGTAGTACTTGTATTACAATGTGGTTGATTGTGTAGGTGAGTAAATAACAGTGCTGATAACACGAAGGCCGTATAGGCTCTTGGACGTCTTTACATAAACTCACACAACCACAAGTAGAAGTCAGTAAAGTTGGGAATGCTGCTGACGTTTACAATATTTATTCATGACGATAATCCGATGATGATGGACGAAACAGTCAATAGTATAAGATCGAGTACATAATGTGTGTAGTTACAAACGTCAGCTTCAGGCATCACAGATCCCAGACATGTAACAATGTCTTGACCAATGTTTACTGTTTATGCAATAGCTCTAATCCCTGACTGAGCCCCGTCAGGTAAGCCCTAGCAAATATATTGCTTAGTACGGGCGATATCAGTTATTTAAACAAAGTCAATGCCATTGTCCTACAATTAGCAAAAAGACTTCAGACTGGCCTCACATGCCAGATACTTCATTCTGGTGAAGAAGATTGGCCGTAAACACGGACCAATATGATGACAACGAAATCAGGCCGCAGGTCGCGGCCTCGATAATCAGGTCACTCTCAGTCTACACAAGCTTCTGAGATTAAATACATGTTCTGCCAAACCATATTCCGCCTGCATTGCGGATCCATAAAGATGATTCCTAGGCTAATGTGTGTAACAGGTCAACTTAGACCTAGTCTTTTAAATATGAAGCCATACTGGAGTACAGTATAATAACTCCTTGTGAGCTTCGCTCACTATGTCGCCATCAGCGATAAATGTACCTGTAAGATCTAAACGAGACGAAAAGATCGAATAATGTTTCAGTTACCTTCTCAAAGAATCCTTACACTCTAAGGTAACACAACACAGCCAATACTGGCATAAAGAAACACTCGGGGACGGAAGAATGATAAGATTGTCATTCCCAGAATTTCCAATCCCTATCGAAAACTTGGCAGAGAGAAATCTACGGATCGGTACATCCGTTCTAAGCCTCAGGTACACTCTCTCTGAATCAGTCTCTCGGCTTTTGCCGCCAAGACCCGCGCATGCCCAAAGAGCATGGACCAGATCGAGGCAAACCTAGACCAGGCGTTTCCGACCAAACGGGGGATAAAGATACTCCGTATATGATCCTATAAATAGACTTAAGACATGTCAACTATAAGACATTGTCTGAGACAGGACAACATAAGACAGGAGAAGATAATCACCAGTCAAACCTGTCACAGAAAGATAATAAACATTTATCTCTCTTTGATCACTTTAAACCAAACATACATTAGGTTGGCGTTTTTTCCACCGTCAAAAATGACGGCAACAAACACCAAAACTTTCTCTCCTGCTTCCAGTTCTCTTTTGTTCACGACTTTCCTGTATCAGTTAGCGTGCTTTGTGCGTGCTCGCTTAAAGTTAGTCATTGCTAGGTACCATCCTAGTTTCAACCTTTCCTTTAAATCCGACACATATTTACTTGCTGATACAACTGTCTCATCAGCCTTCTGGTCTGTCAGCAACCAAAGTAAGGCTTCAAGCGGCCCCTTGATAGGTCTGCCGAATAAAAGCGTAGCTGACTGAAATCCTGTGGAAGTATGAGGAGATTCTCTGTAGCCAAATAAAGCTGCAGGAATACAAAGATCCCAATCTTCAGGTTTCACTTGTGCCAGTTTACTTAACATCATGTTGAGGTTTCCATTAACACGTTCCACGAGCCCATTTCTGGCCGGAGCATAAGGCTTTGTGTAGATGTGTTGGGTCCTCAAGATCTTCACGATCTCATCCATCAACAGGTTTCGGTATGGAGATCCGTTATCCGTCAACACTTGTTGAGGGAATCCCAACCGGGTGGAAATCTGCACGAGGGCTTCTGCGACATGCTTGGCATCTGCGATTGTTAGCGGGATAGCTTCTGCCCATAAAGTGCATGTATCGACTAAGGTCAGGATAAACCTGTTCCTTCTTTTAGTCCTTTCTTCTTCTTCTTCTTTGATCTTTAGCCGCCGACCGTCAAAGCAGTCAGTGGCCATCACGCCTATTGGCGTCTTGTAGGGCAACAACAAATTGATTCCACTTTGCTCGGTCGGTGGCCATCCTTCGTACAGTGCCCCAACTCTGGTTCGTTCTTTGCATCTCAGCCTCCACAGTGCTCCGCCAGGTTGTTTTTGGTCGGCCTCTCTTTCGTTTTCTAAGGGTCCTAAAATGTCGATCACAACCCGTTCGAATGGTGTTCCCACTATTGGCATTTCACCCAAAGAGACTGGGGGTGCCCGTTGCTTGGGTGGCACACGTTGGCACTGGGCACAGGATTTGACATACCTGATAATCTCAGTATTTACTCCTGGCCACCAATAATGAGTGGTTGTCCGTTGGTTTGTGGCGTTCTGTCCCATATGTCCGCTGAAGGGAAGAGAGTGCCCCATTTCTAGGATTTGGCTTCTGTACTGTTTCGGTACTAGGAGCTGGTTGTAACCTTGGTCAGGCTTGCCCGTTCTGCGATAAAGTACGCCATCCTTAGAAAAAATGTCCCCGTGCTGTCTGGGTTCCTTAGCCATGGGCAGTTTCCTAAAGCAGGGTGCCAAAGTAGGGTCCTTTTGTTGCACTTCTTTAAGTTCCATGGGTAACAAATTAGGCGCAGGCTCCCGTTCCTTCTTGGTTTGCCCTCTTGTAGTTACTGCAGCCACAATCGGCTCTTCCGGTTTCCCAATACACACGTATCTCCCGCCAAGTATGACTGGGTAGATGGGGTCATCCATAACAGCCGCTATGATCACACCTCTGACAAAATCAGAGTGGATCTCCACCAATGCAATGGGAAGCGCTGTAGGTGCATCACTCTTACGAACTCCACTAAGTTGGACGGTCTCTCCTGTCTCTTGACCGGGTTTAACCAGGTTTCTGGCAACAATGCAATCATACGAAATCCCCGTGTCAAATAAACAAAAAGTTTGAGAACCGTTCATAATAACAGTACCTCGCATTTAGGGTGTATCCCCAACAGGTTGGGAATCACTGTCAATAATTCCGCCTTGCGAGACTGTTAGCAAGCATCCGATGCGTTTAGGCTCGGTTTGCTCACTCTGATCATTAGTCCCGTGCGCAGGGGTTCTCCCTTTGTCACCTTGACCTTTCTGGCCACGCTGACATGAAGGGCGGTCGGGTTGATCAGACTGTTTACTGTGGTTGGGGTACTTGTTTTTGTACAACTTAGATTTTTCAAGAGGGGGGTTTTGGGGTCCAGTTTCTCTGTGGTTATTCAGATTAGAAGCATGAGAAGATTGGTCTAGATTATTTTTCCGAAAATGCTCTTCTGTCGGTTTACGTTTTGTGGCCGCTAGTTCAGCCAGCGCATTGTGATATCGCTCAGACTTTTCTAAGATGTCTTCAAGCTTTTCTGCACCCTGCTCAGCTAGAAATCTCCGGGTATCAGCAAAGTGTTCTTTATTTGTTCTGTTAAAACAAATTCCTCCAGACCTTCATAGGTAGAGGGGAGCTGTGAAAGCTCAAGGCACTTTGTCAAATATCCCTTCAAACGAGATGAAAACTGCTGGAAAGTTTCAGAGCTCTCCTTCCTGCTGTTGCGAAACAGTTGCAAACATTTGCGAGCATTCATTTCGAAGTGCTCCAGTAACGCTGTCTTCAACACATCATAGATGTCTTGTTGGCTGGTCTCCAGTTTGGCGTAAACATCATATGCAGAACCTTTGAGGGCCTGGAAAGTTTCATACACCAACGCGATCTCTCTAAACCGTACAGGGTTGCAATTTTCTCAAATTTTTCTAGCCATGTGTCAATCTTCTCATTTGGACAAGGGAAAGATTCTAGCGGAAGAGACATAGCTGTGAGATGAGTAGATTGTGTGTTAGAAGGATCAGTTAAGGAAGAATGAGGAGAAGACTCTCCATTGCTAGAGGTAGAGGCAGCGCCACGACTTTGGAATTTTAGAGTTTTAAGAGCTAACTCATGCTGTCTTTCTTTCTCTCTTTCCTCCCGCTGTCTCTTCTTCTCTCTTTCCTCCTTCTCCTTCTCTCTTTCCTCCTGCTGCATCCTGCGAATTTCCATTTCCTCATCCATCTTCTTCTGCTGTAATAGACGATCTTCCGCTTCTTTCCTCTCCGCTGCTTCTTCTTTCCTCCTTAGTTCTTCTTCTTTATTCTCCACGTCATATCGCTCAAGTTCGTCCGTGACGAAAGCTTTCACTTCGTCGCAGTCCAGTCCCTCTTCCATTGCTTCTTGTCTGAGCATCTGCCTCAGTTTCGCCCCCTCGGCCATAATAAATCAGTGACTGAGACTACTCAAGGAAGAAAAGAAGAAAAAGGATACACTGGTTCCTACCACTTGCGAGAAATTACAAAAAAATCAAAAAGATGATATTCTTCACCCTGGGATACCTCCTCCAAAATATAGTATAGTGTCTAACTATCGCTGCTATTAATCGGCAATACAGCACCTAATGCAGACGACTACGCCAAATAAATGGTAGTAAAGATTACTACTGAAAGAATAAGTTGCTACAGTGGAAACAAAATAATTTTTGCAAAAAAATTTAAGGAGAAAAAAAAATCCCCAAAATTTTAATCCACTATCAAGTTTACCTCTGAAGACAGTTAGGGTAAGGGAGGCAATTAATCTGGACAAATAGTCCGAAACGCACTCCTTAACTTAGTTCAAACACCTTCTTGCTTCAGAACCCTGTGAATGTTATACACTCACAAACTTTACCAGCGTTTAGTATTACAAAATCAGTAATTAACACATATTCTGAAAAAATCAACCTGTAAACCAAATGTATAATGCTCAATAATGCTGTGGAAAAACAATTATTAGCAGTGTGGTCAGCCCGCCCATAAAACAGATCGATATGTCTAGGGGATAGTTATTTTTAAAAAGTACAAAACTCACAAGACATCACACTCTTACTCTATATCAGAATAAAGAAAATTAATCCTGCAAACGAGCTGATATTCGTATTTGCTCAGGACTAGAGTTCAATTCCTGGAAAAACGAGCCACCATTCTGTCGTCTCGTTTTCCTGTTCAAAAGTTCAAAATCCCGTTAGACGAGCCAACCATTCTGTCGTAGATTTTCGATAGGGGAATTAAGACTTGGGTTGGTCCCTTCTGAATAGATTTGAATAAGTGATAGTCACCGTGAGAAGTAGTAATAGCAATAGATTTCTACGAGTGAGATGGTAGAAATGTGATAGAGGCTGTCTCTGAAATCAAGAAATCTTCTCTCTTTCACCTATCTTCTACGACAGATTTAGATTGAGTCAGACAGTCTACACACATATATATGAAATATATATATATCCACTCACATACATACACACATAAGACGACAGTTAGACGTACAGACGTGGGAAAAACTATGACAATGATTATATGAATAGTTTGGGAAAACGAACTGACCGACACGCTGGAATAAATTTTATGAGTAGTGTATTTATCAAGACTAAACTTCTCTCACAACATATCAAATCACATCAAGCATATACAAAAAAAATCATAAACAAAAAATCAAGAAATGCTACAAGAATGATTGACCCGTTGGTATGATCCTTCCCTCGATGTATAGCTCACAGTCCCGTTAGAAGAAAATGATAGCCCAAAGAGTCACAGATACATATGATTTAGTCTAAAATTCTTCCCCTTTAAGGTATAAACAGACTGGATACTCTGATCTAGTTTAAGGGAATATATATATATATATATATATATATATATATATATATATATATATATATATATATATATATATATATATATATATATATATATATATATATATATATATATATATATATATATATATAGCAATACCTTGCATAAAGAAATGTTATGACAGCAAAAATGAATGGGTGTCAAAATACCACCATAAAGGGATCGCTCAGTCCTGCATTCACTCTATTCATTCAACTGTGATCACGTGCATTTTTTTTTTGTTATACTCACAGCTTTGGTAGCCACTTCGGGAACAACAAAATAACAATATTTTTAGGACTTGCCCATACAGAATCTTCAATGGTAATCTTGGCCAAGAAAACCCAAGGTCCAAAAAGACGGGTTGAATTCACTACTTCCGGGACCGTTCTCTTGGGAATACTATTGTTTTGGATGTCTGTTTAAGTCACATAAAATTGTCCAGGCACGAGCGTTTATAGCGAGCACAATGTCAACATCTTAGATTTCAAATGAATGAGGAATGTCAGGTCGGCACCTTCTCTCAGTATAGGAATTTAGTTGTTCACACCACCACTTGTCAACAGTGTCGGGAAAGTTACTGATTGTAATATGTTACTTGCCACAAAGGCTGAAAAATGACTAGAGTGTTCTCAGGAAGAATCAAATCAGGCTCGATGACCCGTTACTTCTTTAAAATCTTAAAGTTCTTTTAAAAGTTATGCATCAAATCTTTAAGGTAAGAATGTTTGTTGTTTTCTTCACAGATTTATCTCTTTACTCAAACGCTGGCAAAGTTTGGGTACCACAGTTTCACTATATATAAATGGAAAGAACAATATCAAATAATTATACATACTATAACTGATAATTTAAACTGCAAGCGTAGCTTGTCTTATAGTTTAACACTTCCCGTGGAATAAGTTATATTTAAAAATCAAACATCCTGAATTAGGAATACCTAAGCATTCCGTCAATACTCAAGATGTAGCAGTCATTTAATAAGTTAGTTTTAAAATATTCTCGACTGCGTATTAGCAATAAAATTAAATCCATTATGGCTACATGATTTTAAGCTAGAAATTATAATTTATTCCGCTTTCCACTGTAACTCGTCGACTAGAGAATATAACAGACTTAGGAATTTAACTCTCTGCACAAATCTAACTAGCAAAATGAAATAAGCGATTAAACACTTTAACACTCACAAAATACTAGATAAATAATATAAGATTTACCTCAACACAGAACTACTAAGAACTTAAACCACTACGATCATACTAAATGACATCTCTATTAACAGAGATTCTAGAAATCGAACGAAGGCTTGTTCTAGTCTTGACTGCGAAGTTACTGAGTGAAAATGAAATCTAACTCCCTCCAGTATATATGAAACACCAGACAAAGAGGTACACTATTCCCATAAACTACGCAATAGCCTCCCCTTCTCTTAACACCTCCTGTCTTCGCACCTCACGCCAAAATGACCATTCTGAACGAATGCGTGATGGCGCCTTCTCCACCCTGACACTGAGAATTTACCGAGGAAACTACGTGTCAGATGCAAAATACCAGACAAATGTCTGATACTGCGCCGGGAGATGTCGGGATTCACGCCTCACCTCAGCGCTCACCGAGAAGCTACGTTTTGACAAGTGAGAATGCAGACGATATGTCGGCCCTATGTCTGAGATAGCCAAAAATTCACAGTTATTTCGTCAATCTGCAGCGATTTACCGAATGCATTCTCACGCCAAATCGTCTGGTGTAAGGGACTGACACGTTACGTAAAATGTTACTCGTTTAATCCGCAATGAAATGCGTTTCTAAATGAAAAACTAAACTGGCAAAAGTGAGAATGGGAAAAAAATATTTTTCGCAAACGAACGAATGCGAAAAATACAGGAAAAAAAAATAAAGAATGATAATAAATAGAGGATACGGGTGAAAGAAAAAGAAGAGGATATAGGCAATTTCAATGATCATAAAACCTCTGTGACAAAGAGAAGGACCAGTTCCAAGCAAAGCGACGGAATCAGACGCTAGCTAACCCCATACCGGCCGTTAAGTAGTATACAAGCACAGCCAATGGACATTTCACAATTTTTCCTATCACCCACTGTAGCGTGAGGTTTTTATTGGCATTAAGATCAGTGTAGTACTGGCAATACAGAAATAGAATTTCTGCAGGACAATGGTGAAGTCCCATAGTATGAGAGAACTACTGGTATCACAAATTAGTTACGGCTGTGAATGATCTGATCTCGAAAAATTAGTAGAGAGGAGACAGTCATAACTTGCCACCCCCGCTGTGTAACTAACTGTGATATTAAAACAAGGAAACAGATTTTACTTAACAATTATAAAATTGACAAGTCGTTCAAATACAATGTCCTTATTATTTATTTAGTATATACACTATCTACTCTTGTGCTGAAGGATGGATGTTGGAAGATTGAATGTAATGGATTTGTAAGTTTACAAATGATTTACATATATATATATATATATATATATATATATATATATATATATATATATATATATATATATATATATATATATATATATATATATATATATATATATATATATATATATATATATATATATATATATATATATATATATATATATATATATATAATATATATATATATATATATATATAACAAGTTTTCCAATTATAGGAACAAAATTTTTTCAGCTGTGCTGTTACTCAATTATAGTAAATGTATCAGCTGTGCTGTTAATTACATATAAAGAATTTATCAGCTATGCTATAAGTCTCGTCTCTTGCTATGCTACTCAGTTTTTCGTCCTTGACCTTTAAATGCTCACAATTGCTGACAGAAATGGTACTAATGTGTACTCATCTCATGAAACAGTTCTGTGCTTAATTTCTTGCACACAACACCCGCTGATGATCGTTTCGTTAGCCCACCCAAGACTGAGGGGGACTAAAGATGTAACTCCTGTGCAATCACTATGCTCCTGCGAAGTTCCAGGCAGCTGGATTGACTGGACATACGACCTCAGGGTTGATGACACGAATAAAACATGTAACAAGTAAAAATAGGGGCTAATTTCTGTCATCAAGCCAACCTATTTCATCTATGAGATGAGCGTGTGTCTCAGGTGTCTGCATGTAGGATGAATGACAACATGGCTCAGTATGAGTTAGCAATAGCGAGACAAGACAGATGTCTACTTGCAAAACATTCTTTCTGATAAATTAATACATGGATACATCCACTAATATAAATTCAATACATGAATACATCCAATAATATAAATTCAATACATGAGTGCAGCCAAAAATATGTACACCTAGGTGTGATACAACCATTTCCTTCCTTCTATAATATACCAGGCCCTCTCTGACAAGTTCTATACTGGCTGGTAACATATATCCTAACCATATTGTTGTGTTCTGATTATAGGAGTATATGAGACGAGGTCTGTTTGGTATATTTCAGGTTGGAGTTATAGGAGACAATAGATTGGAGTTATACGAGACACTTGATTGAAGTTCGTCAGCAAACAGAACGACTGACGATTGTGCCCTCAGTGCTGGCTCAGAGGCTGATCTGCAGCGTAGCGTTGATAGATTCTCTGAAGCCTGCTCCAACTTTGGGCTTACCATCAACACGGGGAAAACAGAAATCATGTACCAACCAGCTCCTGGCACAATTTATACTGAGCCAGTCATCAGGGTAAATGGTGAGAAACTGAATGTTGTGAACAGGTTCACATACCTTGGTAGTACACTATCCCAGAACATCGTCATTGATGATGAGGTGAACACCAGGATCTCCAAAGCCAGCAGCACATTTGGCAGACTATACACCAACGTTTGGCATCGAAGTGGCATTAGTCTACAGACAAAGCTGAAGGTATACAGAGCTGCGGTGCTTCCAGTGCTGCTTTATGCATGTGAAACATGGACTGTATACAGGCGCCACGTAAAAAAGCTCAACCACTTCCACTTCCATACAGTCTGTCTCAGGAAGATAATGAACATCAAATGGCAAGACAAGATCCCAGATACCGCCGTTCTTGACAGAGCTGGTATCCCTAGCATCGATACTATTCTGATGCAGTCACAGATTCGCTGGGCAGGTCATGTAGTCCGCATGCCAGACCATCGACTGCCAAAGATACTCTTTTATGGTGAGATGCAGAAGGGTAGACGCTCCCATGGTGGCCAGAAAAAGCGCTTCAAAGACACGCTTAAGGCTTCATTAAAAACCTTTGACATAAACCCAGACACATGGGAAGCTGCTGCGCAAGACCGAACTGCCTGGCGCACATCTCTTCGTAAAGGTGCAGTGGCATGCGAATCTTCCAGAAGAGCAGCAGCGGAACAGCGGAGACAAGCTAGAAAAGATCGTGAAATAAAACCTTCACATGAAGCAAATATTCCCTGCCCACACTGTCCGAGATCCTTCCAGGCCCGCATCGGGCTCATCAGTCACCTTCGTACTCATAGACTATCCTAACATCCTAATAATTGGATGAACAGAGTGGTCTTCATCACGAACAGATTGAAGTTATATGAGACAATAGGTTGAAGTTATATGAGTCCTAACAAGGACTGTTTTGGTTATATTTCAGGTTGGAGTTATCTGAGACAATAGACTGAAGTTATGTGAGACAATAGATTGAGTCCTAACAATCGTCAGTCGTTCTGTTTGCTGACGAACTTCAATCAAGTGTCTCGTATAACTCCAATCTATTGTCTCCTATAACTCCAACCTGAAATATACCAAACAGACCTCGTCTCATATACTCCTATAATCAGAACACAACAATATGGTTAGGATATATGTTACCAGCCAGTATAGAACTTGTCAGAGAGGGCCTGGTATATTATAGAAGGAAGGAAATGGTTGTATCACACCTAGGTGTACATATTTTTGGCTGCACTCATGTATTGAATTTATATTATTGGATGTATTCATGTATTGAATTTATATTATTGGATGTATCCATGTATTAATTTATCAGAAAGAATGTTTTGCAAGTAGACATCTGTCTTATCTCGCTAATGCTAACTCATACTGAGCCATGTTGTCATTCATCCTACATGCAGACACCTGAGACACACGCTCATCTCATAGATGAAATAGGTTGGCTTGATGACAGAAATTAGCCCCTATTTTTACTTGTTACATGTTTTATTCGTGTTATCAACCATGAGGTCGTATGTCCAGTCAATCCAGCTGCCTGGAACTTCGCAGGAGCATAGTGATTGCACAGGAGTTACATCTTTAGTCCCCCTCAGTCTTGGGTGGGCTAACGAAACGATCATCAGCGGGTGTTGTGTGCAAGAAATTAAGGAATACGGGGAGACAACTTATGGACAGACACCGATAAGAGATTACTTTCTGATAAAGTAATGAATTGTTACTTTTGGAACACGTTGTCATATGAGGTTAACGACATGTTTGCGAGTCTGTACGCAAGGCATCGTATATTTTATTGCCATATATGAAAATACGTGACCTTTTGCTGTACGCACATTAATTCACGTGGAATATTTTGAAAGTACCACACCCTCCCCCGCCTGTTTGAAAATGATTGGAGCGTTTATTTAACTCCATAACAAACAGATGCGTGGGAGACCGGGGAATATAATCTGACACGTTTCAGTGTTATTTCACTGTGAAGATCGCTTGCCAAGATACCAGACCTTGCTAGAGTGAAGCCTAGAATTCAGAATTCCTTCTTAACATACTGGACACCTTTTATTGATGAATTTTGGACGTACTTTCATAGCCCAGGAAATCTCTTTCATATTTAAATAAGGAAACTGGGACTGAGGAAACTGAAGGACCACACACGAAGTCAGAGAGGGAACTTATTAAATTAAAGACATCCCAGGCGCGTGTAAGAGGCCGATTCAAGTCTCTTTTATTCATCTCAGCAAAAAGTCTGTGAGCCAGGATTGGCGTAAGTTGTGATTTTACATTCTATATTTTCATTACTAACATGTAAACTAACAGATATATGTATATTGCCATGTGAATTTTAATATATGAAAATCGCTAGCGGATGTCCCAGTCAGTTGATGCTGGCAACCTCAGCGTATAGAATGATGATTCATAAACCACCACTGCACGGGCTGGTGATTGCGTTATTGCTAGTTTCTTAAGAGAAATGAAAGCAAAAAGTAATCCCAGGTTCCATACGGAGCAGCTAGGGAAAGATGAAAGAAATGGTATACATTCTAAGTATAATACTTACATTTTCAAAGCAGTGTAAATGTCCCTATAAATATAGTTACTTTAAAGTTAACGTACGTTTTCAAGCTTTAAACCAGTGTAAATATCTATGTGAAAATATTCATTTTAAAGTTAGTGGAAGTTTCAAACTTTTCAATAAGTAGAGATGTATATGTAACCAGACTCTATCTGTATTATTAACCTTTTCATTTAAATATAAAGTAACTATAAAAGCTATTCTATTTAAATGTAAAGAAAGTTTTATCCCGAGGGATTAAATTTAATTCTCATCGAGGGTAAAAGTCTGAGTAATTGGGAAGGTGGTATGGGAAGATAGGAACCAATAACTATGGGGTGGACAACGCCATACTCAGAAGAGCGTTTCGTTCTATTCTTTTACCATAGTTATTTGTGGTACCAGCAGAAAGTACTATTTCTGGAACAAGAAGGGAACAGTGGCCTAAGCTTTAAGACGAAGGACCCACGTGGTAGACTCTCCTTGACATTTCTGGGAAACGAGCTACCCCCGACAACCTTGATCAGAGACGAGCGTGAGCAGAGTGAAAAGAACCAACCCATAAGAAGCAGCAGAACCGTCATTGGCAGCTAAGTTCAAATATATGCTGCCACTTGAATTTCTTGTAACATCTCACATTCCATAAAGACTGTGATGATAACTTTTCTTGATCCATAACTATTCAAATTATTTTCCAAATGTTAAAGCATAAAGTGATTATTAAATTTTGTTATTTGTAATGTTACAAATTTAACTTCAATTTAATCATTTTAAAGTTACTGCATGTTTGTCTCAGTCAAATTACTACACACACTCTAAACAGAGCTATACTAGAATAATAGAATTCCACTGAGTAAATCAGGGGTGGGGGCTTAAGGGGGAACACCCACCCAGAAATGGGTTATCTTTTTAAAAAATTAACAGGAAAATAACTAACAAACTTGATGACATAAAATTTGGCCACATGTTACAAGAGATATTATATTTTATGATGAACAAAGTTTACTTTATAAATTTTAATGTTTTATGTGAAAATAATTAATTAACATGAAGTGATGAAAAAAAAAAAGAAAGGAAAACCCCCAGTGCACCTGGGAATGAATTTCACTCACATAAAAGGTGCAAAGAATGCCAAACCAGCAGATGATGTGCATAACATCCCTACCTATGGCGTGAACCACCCAAAAATGTCTACCCCAATGAGTTTTGTAGATATGGCTCTTGCAATATGACCCTTTTAAATAGCACAAATTTAGAACTTTGTATAGCAATATCTATGTTTCTATACCATGTAAGAAAAAAGTGGAGGTTCATGCCATAAAGGATAACATGGGCTATAAGTGTGCAAAATTTGAAGGCTATAGCTTTAAAATTGTAGAAAATATCACCGGAACTGTGAATCGCAAGCCCTGTTTTCGTTAAAGTTTAGTTTTTAAAATGTTAAAACACTTATCTGATTCTCTTTGAACATTGATAACTCATAAACTATTACAGATAAACACATAATTCAAAAAGAATATCAAAGTAAAAAGGCTTATAAATATTTAAAACACAATTATTATATGAAAATCAAAAATAACCTTTTTTGTCTTTTTCTGGGTGTATATGCCCCCTTAAACGAGCTGAAAGTAATAAGTGCTTAAATCCTACACAAAAGCGTCGGTAGAATTACAGAGTTAACATACTCAGCCAAAGTAGTATTGTTCTCGCTTATTCTGAATATCTCGTGAAGACTCCCTTTGTAATAGAAGTGTCATCACACTTCTATCTACATCTCTGCCAAGAGTAATCTTGTGCGAAGGTAGACACCTTTGAAGCCCATATTAGATACTCTTGAGTTTTGGCCACTGTTGGACCACTACTACAAAGCAGGGGAGGCAATACCGTCACACAGCCAATATTAACTTCTACTGTAGTCACATGTCATAACAATCAGAGTTCAGCTGCTCTTGCAAACATCACATGGAGCTCACAAACGTTTAGCTCGACGTACGTTGCAATCACGTTTGCCACAACAACGCGTGCTATAAACTTCGCTCCTTCAGTAGCATACAACCAAAGTACCTTGTCAAAATCACATCTTGACAGTTATATTTGTTACTTTCACTGCATCGCTACAGACTTTTTCAGAATCTTCTCTTTGTACGATCCTTATCTTTTTCCCGTAATTCACATTAATTACTAATTTTTGGAGTTACGAATATTTTACTCTCAAAACACTGAGAATTGTATTGTTGCAGGGACAGAAATGCAAAAAAGCAATAACGTCTACTTTTTTACCCCGATAAATTAAAGATCCCATTCTTTCGTTTGTTCGTTCTGTTCTCACTTTTTTAAATATATTTGTTGACTTGCATTATCAACGATTTTAATATGTAGTAGTTCTAAACGAAACGCAATTAGTTTCTCAGTTGTAATATTATTTTATAATTGTACTAATAACAATAATAAAATCTTAACGCTGATTTGTCAGATCGCTGAAGAGTTCATTTGATCCTGGCATTCAGCAAAGAATCCTCATGACTTATATTAAGCTGACAACCGAAGAGTCGTCCAGGTTAAGATGACAGTTTGACAGACAAGAGCATGGACGTACTGACTCCATTTGCATCAGATTTATTCGATGGACATGTACAGCAGCACTTATTTAGATTTAGCTTGGTTCATTGATTATTTTTCCCCCTGTCCTGTCATACGTGGTTGGGAGATATAATTTCAGTTTTTATTAAGATATCTCGCCGTAGCTAACATCCGTCTAAGTTATTTTTTTTCCCTTCTTTTTCAGCCTGTCTATAGTGAATTTCTTTGCCCTAAAACATATCGTCTCTTTCGGTAGGAGTGCGGCCTCGAGTAGCTACCGGGGGTCTCTGATGAGACACATAAAGAACAGCAATATTGCTCTCTGTCTTATTGTAAGAGGCCACCAATATGAGTCTGGTAATCTCAATATATAAAAGAAATTGCTATAGAAACCACCGAGTCAATAGCCTGGTGATTGTTTGGTGCTGGCTTCCTGTGAGAGGATCAGATGCAGTAGCGTCTTCATGCCCCCATAAGAAGCGAAAAGGACAAAGATGATGAAGTAGGTTGGTTGTATGAGCTGTTCTTTAATGATTGCCATGAAGCGATGAAGCGTATGTTAAAAGTGCAACAGATTTCTGTACAACATCAGGAGAAGAGGCAAGAATTGCTTTATGGTAAGATGGCTTCAAGCAGTAGCTGAAGTAGGTATTAAAGTAGGCCTAACTTCTATCTGCAGCGTCGAGCTGCTGAGGGGTTATGTCACTTGATTATAGTGGCAACGTTCCCAGGTAGCGTCACACTTCAGTCTAACCAGCTGTAAATGGACGGACACCTGGCTGTGAAAAGGCAAAGACACAGAGGACACGAACCCATCACTCCACCTCATTAAGATGACACTTCATAGAGTAAAGCCTCATGTCTAACACTTCACTCCCATTTGGTTGTAGTTGCTATGGGTCTACCTGTATCCTTAATCCAGGCCGAATTTCTTCTTCTTCTTCCTCGTTCGTCCTGACAAGGACGTTGGTTGCGTTGTGTCTGTTTATAGCGGAGCTGCGATATCTGCGCCTTTCGGCCAACACATCCGACTTCAGCACTGCATTTTTTTTTGGGAGCGGGTTTGCCTTCCCTTTTCGATCCCTACTCTCTCAGCCAGACTGCAGTGATGCAGTCTGTTTCCAGGACCACCACGTGGAGGTGGAGTAGGGTCTTGGCCAGCTCTGGTTCGCTGACCCAGACGAAAGCAGTCAAGCTATGGGTCGCTGACTGCATTCTCTATTGCTGCATCTTTGGGTCCCAAGGCCGAATTTGATAAGCGGAATTTCTGATATGGACAAATACTTTAGATGATCCCGGCGAATTCTACTTATCCAAGCTGCACTGGAGTCAGAGTGGCTATGAGGCATAGCGTCCGCCTCGAATTCTAAAGATACAAGTTCGGTTCCCAGGAGAAGGACTATTCGATATGAAAATTGTTTTCCAGAACCGGTGGTTCTAATGATATCATTCTCCCCCTGGTCTCCTGGGTAGTGAAGATCGGATGCCTAACCTTCTTGGATAAGCGCGAAAAAATAGGAAGTCCCGTGTGCAATTTGCGCTCGTTAAAAATCCCACGGCAACTGGAAATCGCAAAGAGTAGGCCATTGTCGTGGAATATTCTAATCCACATATATAAATTATCAAGTAAATATAAAGCCTAATAAATACATATAATAAATAAAGGAAGAAGAATGGTAAAGAACAGTGCTGTCACAATGACTGTACTCGAAATCCCCTTGTTTTCTACTGCGTATGCAAATTGTAACGTTTCACGTTGATATTAAAGGCCTTCTGCAACATACACGCGTTTCCCAAACACACAATAAAATGTGCTGCCTTTCTAAGAAAAACCTTGAAATATGCAAGTTGACCTAAATTTTAAATTCCATTCATGTCTTTTTCTACACTATGTTACCAAGATCAAAAGACAGATGGACAAAAGGATAGCGAGAAGGGAGAGGCAGAAAGCCGAACACTAAACACGCTTCGCGCGATACACAAATGCTGCCATCACGCGTGTAAGACTACATGCACTAACTTTTTTTCAGACGGACAGTGATAAATTCACTACCCTTCCCAGAGTTAGGTTTTAAAATCACAAAAAACTCTTATTAGAAAAGATAACAATAGATGGGTTTACGGTTGAAAACATAACAGTACCCAGACAGCACATCTTCGAAACAGGAGGTAGAAAATACATATTTTGAACGCAGCCACGTAGCTCTTTTAAATTTGGATATTTGGGTTCCTTAGGGCTTGCTGACAAAGAATATGTAAAACGTTACGCAAATAGTCCAGGAATTAATAAATTATACCCAAAATAAAATAGTGGGGATGCCTGACAGCATGGAATCATTTCTGCTCATAAAATTTTTTTATAACGTGTTTGAAAAAAATCTTACGTTACAGAATTAACCTACCATGTAAACTCCAAATTGATTGGAGCGCAACAAATGAAAGACTAACCACGATTGGTCGGGCTATAAATACTATCTTTCGTTGTTAGGGGAGACGTGAAAAGGTAACATTTTTTCAAACACTTGTCGAAACGTGGCCTCATTGGCTAGACTCGCTGATATACTCACTTAGGAGCGTTAGTTCGAGACCACTAGTGCAAATAATCTTGATAAAGCAACAGTGCGTTGAAGCCAGCTCATATTTGTGTTAAATAAAAGCCTGGGTAACCATTAAGGAGGTAAATGCTGGTATAAAGTATTTCAGATGAAGCTGACAGTTGGCCTAACGCTCTGAACTCAAGGTTTGTGTTGTATTGTGCTCAGTGTAGAACTAGAGTATCAATTAGTTATGAAGTAGAAGGTACATCCTTCTTGTTTTCAGGGACCGTGGTCTTGATGGTACTGAGCAGCACCTGGTCAGAGCTTTGCTGAATCCAGAGTCGGACAGCATACTCCTTGGTCTTTTTAGCTATCAGTGAGGTGTCTCCAGAGCCCAGAGGAGAATTCGAGCAGAGGAGTCCCTCCCTGCCGCCATCACGCAAGATAAGCTGATTTGGCCAGCTGAGCTCAACATTATGTCCCCTCATCTTGAAATGACTTTGTAAAAATAACATTCAGAGGGGAATTTAATTGTCTTAATATCAGGAACTGAGATCATCTCCAATACTAGTCCCAAAAGACAAACTATTGAAGTCATGATGACAAATACCAACAGAGCTTGAACAAAACAAAACCAGTATTACCTCATTTTACTACTACACAACTGACACACATAGGATATTTTTAATAATATATGTCACTACAATATTCATATTGATAAAGTCTGTACATATACTTGTAATTAAAATTGATTGTGATTCCTGGTTCCTTTGTATTTGAATCAGGACACATATACCTTTATGATAACCATGAATACATATTGTTATTTGAAAAGTTATCAGTGACTCCTTAAGATATTCTCATAGAGTGTTATATGTATGTGAGTGTCACAGTGTTGTCAAGAGTAGTGGATTAAATTAAATTGTTTATCTGTCTGTTGTTGTGACTTACACTTCATCATACACATACCCTAGACACATAACGTAGTCATCACACTATTCCAGAATAATTCTGACTGAGATATATAGATATGTGGTAGCAAGTAAGGTTATCTATAATACACTACTCTTAATAGATATAGATACCTTCACAGCTGATCTCAGTCAGTACACTAAGTCCCCTATAAATATTTATAACATCCCACTTCACCACAGCCATAAGACCGCTGCCTGGGCAAAATTTAAAAAATTAGAAACCTACCCATCACAAAAATATTTATAGAATGTGTGATTCCTATATACACACATTGAGATTCTCGCCGGTGCTACGGAGTTCGTTCGCTGTGCATTGATGGAGTTGTCCGTGTGCAACGAACATAGTCAGTGTCAAGAATTATTCGGTAAGGACGGTTGCAAGTAATATTGGGTTAGGTGCAACTCTACTAAGGGGGCAATTAACTCATTAATTACATATGTGAGCGGTTTTTTTAACAGGTGCTGTCGCTTTTTTGCCACGTGAGTAAACAGACAACTTTGCTCATTACGTACATTTGACGCTCTGGGGATTTTTCTAACCTAGAACGAACTCAAAACCGTCACTTTTGAGGTAGTACAAATAAGTAAAAATACATTTTTCTTCCAAGAAACTATTTTTGTCCGCCATATCTGCCAAGAAGTACCAGAGTGTAGGACCCAGAGTTACGGGAATTGAGTACTAGTTAAAAGTTGTGTATGACGTAGCACGTGGCAGCATAGTTCACAGGGCCTCGTGCAGATCCTGGGGGTGTCGTATGGACCAAGAAATTTGATCAAAATGTTTTTGTGATATTTTTATACAGAATTACTCAGTGAAATTGTCTATTTTTCAGTATTACATTTCAGAAATACGGTATCGGAATGCGAGTTGGTTCGCCAAAACTGCCAAATCCAGAGTCGAGTCGCTCATGCAATACTTGTACGTCAAGTAGTTGTGGAAACTGAAGTCCGACTCTAGTTCGAGTCGACTACACTAGATATACTGGGAATAAAAGTTGAAGAAAGACGCGTTTTGAATCAGCTGGTGTAATGTCCATCAATCAATTAATACTCTTTATCTCCACAAGGCGCCTAGGTCTTCAAGAAACACATGCTATGTCCTCCTGTCACGTGACATCAGCACAAGTTCTTTCCATGACTTCCTCATACTTTTTACTTCTGTCGCCAGCTCTCTTCCCCATGTGTTTTTTTTTGGGGAGGTCTACCTCTACTCCTCTATTCCCTGAGGGTTCCAGAGCACGGGTTGTCTTGTAATGCTGTCAACTGGTTTCCTCAATGTGTGTCCTATCCATCGCCAGTGTTATCTTCTCATCTTTGGTTCCACTGGCTCTAGTCTGGTTATTGTCATCAGATCCACATTAGTGATCTTGTCATCAGATCCACATTATTGATCTTGTCATCAGATCCACATTAGTGATTTTGTCATCAGATCCACATTATTGATCTTGTCATCAGATCCACATTATTGATCTTGTCATCAGATCCACATTAGTGATTTTGTCATCAGATCCACATTATTGATCTTGTCATCAGATCCACATAAGTGATCTTGTCATCAGATCCACATTATTGATCTTGTCATCAGATCCACATTAGTGATCTTGTCATCAGATCCATATTAGTGATCTTGTCTTCAGATCCACATTAGTGATCTTGTCATCAGATCCACATTAGTTATCTTGTCATCAGATCCACATTATTGATCTTGTCATCAGTTCCACATTAGTGATCTTGTCATCAGATTCACATTATTGATCTTGTCATCAGATCCACATTATTGATCTTCTCATCAGATCCACATTAGTGATCTTGTCATTAGATCCACATTAGTGATCTTGTCATCAGATCCACATTAGTGATCTTGTCATCAGATCCACATTAGTGATCTTGTCATCAGATCCACATTAGTGATCATGTCATCAGATCCACATTAGTGATCTTGTCATCAGTTCCACATTAGTGATCTTGTCATCAGATCCACATTAGTGATCTTGTCATCAGTTCCACATTAGTGATCTTGTCACCAGATCCACATTATTGATCTAGTCATCAGATCCACATTAGTGATCTTGTCATCAGATCCACATTAGTGATCTTGTCATCAGATCCACATTAGTGATCTTGTCATCAGATCCACATTAGTGATCTTGTCATCAGTTCCACATTAGTGATCATGTCATCAGATCCACATTAGTGATCTTGTCATCAGATCCACATTAGTGATCTTGTCATCAGTTCCACATTAGTGATCATGTCATCAGATCCACATTAGTGATTTTGTCATCAGTTCCACATTAGTGATCATGTCATCAGATCCACATTAGTGATCTTGTCACCAGATCCACATTAGTGATCTTGCCAAACCACTTCAATCCTTCTATTCTACACAAATATCCGTTTATGATGACGATGGTGAATGCAAGAAAACTACAATTTGTAGAATCTTACATACATCTTGGCAGCAATATAGACAAAGTTGGCAGGACAGACGCTGATACCAAAATAAGAATACACAAAGTAAGAGAAGCCTTTCATTGCTACAAAAACTGACGTGATGTGGCTTTTAAGTCAAGCTTGCCTAACAGAGGGCATACGTATCGATGGCAAAGATTCAACAATGATTGAATGAACATGCATCAGCTTGAAGTTCCATCTGTAGTTATTTCTTGCTTATTCAGTTGTAGTTGTCTTGTCAGCTTCTGTGTCATTCCTTTTACTATTCACTGGCCTTCAGATCCACGAGGAGCACAGGTCATCAACAGACTCGTGCCTAGTACTCCTGTACTGTGCCGTCTGCTCAAGGTTTTTCCATGTCATCTTTATCCCTGTTATTTCCATATCCAGTTATTTTCTCCAAAACTAGAAAACGCGGATTAATTTAGCAGTAAAAAAATCGTTAACTAAAATGGTTGAACTAGGTGACAATGGATCAGTCCGCCTGTTAACGCTCAGCCTGCAAACTATTACAGGTCCCGTCACCCTTGTCAGTGTATGTGTGTATGTTGTTTTTTTTTTTTTTTTTTTTTGGTTTATTTTGCTTTCCTCCACGTCTAGTACCCAAAGGCTTCCAGAACATAGATTGCCTTGTAATGCTATCAACAGGTTTCCTTACAGTGTGTGTCATGTCAATCGCCAGCGTCTTCTTCTCATCTCTTAGTGCAGTGGCACGTGTCTGGTTCTTATCATCAGCTCTACAATGGTGATCCTGTTAGCAACAAAGATGTGTTAGATAGTTCTCTACAATGGTGATCCTGTTAGCAACAAAGACATGTTAGATAGCTATCAAAAACAAGTTAATGCGTAATGTCCTTTTTTTTCTCTACTTGTAGTGGAAACAATTATATTTTGCATGTTAACCAATTTTCAAATTATTTTGGTTGTTTCCCTTCACAGAAAAAAAAAACACCAGTGTTTCTGTCTCTCTTTGTCTAGTAAACTTGGTAGTTGTCGGAAGGAAGGGGGAAACCACTTTCTGGTGAACTCTTCATTCTTGTGATTCCATATGTGTCTGTCTTGTACTTATTTATGTGTCTTTGCAGAGGTCTATCATATCTATTTCTGAATATTGTGTGCCCAGCCTGTCCTTGGCCTACCTTTTCTTGTTCCTGGGACAGTTCCTGCAAGTGCAGTTAGTAGAGAATATGTTTGATTTTGACGTATGGCAACACCACGTGTGTACTTTTTGTTTGTTGGTTTGTTTGTTCGTCTTGTGTAGTATATCTTTATGTGGCCTCACAGCCTCGTTTTTTGCATAGATATTAAAAGCTCCGATCACAGTTTACATAATAGAGAAATTAGAATCTGTATCTACATTTATATATCAATACAAACTTACTTACTTATTCTTTCCTCTTCTACCGTGAGGGTATGGTATACAAACTTACTTATTCGTTCCTCTTCTACCGTGGGGGTGTGGTATACAAACATGGACAAAAACAAGCAATTGCAAGAAAGATTTGAGTCGCTCGAGATGTGAATATATAGAAGAATGGGACGCATCTGGTAGAAAGTGAAGAAACCAAATAGAAAGGTCATTGAAGACCGCACAGGTAGGAAGACTTGAAGGCAAACGTGCAAGAGAACACATCGGAAAATAACGTCAAGAGATGGGAAGGAAAGAGTTTATCACGATCATGACAAGAGGCTGAAGACGTTGGAGATACATAGCAGCCACTCATCGTTGTGTAGATGGTAGCTGATGATGTTGACAGCAGTGGTTTCTGATGATAAACTTTAAGAACATGACTGAGTCATCCAAAACGAATAATTCGATTCACATCAACCGTGTAGGAGGAAAGGAAGCGCACTGTCAAAGGGAGATAGTGATGCAGCACAAAGAAAGGGAGTTAAGAGATGGCTTTCAAAAATGACATGGACTGAATTTGAAAGCATGGCAAAAGACAGGAGATCTGGGCGTCAGCTGTTGAAGACCTATGCTCCTCAGCAGGTTGAATTGGGAAATATAGCAAATAATCAATCTATCTATCTATCTATCTATCTATCTATCTATCTATCTATCTATCTATCTATCTATCTATCTATCTATCTATCTATCTATCTATCTATCTATCTATCTATCTATCTGTCTGTCTGTCTGTCTGTCTGTCTGTCTGTCTGTTTATATATCTGTATGTATTTCTATCTCGAAGAAAAGGAAAGAATGAATGGAAAGTTAAAATGTTAAAAAGTCAAAGAATTAAGCAGAAACTCATGAAGCTACTAGCACTGAAGTCTGAGAAACGTATATACACGGAGACTACTAACAAAAATCTCTCGCATGGAGAAAAACCGATTTGGAGAATATGGAGGACAAGAAAGAGAAAGGACAGGTGAAGACAGAGAAAAAGAATTACAAAATAAGAGAAAGAACAGCACAAGAACCCGAAGAAACGAAAGAAAAGAATCAGTAAAGGAAGAAACCAAGATGGTAGAAGAAAACAAAACAAAGGTTGTAGAAGGAACGAAACAAAGATTGTAGACGGAACGAAACAAAGATTGTAGAAGAAACGAAACAAAGATTGTAGAAGAAACGAAACACAGTTGGTAGAAGAAAACGAAACAAAGATGGTAGAAGACAATGACACAAAGATGGTCAATGAAGTAAAAGTGCGTAAAGGAGTCAGAGTGATGTGGGAGGAGGCTAATAATGAAGAAAGATGAAAAAGAATTAAAACAACGGAAAGAAAACAGAAAGAAGTAGAAGAAGATAAACACGAGAAATTAATACAATAATCGAGGTTGTGAAGTGATAAAG
The DNA here is from genome assembly GCA_024509875.1 of Oreohelix idahoensis. Classification (NCBI taxonomy): domain Eukaryota; kingdom Metazoa; phylum Mollusca; class Gastropoda; order Stylommatophora; family Oreohelicidae; genus Oreohelix; species Oreohelix idahoensis. The sequence goes on from JAMPIV010006512.1 coordinate 314,825, forward strand.
TTGATATACATTTCTTGTCCTTAATTTTTTTGTTCATTTCATACTCCTTTCTCTTTCATTTCTCTTTGTATCCGTTATCGTCTTCATCCTTTCTTCTCTCCTTCTTCTTTGCCGTCTTTTACTTATTTTCCTTATACTTTACCTCCTTTTTTCATCATCTGTTTTCTTTATTTTATGTTTTCTCCAAAAAATGGTTTTAAAAATGAGAAAGCAAACGAATATCGAGACTACTCGGAGATACTCTGTCACATCTCATCAACATCTTTGCCTATTAAACCGCCCTTCAGACATGTAAAACATGCATAATTATAATCTCTGGCGTCAAACACGAAATGCGAAATCTTCTTAGTACGATTTTGTATTGACGTCACTTCCTAGGGTTTTTTTTCCTATTGCGTCACGCACAAATAATACGCTCTGGGAGTTTCAAGTAAAAAGTTTGGTTTCATCTCATCGGAAGCGCACAAAAGTCAATAGATGAACACAAGCCGCAGTAATGTGTACGTTTTTACAGGTATAACTTCGATATTAACATCAGCAGGGCCTATGGCGGATCTAGGAATTGTCCAACAGAGGGGCGATACATCATAATGATAATGCCCCCCCCCCCCCCCTTAATTTACACATTTTTTGACAATTAAAAAAGAAACTAACTAATTTTGAAAAAAATGTGGCAACTTGATAGTTTTATTATACTCAAAAAAACTCAAAAATGTTCATTTTTATTTTAAAATATAACTATTTATAACATAATTACATAAACGTAAGGTACAACTACAAAGAGACAAAATTTCATAAAAATGCATACATATCTTATATTAAAGCATAAAATCTTTTTTCATTTAGATCGGCCGCCCGATATAGAAATTATCCGCCTCTTGACACAAAGTCCTCTATTTTTGTGGCTCGAGATAAGTCGCAATGTGTCGCCTGCATCGCGCCATTCTTTGTCTCATTGCTGTAAAGCGGTTCCCTGTATTGTCTTTCATTGTCCTGCCACGTAGAATTACTTCTTGCAAACTACGTTCGTAACCTTTAGGGTACTTACCATTGTCCAGAACCAGGCACGTTTTAATTTGTTCGACCTAACGATTGCTTACATTTGTCCCAAGCGGCGGGAAAGGGGGAGGGGGGGGGGGGGGAATACTAGAGTGGTTGTTAGGAAGTAAAGGTTTTCAAAGTTCTACGTGAGAGGCGATCGCCACCTTCTTGGAACCACCAATGGGAGTATATACAATTGTGCCTCCTATTTTTCTTATTGATGTTTGCGACGTTTCGACGTAGCGGGAAACTTTCAACAATTTAGAATGTACGTGGAGCTGTAGGTTATATTAGGACGTGATTTTAAACTAAAAACAGCGTACACTATCACCAAATGTGTCAAAGTCCCAAGAGATATTTTTTTCCCCTTCCAAAACATCAAATTTTGCGATCACCCACGATGTTGTCTTTATCTTCTGTTACACTAAATCCTCTTTTTGTCAGTGCAGTCCGGGCCGGATTTACTCACTAGGCACAATAAGCAGGTGCTTAACGTCCCACGTCACCAAAAGGAATAAAAATACAAATTATTTGTTAATGTTAAAGTTGAATGAATTATATGTAACCACTTCGATCTTCATGTTCAAATACTTTGATTTGTAACAAGGTGTTGTTGTTGTTGTTGTTGTTGTTGTTGTTGTTGTTGATCCAGCGGCGCTTGGGTTCTCGCCCTTCGGCCCAATGCCATGTAGTGATATCTGCATGTCTTCGCAAGTTGTATTGTTTCTCCGTACAAGGTGCTCCACTTATCTGGCCTCAGAGAAAAGAGCATTTTCCTAACATCATCGAGTGCTAGCAATAATTGTAATGATGATAAAACGTATTTTTTACACCTGATTAGCTGTTCGCTGTCCGGTTCAGTGTTGTCTGTAATTGGTGGACAGCAGTGTTGAGTGAGCCATTTGGCTGTATTGGACAAATATGCAGTATTGGAACAATCCCCCTATTAATCCGTTCATAAGACGTTTTAAAGAATTTTATTCCTAGCCGTATTATTTCTTCTCTTTCCATCTCCTTTCTTCCTCTTCCAGCTTCTGTTGTTTCCCAGCAAGTAAAATAAACGCTGCCTTAGGTAATGTTACTATCATTACCTGAGAAATAGCATGCACATTTTTTTCTTTCAAGTTTATTGAAGGTCACTGAATTCGTGAGCAAAGACTTGAAGTCTCTATTTACTCCTAACACGAATCGGGAGGGGGGGGGGGGGGTGTAACCACAGCAGTTGGCTCACTTGCAGGATGCACAGGATGTGCTATTTCAGTGATGGTTCATGTAGCAGTTTATTTTACAAGATGAAACTGTGGTGAAGTGGGATGTTATAAATATTTATAGGGGACTTAGTGTACTGACTGAGCTCAGCTGTGAAGGTATCTATATCTAATAAGAGTAGTGTATTATAGATAACCTTACTTGCTGCCACATATGTATACCTCAGTCAGAATTATTCTGGAATAGTGAGATGACTACGTTATATGTCTAGGGTATGTGTATGATGAAGTGTAAGTCATAACAACAACAGACAGATAAACAATTTAATTTATTCCACCACACTTGACAACACTGTGACACTCACATACATAAAACACTCTACGAGGATATCTTAAAGGAGTCACTGATACTTTTCAAATAACAATATGTATTCAGTGCTGTCATGAATGTATATGTGTCCTGATTCAAATACAAAGGGAACCAGGAATCACAATCAATTTTAATTACAAGTTATATGTACAGAATTTATTAATATGATTCTTGTAGTGACAAATATTATTAATAGTATCCTATGTGTGTCAGTGGTGTAGTGGTAATATGAGGTAATACTGGTTTTGTTTTGTTCAAGCTCTGTTGGTATTTGTCATCATGACTTCAATAGTTTGTTTCTATAGGAACTAGTATTGGAGATGTTCTCAGTTCCTGGTATTAAAACAATTAAATTCCCCTCTTAATTTTATTTTATAATGTCATTTTAAGATGGGGTACATAATGTTGAGCTCCATGGCCACACTCTCTTATCTTTCGTGATGACTGCAGTAAAAGACTCCTCTGCTCGACTACTTTAATGAGTTCTGGAGCCACCCCACTGGTTGCTATATGGACCAAGGAGTATGCTGTCCACCTCTGGCTTCAGCAAAGCTCTGACCAGGTGCTGCTCAATAACTTTAAGACCACGGTCCCTGAAACAAGAAGGTTGTACCTCCTACTTCAGAACTGTTTATACTGTATTTCTACACTGAGCACAATACATCACAAACATTGAGTTCAGAGCGTTAGGCCAACTGTCAGCTTCATCTGAAATACTTTATACCAGTATTTCCCTCCCTAATGGTTACTACGCCTCTGCAATTCCAGCATTATTTCTTTCTAGTCAATAATCTAGGTGTCAGTGTACTGTTTGGCCATTCCATGCAGTTTTACTTTCCTCCGACACCCTCTGTTCAGGCTGGAGCAATATAGGCTTTACATCATGTTCGCTACTGAACTACACATATATACAGGCATAAATTAACAATTTACATTCAATTTTCATTAAAAGATATTGAATATTTCAAGCTTACCACAATTCATAGAAATAATAAACAGTTTCGTTGACTGGCAATGAATATAGCACAACTCTGATCTGCCGATGTCCCAGGCTTTATTTTATATAAAATATACACTGGTGCTCAACGCACTGCTTCTTAGTAGGTTTATTACAAGATGTGGCAATGAACAGACGCTCTGAATTGAGTATATTCGCAGCTCTACCCAATCAAACCATGTCTACACATCTTTTCAAAAAAAATACTCCTTTTCACGTTTCCCCTGACAACACAAGATAGTATTTATAGCCCGACCAATCGTGTTTAGTCTTATATTTGTTGCGCTCCAATCAAATAGGAGTTAACATGGTAGGCTATTTTTGTAACGTAATGTTTTTTCAAACACGTTATAAAAAAATTTTATGAGCAGAAATGATTTCATGCTGTCAGGCATCCCCACTATTTTATTTTGGTTATAATTTATTAATTCCTGGACTATTTGCGCAACACTTAACATATTCGGTGTCAGCAAGCCCTAAGGAACCCAAATATCTCAATCTAAGGGAGCTAGGTGGCTGCGTTCAAAATGTGCATTTTCTACCACCTCCTGTTCACTTCCATCCCCCATGTGGTGTCTGGGTACTGTCATGTTTTCAAACGTAAACCAGTATATTGTCATAATTCCCAATAAGCGTTTTTCAGGATTTTAAAACCTAACTCTGGTATGTGTATTGGCTTTTTATCACTGTCCGTCTGAAAAAAAGTTAGTGCATGTGGCCTTACACGCGTGATGGCAGCAATTGTGTATCGCGCGACGCGTGTTTAGTATTGCATGCTTCCTGCCTTCATTCGCCCCTCTCTCTCTCCTGCTTTATCTGTCTTTTAGTTACGCCGTGTATAAAATGGAATGAATGAAATATTAAATTTAGGTCATTGATCAGCTTGCGTATCTCAAGGTTGTTCCAAGAAATACAGTACACGTTTCATTGAAGAAGGCGGGTAATAATACAGTAGGCTTTTACTATCAACGTGAAAGCGTTACAATTTGCAGACGAATGAGAACACAAGGGGATTTTGCGTACAGTCATTGTGACAGCACTGTTTCTTTTACCATTTCTCTTTTCTTTTATTAAATTTATTTGTTAGGCTTTACATTTACCTTTTAATTTATATATGTGGATTAGAATATTCCACGACAGAAACGTCTAGTTACATCTTTTTTTTTAAATTTGACTCCTTTAGGCGAGGCACGCTAATTCAACCTGGACACAGGGTCCTTCGGTTATATAAAGCGCATGTCAAAATAAAAAAGACCGTTTGATTTGGTCTATTCTGTATATGATTCTAGTACCATGTACACCCCTTGGTAATCATCTTGTATAAAGGCGGCAGTTGGCTTTATTCTCCGCTAAATACTACTTTTAACGTCAACACTGTAATATTTTCCTTACAATCATTCGGTATTTTCCAAATCAGTAATTTGTTTCCAAAATACGGGTTACTTTCACAATTGCTTCCAGCTGGCAGAAAATAGAAGCAAAAGCTGCAACAAAGGTGGAGTGGGTTTAATTCTCTGCACTAGACAACAGGAGGCTGACACTTGGGAGTCATGACCTAAGTGGGCCAGCCCCTCTTAGAGTGTAAAGGATATTAAGGGGACGAAACACTTGATCGACGGGGTGACACATTCTGATGATCAGATTGCCTCCTGTTGTATTTCTCTTTATAGAGTTTCCTATCAATTCAATTTTGTTGTAGTGCTTAAAACATAGGTTGTTTATTTATTTATTTGTTTCCATTATAATCGCGTTGCTTTTTTCTGAGCTGTAAAACTTATTATTCCAGTTAATTATACTATATTTTTATTAAAAATAAATAAATGGTTGAACTTATCGCTATTGGTTCTCAGCAGGTAAAACAGACCGCGCCTTACGTATGTTGTTATCATTAGCTGAGAAATAGGCCGCGCGTTTTTCTCTTTCAAGAGCGTGGAAGGTTATTGTTGCTCAATGCGAGGACATAGATTTAACTGGCGCTTATTTTCCTTGTTACGTAATATTATAATTATTATGGGAGATACAGCGAGGCAGATAGAGAAACATAGAGACAGATGAACAGGTCAGATTGACAGACAAGCGGACAGAGAGGCAGACGTAAAGATTGATAGGCAGGCAGACAGGCAAGCAGGAAGCAGACAGGCAAGCAGACAGGCAGGCAGGCAGACAGGCAGGTAGGCTAACAGGCAGGCAGGAAGCAGACAGATACACAAGACATACAGAACGAATGAAAGAACGAACTATATTTTCAAAAGGTAGAGAACCGGGCAACATTATGTCCTTTATTTCTCTCATTTTTTATACTGAATTCATTTATTCTCACATACATTTTGTTTATTAATTTCAAGTAATGCATCTTTGTAAAAGTAAAAAAAAACAGCGTACTCATATTCACAGTATCATAGATAGAGAAAGAGAAAGACCGCTGGACGTCCTTTGATCAGGTCAGAAAATCCTCATGAAAAGATCCCCACGAATGCTATTAACACATTTAGCGAAATGGTTCTAGCTACTGCGTGCTTAGACTATTCCAAAAATTCTGAGTGACGACTGATAGCTGGTTTAGGAAGACACAGTTTATATATCATCGTGGTTGCTCTGATCTATAGATGATGCTACTTTTCACACTATAGTGTATAGCAGAGAAACAGAAACATGAGTCCTCCAGATATAAGTTTACGGTCGGCTTTTCTCTGGCGTTCGACCGCCATCAAAGCTTAAATCCGTGTAACGGCGTTCTCGTGGATTTTGCCCGCTTCCGAAGATCAAAGAACGCGGGGTTTCCCTCTGTGTACGAACATCAAAGGGTACTCGGGGAAGGGTTTTTGCCCGTGAGTCTTCTTCACAGGGACCGGTGTTATTCACGGGCGGTCTGTCAGGTATCCGATGATTGACAGATCAGTTCGCTTGAGAAACTCAGGTAAATAACCCTGATTCGCTCCCTGTTATGACAGGCAGGTCACGAAAGTATGAACAAAACTTCGTTTGATTATGTTTGTGGTGGGTTTTGATGTTATGAATTGTTGTTATGTATTATTATTGTATTAAATGAGATCAGCTATGAAGGTCCCTGAATTTAACCAATAGTATTTTAAACTTTCCAGAGTACCTTTCCGCTACCACCCTTTTGATCTCATTCAAAATTAATCTATATTTTTATATAAAATGACTTCGTGTAGTGTCTAGGGTTATGAATGTGGAGTGTAATGTGCGATAACCAACAAATATACAAACAAATAGTTTATTATCCACAACCACCAACAGTACTACAACAATAACATACCAACGACACTTTAAAAGGCTTTAAGACAGTGGTTGAAATTTGTGTAAATACAATTTTTTACAATTTATTATCCTGATTCTAATTTATTTTGAACCAGGACTGGCAATCAAAAGTGAAATCAAAAGAATCATTTACAACATTCCAATAAAACAGTAGATCTTCTGTCCATACATACAATATTATTCTAATATAAGTGTGTAGTTGTATTTTTCTACTTTGAGGTAATACTGGTATTAAACTCTAGGTTGTTGGTTATAATCACTCCCTTTAAGTTATGTCTGTTTTCGTTTGTCACTTGTGGAAATATTAATACTAGGCACAGTTTTCTTTACTATCACTTTCTAGTCTTTTAAGTTCTTTTAAGTTGAGCTGCCAGGTGCCGAACAAGAACTTATCTTGGCAGGAGAATACAGGTAGAACGTTTCCTCTGCTCGCTTGACAATCTTTTCCACCTTTTGATAGGCAATGGCCACTAGCATGGGCTCGAAGTATACAGATAGAGTCCTGAATCGAGCAGTTCTCAAGCGTTTGGTACTATATTAACGTCAGTACCCAGGACCCTGAAATGTGAAGGTTATGCATCCTTCTTTATACCTAGTATACTATACTATTCCACATTTAAGTACAGGTACATTACAAACAAACGAAAAGGGTCATAGCTTTATACCAACCTATGCCACCATTATCTTTTGATGTGACAATGTACACCAGTATTCCTCTCCCCTAATAGTTACAACGCCACTGCAATTCCAGCTGTCATCTTTTCCATATAATAGGATAGGTGTTATGCTCCTTGATGACAATCATACATATTTTCTTGTAGCCTAACACCTCTCTGATAATATATCACATGGTGGATCAATCTCTAGGCTTTGCCTAATGGGTGCTACAGACCCACTCACTTACAGACATATATTATTATTTCACATTCAATTTTTATTTTAGATACATGTTAATAAAGTCAATCTTACCACATTTATTCAATGAAATACACAGTGAACGATGACTGGCACACTTTCGATCTGCCGTTCTGTCCAGGCTTTTGAGAAATATGGTTTTCACAGCATAAGCCTGATCTCATCGCTACTTGTCAAAATTTTGTTAGAAAATGGCGTCCCCAACTAATGCTTTTTCCCCAATATCAACTACTCTGGCCAATGATTATTCTTATTTCACTTGTAAACAAAGTCTTTTCAACAATACAACTCAATTTTCTACTACGTTACTCGGGTGATATATGTTTAGTACGAGGTCGGCCAATAATATTTCGTCTCACTTCAAATTCCACCCAATTCCCTTCCTCTTACCATCTTAGCCTAGCTTTCACCTAATTTTTTCCCAAAAAAACATGCGATCCAATCTAAGCAGATATGACTTGACCTGACAGTATATCTGATTCTTTATGTATTGTTTTATCAATATTTGATTATTTAATGGACTATTTAGATAACTAACAACATATTCTTGGTCAGCAAGTCTTCAGGTACACGAATATACGATTTTTATGGGGCTATGTGGCTTGGTTCAAAATTCTATCTTTTTTTCTATGTTAGTTTCAAGCTAAATACGAGAGCTTATGTCATTCGCAATAAGAGCTAAACGTGTTTCCATGACCGTAGTATCCACATTTCTAACTTTTTCATCGTATTGGGGAAACCCCTAAGGCAAAGCGTGCGAGTTGGTTGTAGAGTTAGAACCAATTTGAGACGTGATTTGCGTGTGTTATCTAGCCTTGCCCCTCCTTTCCCCAAATGCAGTTAGGCAAATATTTCTTAGAACTAGGAAAAGTGGTTCGTTTATGTCAAGGACGAATTTGAAAAATTGGGTACCGTTTTGTTCGGCTTATGCGTTTGCAAATAATAAGCTGAAGGCGTAGGCGACAACTTACGATTCTCGCCGAAAATTTTTAGTGCTATTCTATCTTGACTTTATGCACTATACTGTTATATTCTAATTTAGGTATTGTATTTAGAAGCTCACCACAATGTTCAAGGAAAAGAGGCGTGGATGAAAATTTATCTTATGTGAGTAAGACAGGCAGAAAAATGCTTGGTTTTGCTAGCAAATCATAGACCGCTAACGGGATTACAAGGCTGTCAGATTACTGTTCTATATTTCCATTATACGTCACAGACACTCTGGAATGGCCACGTAAACTAGTGTCTTTAGGATAAATTATGAATTGCACAACATAAATTCCAGCTACAACACTATAATTAATGCCCCGAACAAGACATTTCTTTTTTTTTTTTTGGAATTAGAACCGCAAGTACAAATACATGTAATAATGGTAGTGGGAAATCATTATCTTTGGTATTCGATTAGGAAATTAAGATGTTGTCGGAACATTCGCATAATAGCGTTGAAATCCCAAGAAAGATTTCAATTGCAAAAGTGAACTCATACGCTGTCGTGTGGTGAGTATTAGGGCAACTACGACAGTAGTTTTTGCCAGTAATAGCTTATGAGATATTAGGTAGAAGGTCTCTAGAAAATGGCTCGTTAAGAAAGAATAAAGACCTATTCGAGATAGGGACAAGAAGAAGGGAATGCGAATGCTTTCCAGTGGACAGTGTTTTCTAATTAATTATGGAAAGAGTTATGTTTCCCCACGACCTTCTGCCCTTAGATCCCGTAACAGAAAAAGCCCCCAACCTCATCTGAGTGTAGACATTTTCCTATATGTAAATATTAAACACCGACAGCACGAGTGATACATTAACAAACTAGATAATGATCAAACGATTATTGGGTTTATTAATTAAATATCTACACATATAGGGTTAGTAATGGTTATAACGTGATGATGGTAGAAGACTATTCACATAAAACTCGCAGATGAGATATTAATATTGTAGTTAATTAAGTAGTAGTTAATTAAGAATGAGCTTGTGTAAAGCGAAATGATAATGATGTGATATGAAACGAGTTACCAAAATGATGAGTAATCTACACAGTCCATGTGTCTCTAAATGCTTTCTCCCGTATAGGATGATTCGCTTGTATGCAAAGAATGTCCCAAGTTGTGTTATGTCAAGTGGGATGGATATCTCTAAGTTAAGGAAGTTCTGATGAAAACTTGTGTCGTACTGAGAACGTTGACGATATATATATATATATATATATATATATATATATATATATATATATATATATATATATATATATATATATATATATATATATATATATATATATATATATATATATATATATATATATATATATATATACCCCTTCACTGAGTATATCTCTGTAGCATTGATCAACAGTTAATAGTTGTCGTATGAAAATGTCTGTTGTGTAATCTCCGGAGGGTACTGGCCAGACTGGATATCTTCACGAAATGTTAGTGATATGTAGACTCATTATCTTGTGTATGTAATCGTGATTCATAAAATATACTTTAGAGTCTGCGTCAAAGAATGCACTTAAGAGTGTGGTGCACTTCGTATAAATATGAGATTCAACTTTTGAGCTCTTTAGCTTGACTTCAGATAGTACGCTTCTGTTACGGTATATGATATTAACGCCGGCTGCTAAAGGCTAGCGTTGTTTGGGTCACAGTCGGTAACTAGGAGACGCTACCCTTTGTTACTTGACCGCCAAGCTGAATAGCTGCGTTTTGTTAACCTTCCAATTCAATGGCATGATATAGCCATTTATATGTGCATTTATGATGGACCAGGGTCAGTCCTAGAACTCTACATGAGAGGAAACTTATGGAGGTTAGTGATTAACTAAATCCTTGGAAGGAGAAAGATAATCGTCTACTTTATACGAAGTAATTAGACTCACAGTCTCACTGTCGGCAGGTAGCCATGTCTAGCTGCGCGTGCATATAGCTGTGATGTTCTGACGACAATTACTGCATTGTATCCTTAAACGGACATTGACACGTAAAACAGCAGTCTACGCTATTGATTGATTGATGCATGTACCTCATGTGTGAATTGAACTGTTTATGTATGTGTGTAATCCATATTAAATTGTGAAGGACTCGAACCGGAGGCATTATTCGTTGAATCACGTTACACCATTCAACCTTCTGAATTATGTATTTTATATCAAGTTGCTGAGTTAATAAGATGAACAGTTGTTTACATCTTGATGCCAAGTTCAGGCATTACGACAAACCAAAGGTGAGGTTCACCCCATTCGCGTACGAATATTAGCACGATCAGAATTCAAGCAACACAACCAGTAACCACACACGAAAGTCCTTCAACAAAACTGGTGGCCAGTGTGGGGAACGACAGAAAAAAAGAAACAAACTTCTGTTCCTTACGCACAGATTAATCATAATATTTACAATCAAGTTTCGATCACATGATCCAGTCGAAGATGACGTCTTACTCATTATAATGCCTAACAACGTGACGTCACCGAAAGTCGTGTAGGTGAACTGTCGGAGAAACCCAAGCCGTTTCCTAAGTCTAACCAGGGGAAACATGAGCCATTGAAGCAAACACACGATATGGACTACAGGAGCAGACAGTCAAAGGCACAAGCCTAGCCGTCGACGACAACGAGCATCAAGTGAAGCAGCAAATAAAGATAAGTTTAGCTCAATAACTATTGTCGTTAACGTGACAGTGCTAACTGAGTCCATGCCCTCTGCCTACATCGGCATGTTTTTACCTATGTTTAATGTACTTTTTGTTGTCTTAATGTGTTGTTAATTAGTGGGCGGTAGGGAGGATGAACCGAAATTAGATTCTGTGGCTCTCACGATGCCTGAATTGATTTCGGTCGTTTCTTAGGGAACTTAAACGATTGCATTTTTGGAAGCCCCATTGAGGTTTGCCATTGGACGACCTGTCCAGATCTGCTATCGTTTGACGATTTGTGTTAGCTGTACCGTTCCGTAGATAACTGGTGTATTTTATTTGTACTAAGTTTACATTTTTATTCAGTTTTGTATCATGTTCGTTAACTATTTCGTCCAGTCTACTCTTACTATCAATTTATTTTATGATTGTTAAATGTTGTCCGTTATGAGTCCTGTGATGTCATCATTTTTTGCATTCATTTTTTTTTGGTGTACTTTGATTATTAAGTTGACCTCGGGTCAGACCTTGACCCTTCATTTGGCTTGTGACACTTCCGCTTGTTTTATTTAGTTCATAAATTCATTTTTAATTGTGAAAATGTCTTGTTTGCGTCTTGACATTATTTGTACCCTTTAGTTGCATCATTGTTTTGTTTGTACTCATGATATATATTATATACTACATTAATACTATAACATTATATTCAATAATACACTTGTAATTTAATTTAATTAATTTTTTCTGACATTTAAGGTTAATATGGGACATTGCATAATTATGCAGTGATAGTCCAAGAAATTAGCACTGCAATTTATAAGAGATGCCTAGGGCATAATAATATAATATATATATATTGACCAAATTAAATAATCTTATAGTCTACCTTTGAGGTAATAGACCCATTGTATATTATTTAATATACTTTTCTAGTACTAAGAGACTTAGTACATTGAACAATATAATTACTAGGAATCATACCCAACATTATTGGATATTGAGATTAATTGTGTGATGTAATTACATTATATTTAACAGATATCATAACTATTTATGATATAGTTAGTATTTAGATACAATATTGTTACAAAATATTGTCTATTAGTTGAACTTAGACATAAGAGTTCAGTACTATTGTGATTATTTATATTGAATACTCCTAAGTTGAGTAAGTATAATAATTACTCTGAAGCTACTATTGACTATTTTAATCAGTAATTATCAATAATTACTTACCAGATAAAAGTCAAAATGCTTACTATAGACCATTTCGTTAAAATTGGTAAAGAATATGGTTATAAATCTCAAGAACTTCGTCAGTTTGCTGAGGCAGAACTGGAAAAACATAAAGCAGAAATGGAGGAACGTGAAAGAAAAGAAGCAGAGAAAAAGGCTGCATTAAAGAAAGAGGAAGAGGAACAAAAGGCTGCATTAAAGAAAGAGGAGGAGGAACGTGAGATGAAGCAAATTGCCAAGGAAAATAGATTAAGAGAAATTGCTCAACAGGAAGAAGAGAATAAATTGAAACGAGAGGAAATTATTTTACAACAAGAAATGGAATTGGCGCGTATTAAATTGGAGACAGCAAGATTACAAGCACAAAGTGCTGATGCAAACCAGAATAATAACGCACAAAATGGATCGTCATCCAGCCAAACTAAACATTTCTACAACTTTAAATTACCCAATTTTAACTTAAACGTGGACGACCTTTCATCGTTCCTGTCACGTTTTGAACAGACTTGCAAAACAAATCATTTGCCTGAAGAGTCTTGGGTACTCAAGTTAAATGAATTCTTGGTTGGAGAACCATTGACGGCTTCTCAAAATGCTGACCCATCAATAGCAAATAACTACGGTGCTATTAAGTCCTTGCTTTTACGAAGGTTTCACCTGGACGAGGAACACTGTACGTTGAAATTTAAGGGAATTTTACCTGAATCTCCAAAAGATTTTGCAGGATTCATTGCGAACATACGCAATACATTTAATAGATGGGTTGAACTGGCAGAAGTCAACAAATCGTACGACAAATTAGTTGATTTACTACTACGGGATAAGGTATTATCTTCGGTTAGCCAACCATTCTTTGCATATTTGCAGGAGCGTAAACCAGTTACTATCGACGAGTTAGAAAAAATTTCTTTAAACTACTGTTCGGCACATCCGAATGCAACCATTTCTAACTCCTCATTAAGAGAACCTCTACCTGTGGCGTCTAATATGGCCTACAATCATAATAACAAACAAAGACATCACAGTGTAGACAGAAGTAGGTTCCAAAGAAATCACAATGTTAACTTTAAGAAGGGACATAATAATGATTTCAACAATAAAAATGAGTTCAACAGAGGCAGATCACGAGATAGAAATTATTCACCTCAAACAAACTACCACAATGGTCAACATAACACTAATTATAATCGATCACATACCCCCAATAATAATAATAACTGGAATGGTAATAATCATGGCTCGAGACATCGAGATAATAGTTACTATAGAGGACGACGAGATAATTCTAACAATTATACTCGTAATCGATCTCATTCTCGGGGATCATCTCATTACAACCATAATACAGGGGCGGCAGTTACAAATAATACTACCCCTATAGCTCAGGTCCCACTTGACAATAATACAACACAGTCTTCTGCTGCATGTTTTGCTATTAATTATAATGTGGCAAATAGTTGCCACCAATGCAATCTTATTTTTCAGAAGGCGAAAGAAACAGTGCTTAACTGCGGACATATTATACCACAGGTAGGTCTTGCAGTCAACGATGGAACAGGCTTACTAATTTTTAACAGGGGATTAGTTAATGGATCCGTCGTCTCAGTGCTGAGGGATTCAGGATCCACGACGATTGGTGTACGTCAGTCGCTGGTACATCCTAGCTGTGCGACAGGAGAATATGTACGCTGCATGACATTTGGTGGAACTATTGAGTTTTACCCCACAGCTATTGTTCATATTAGAACACCCTTTTTCACAGGGAATGTAAAAGTATGTATGCTAAAAAAGCCTATAGCTGATCTGATGGTTGGTCGTATACACGGTAGTAAAGATTGTACTCCAGATGAGATCATAGAATGGGAGAAACATAACCTATGCACTGGAAACGCCGTGACGACTAGAGCGCAGACTCAACTCATGGAGAAATTTAGTGATAATAAAATGGATGCAGACAACCAAGAGGAGTTTGTAGTCAATTCACCTATTGACAGGGAAACATTTGCAACCAAACAAAAAGAGGATAAATCTTTAAAAAAAATTTTTAAGCTGGTTGATAAAGTTGACAATCCATCCTCAGGTAATAATAACAAACATTGGTTTGTTATTAAAAATGACATATTGATTAGATGTTTTAATGACAAATCACAAATGAAACAACAAGTTATGGTCCCGTATACTTTTAGACGGTACATTCTTCAACATGCGCATGACTCACATTGTGCTGGACATATGGGATATACTCGAACACGATCTCGAGTACTGTCTTCATTCTTTTGGCCAGGAGTGTCAAGAGATATTTCGCAGTATGTACGTTCCTGTACTACATGCCAAGAAGTGAAAGCACGTGGAGCTTTTCACACGGCGCCTATTCAGGCTTGCGATATCTCAGTAAGACCGTTTGACAAGATGGCCATAGATATTATTGGTCCATTGCTACCATCGGCCAGAGGACATAGATTCGTCCTTACGTGCATTGATTTGTGCACACGATGGCCAGAAGCTATCCCATTAAAGACCACCACTACCACAGATGTAGCTGATGCACTACATCTCATCTTTTCTAGAATAGGGTTTCCTAGAAAACTTTTATCAGACCATGGGTCACAGTTCATATCTGACACCATGAAGGAAGTCATGAAAACTTGGAACATTGATAGGAATTTAAGTAGTATTTATCATCCTATGAGTAATTGTGCGGTTGAAAGACTTAACCGTACACTTAAACAACTACTACATAAGGTTACTGTTAAGCACCCTCATGACTGGGACAGAGCACTCCCAGCTGTTCTATTTGCTTATCGGGAGGTACCGCATGAACAAACTGGCTTCTCTCCCTTTGAATTAGTTTTTGGTGCTCCCCCAAGAGGTCCTATGGGACTAATAAAAGACTTATTAATTGACGAGATGACTCAGGACACTCAGTCATCTTACGAGTATGTGATTAATCTTCGGAAGAACATTATTGAGTCTTGCCAGTTAGCAACAGCTTCTTCTGAGGCTGCAAAAGCTAAGGCTCGATCTCTACAAAATAGGTCTCGACGATTACGCCAATTATTCCCAGGCGATGAGGCTTATGTGTTACTTCCTCACAATAACAATAAATTATTGATATCTTGGAATGGTCCTTACAAAGTCATTGATAAAATTTCCGACGTTGATTACGTCTTAGATATCAAGGGACACAAAAAGATATTTCATATTAACATGCTCAAGCAATTTCATACACGTCCTGAACACTTACAGTCAATTTTTCATGAACTAGATGACACCACAGTATCTACTTGTTATTATTCCAACTTATCTGTCATCCAGGAAGAAGAATCTTCTTTTCCTGAGGTACAGTTACCGTTACCGGTACCAGTAGTTCAACCTACTGAATCTTGGCGGGATGTAACCATCTCTTCAACGGTTACACCGCAACAGCGTCTACAGATTGCTAATCTATTACAATCTTATCCAGATGTATTGACCGACGTCCCGGGTCGCACATCGGCTATCAGTCATGACATTACTCTCAATGATGATACACCTATTCGTGTACATCCCTATTCGGTTCCTTTACATTTCCTTGCTAAAACTACTAAGGAACTTGAACAGATGTTGTCTCTGGGAATCATTGAGACTAGTAATTCGCCATTCTCTTCTCCATTAGTGATTGTCCGGAAGAAGGACAATAACATCAGACTATGTGTTGACTATAGAAAATTAAATGCTAAGACTATAGTTGACAGCGAACCACATCCACTTATCGACGACTTACTGCTACGTCTATCCAACGCAACTATATTTAGTAAGATAGACTTAACTAAAGGTTATTGGCAGTGATGCGTGATGCCATATGATGATGGATGGTATCCGCATGTCTGGTTTTGTGTAGTGTGCAGATGTGTTCAGTCAAACAATGTTCATACAAAAATAACAGGGCAATCCACATAGGACGTCAGTAAACTCACGACGTATAAAGTCAATGATTCTTGTAACAGCCGTTGACGTTTTTCTTCATTATTTATTGTGGACGCCACAGTGACAAAATGGTTACGCGAATATGTAGGCACATCAAACAGTCATTATCACAGCAACATTCAATACAGCAATAGACGGTAGACAGCATTACAATGATGAGTCAGATGCATGTTATATTTCATAGTGCTGTAAATGTAGCCAGGTGAAAAACTCCATCCTTTTCTATAACAGCCAGGAGATAACCAGATGTATGAGATCAGTTCACTCTCCTTAGTCTGACTTCAGCAAGACAGACACGTCTGCCGAAGTATAAATAATGTCCTCAAAAATATCCTCTAGATAATAAAGGTTTTCCAAACCTAGTTCATTTAACAAAGTAGCAAGTAATGGTCCTTGGGACATGCATCAACCGATGCAGTACAATACAGCGACATGTGAGCTGGGAAAACATCTCGTGACGACGACTTTCGAAGACAGGCTATGAATCGAAATCGCTCACGACCCAAAATCGATAGAGTTAATGAAAAGTCAATTTACCTTGCCTTCAGGAAATACACAGAAATATCACGCCTCCCGACATGTGGGAAACACTAGAGGTATTATCTCGAATAAACGAAATATCCATTAAGAGGACTACACATCCCTGACAGAACAAAAAATAGCGGAGATCCCCTCTTCAACGAGGCATCTCTTTCGCCATTCAAATCGCTCACTCCACTAGTGGTGGGCGGAAACCGATCGACCAAAAAACAAGACCAGTCATGCGCAGTCCAGCGCAAAAAGACCACAGCTCAAAACTTAACTGCATTCAATACCAACGCGGGAAGACAAATGCTTACCGAGAAAAGTGACTATAAATTTCAAGCAGTTGTTGCCCTTGCGTTATAAAATAGATATTGTAATAAAACGATGTTGCGAGAATTTATCACGCAACATATCACCACCTCCTCCCGATAAAAAAAAAATGTGGAACATATTTTTTTTTTTTTTAAATATCAAAGAGCATGCGATAAGCGGCTCAAAACGCACGAATTATGCGCTGATAATTAATTAAATTGCCTAACATGAGGCTAAATATAGAGTGTCTGGTGAGGATATACCTCAACAGAAAAATAAATATGTCTCAAAAAATATTCACATCGGGGAGGTGTCACCAACACACATCACGTTAGCATGTAAACACAATATACGTATGCAAGTTACCATAATCATCATTAAACAGCATACTCTAATATTGTCTTTAAAAATGGATGTACAAATCTGATAGGAAAATTTAAATAGTACATTATTTGACATGTAATGACATAAGTACATAGTAAAGTTAAACTACATGACGATCCAGGACATATGCTCTGGTATTCCGAGGGTAAGTACACAATCTAGAACTCGTCATGCTTGATACTAGTAAGGTAAGTCCTCAGCTCAACAATGACATTCTGAGAAAGTACAAGCAATATAATGCTAATTAATAACTAATATGCTTCATAAGGTACAATACATTATTAATAATTGTGGCTGTTTAGTAAACTAACGGCCCTTATATTAACTACTCAGTCCTCCTCTATCATCTTAAAAAACGAACAGAAGAAGATGACAACAAAGCACGATAGTGTGTACATATAAAGTAAGTACAGATGTGCTAATCTATTGTAGAAATATAGGTGTGTTATGACTCTGTAATATATGGAAATATAGGACAGAAGTATTAGTTGGAGTCATGTGGGCATCTAGACAAAATGTCAGCCATCACATTATCCGCACCACGGATAGCTCGTACCGTGAAGTGAAAAGGTTGAAGAGCTATAGCATATCGAGTGGATCTCGAACTCTTCAAATTCTTAGTCTGAATAGCTGTAAGAGCTTTCTGATCAGTCTCTAGAATGAAATGTGCGCCCAGGAGGAATCTTTGTAGTTTTAGAATTGACCAAACCATCGCTAACAACTCACGGTCTAAAACCGAGTAGTTCCTCTCTGCCGCATTTAGTTTTCTAGAAATGTACATAACAGGATGCAGAGTATTTGCATATTCTTGCATCAGTGCTGCTCCAATCCCAGTGGATGAAGCATCACTCCGAAGAACAAAAGTCCTATCAAGAGTAGGTAATCTTAAGATGGGAGGAGAAGAAAATATATTCTTGATTTGGTCTAGTGAAGATTGGCATTCTTCAGACCAACGGACCAGATTAGGCGAACCTTTCTTCAACAATGTTGATAGAGGTGCCATGATCGAAGATAAATTTGGAATAAATCTCCCATAAAATTGAATTAAACCTAAGAGACTCCTAACTTGTTTCTTCGTTTTAGGAACAGAGATGTTCAGTATTTTGGAAGTATTGTGGTCTTCTGTCTTCAGGAGACCATGACCAACACGATGACCCAGGAAAGAGATTTCACCAAAACCAACAAAAGCTTTAGAAGGTTTTGCTGTCAAATTATTCTCACGTAGAGTGGACAGTAAGTCATATAACCCTAAATAGTGATCTTCCCAGGTATCACTGAAGAGACAGATGTCATCTAAGTATGCGATGACATCCGAACGATGTGACAGAATTCGACGCATCATGCGAACGAAAGTGGCAGGGGCGTTCATGAGACCAAAAGGCATAACATTCCATTGAAATAGACCCCTAGGTGTAGAAAAAGCAGTAAGAGGTTTGGCATGCTCTGCTAAAGGCACTTGCCAATAACCTTTAGACAAGTCAAGTTTAGTGAAGAATCTAGAATTAGAAAGTCTAATCAGTAGATCTTCTAACAAAGGCATCGGTTCAGCGTCGAACTTTGTGACCTGATTCAATTTGCGATAATCAACGCAAATTCGTATGTTCTTATCCTTCTTCCGGACAATAACCATGGAAGAAGAATATGGTGAAGTCGATGGTTCAATTATATTTAATTGAATCATTTCATCCAATTCCTTTTCCACTTGCGACTGAAAGTGTATAGGAATAGGATACGGCCTAACCCTAATTGGATTATTGTCGGTAAGAATTATGTCATGTTCTATGACATCTGTGTGTCCAGGAATGTCAGTGAGAACATCCTGAAATGTTTGTAACATCGACGAGACTTGTCGATGTTCGTCACCAGAAAGATTAGGAGAAACAGAAACGTTTTTCCAAGATTCCGTGGAATGTAATGGAACCACTGGAAGGGGAAGGTTGACATCAGAGAAGGTAGCTTCCTCATCCTGAATGACAGACAGGGATGAATAATGACCGTGAGGTGCAGGAGCATCATCCGTTGCCTGGAAAATAGGCAGCAAATAGTCCGGACGTTCGTGAAATTCCGAAAGCATGTTTATGTGGAAAGTTTTATGCTTTCCATCAATATCGACCACATAGTCAACATCGGAAATCCGAGAGACTATTGCATACGGACCTTTCCATGCAATAAGAAGTCTATTTTCCCTACTGGGGAGTAGGACGAATGCTTTGTCACCTGGACAAAGTTGTCGTAGACATCTATTCTTGTTAGCAAACTGCCTTGCCTTCTCTTTAGCAATTTCTGATGAAGCAGTTGCTAGCTTACATGCCTCAATGATCTTTTGTCTAAGAGCAATGACATACTCATATGAGGATTGAGTTTCATCGCTAATATCATCGGCAGTGATGAGATCGTGTAATAAAGACATAGGGCCGCGTGGACGCGCGCCAAAGACAAGTTCGAAGGGAGAAAATCCTGTGTGTTCATTAGGGACTTCTCTATAGGCAAAGAGAGCCGCGGGTAAAACCCTGTCCCAATCTTGAGGATGATCTTCAGTTATCTTACCAAGCAAAGTCTTGAGCGTTCTATTCAGACGCTCAACTAACCCATTAGACATAGGATGGTAGATACTACTGAGAGATCGTTCAATATGTAAGGTAGACATTACCTGTGACATAGTGTCAGATATGAGTTGAGTGCCATGGTCTGACAATATTTCTCTGGGGAACCCCAAGCGAGAAAATATCAACCAAAGAGCATCTGCGATATCTGTAGTAGATATGCTCTTAAGAGGAATAGCCTCTGGCCAACGTGTGCACATATCGACACATGTAAGGATAAACTGATGTCCTCTGGCCGACTTGACCTTAAAAGGGCCAATAATATCTATGGCCATTTTCTGAAACGGCCGAATAGGAATGTCAGCAGCCTGGATAGGCGCAGCATGTCGTGGTCCTCTAGATTTGACCTCCTGACATACCTTGCATGATCGGCAGTAAATACGAATGTCCTTATTGACAAAAGGCCAAAAGAAAGCCGCAAGGACTCTCGACTTCGTACGGGCAAAACCCATATGTCCAGCACATTGCGAGTCATGAGCATGTTGCAATATTTGGACTCTCATGCTCTTGGGAACAAGAATTTGCGAATGTGCCGACGTAGCCGAATCTTGTACCATACGTACAAGTACGCCGTTTCTCATTGCAATCCAAGATTTTCTATTTGTATCCTGATTCGGATCACCTTTCTTCGCAAGAACGAAGAATTTTTTTAAAGAAGAATCTTCTTCTTGCAATTTTATGAAAGAGTCACGAGTGATCACTAAGTGACTATCTTGGCTATCAACTTCATTATCACTATTCAGTGAAGTTTCGGGTGTTTGTAGAGCTTGTGCTCTTGTAACTACTGCATTTGTAGCTTGCATGTTATTATCTTCCCAAGCAGCAATCTGCTGTGGGGTACACTCCCTAACTCCGTGAATACGACCAATAATAAGGTCCGCAATAGGATTAGGTAAGAGAGAAGCATGCACATCTCCAGTAAAGAAAGGAGTGGCAATGCGAATTACAGCAGTAGGATATTTTTCTAGAGTGCCGCCAAATGTGACACATTTAATAACCCTTCCTGTAGCACAAGATGGATCTACAAGCGATTGTCTAACACCAATAGTGGTGCATCCGGAATCGAAAAGTAGTGAGACCGGAGTATCATTAACAAGACCCTTATGTAGAATTAAAGAACCCCTCCCGTCATGCGCAACAGCAGCAGGAAGAGCGGGAAGTGGGTGACCACAACTCAAAGTAGTTATGGTACCCGGTTCGAATAAAGTACTGCATTGGGGGCATTTGTTTGCTCTCTCAAAGTCAAAAGCAGAACTAGTGACAGCGTCAAAGTTTTTACTATCAACAACATGATTACAGGCTGCCTCAGTTTCCTGTTGTACAGCATTAGCCTGCTGATATCTCTTTTTTTTTGTGTTGAGATCTACCCCGACTATTATTACCTCTGAAGTTATCAGAGTTATTATTATCTCTGCAGTTATTATTGTCTCTATTGTAATTGTTATACTGGTTCGAATTCCAGTTTCCACGATTACTATCATGTTCACATTGATGCGAACATCTATTTGTTTGGTTCTGAGGTCTTCGGCAGGAATAACCTCTATTACCATATCCTCTTTTGAAATGCTTATAATTATTAGGGTGATAGTAACGAGTACTATCAGGTTGTCTCCAATTCTTCGAAGAAGAATCACCATGAAATTGATTTCCATGATTTTGACAGAAATTACCGCTACTCTTTCTATCAAAATTTTGTTGGGATCTACGAGCAAAGTTTTGACCATACGGAGCTGCCGAAGCAACTGGTAAACCTTCTTTCACCTTAGAGTTACCCATGGTTATGTGTGGGTGCGCAGTTACGTATTGGCAACAGAAATCTTCCATTTCTTTTATTGTTTTAGGTTTACGTTCATGAAGGAAAGCAAGGAAAGACTCATTGACAGACGACATGACTTTGTCTCTAAGTATTAAGTCCATAAGTCCTTCATAAG
This sequence comes from Oreohelix idahoensis, assembly GCA_024509875.1. NCBI lineage: Eukaryota > Metazoa > Mollusca > Gastropoda > Stylommatophora > Oreohelicidae > Oreohelix > Oreohelix idahoensis. The sequence goes on from JAMPIV010006512.1 coordinate 337,228, forward strand.
TTTTTTTCCGTCTTAGATAGTTCAACCCATCGTGAGAAAGTAATGCGTATTCTTGCAATAAACTCGGAGAATTCAACTCCATTTTCAGGTAACATGTTTTTAAATTGTAGACGATAGCCGTCTTCGTTAAGCTGATATTTCTTTAACAAAGCGGCCCTGACAACCTCATAATTGTTCTTGTCAGGTTCATCCACCATATTTAATATACTTAGAGCTTTACCTGTCAGTATCCCTGATAACTGATAAACATATTTTGCTTTGTCTATGTTATGAGCTGTACATGCTTGTTCAAATCTGTCCAGATAGAACATTATGTCATCGCTGGAAGGACTAAATGTTGGTAACTTAATCTTAAAAGTATCATTATTAGCCTTACCAGAAGATGAACCCTTGTTTGAATCATTACCATTACTCATGCTTGTCAATTTCAATTTTTCCAACTCTAAAGCTAAGACCTTTTCTTCATGTTCCATTTTTGCTTTCTCTTTCCTCTCATCAGACTCTCTCTGTAATCTTCTTTCCTCAGCCTGAGCCTCTTTTTGAAGTCTTTCATTTTCAGCTTCTTTTTCAAGTCTTTTATTTTCAGCCTCTTTTTCAAGTCTTTTATTCTCAGCCTCTTTTTCAAGTCTTTTATTCTCAGCCTCTTTTTCAAGTCTTTTATTCTCAGCCTCTTTTTGAAGTCTTTCAGCTTCTAGCTGTAGCTGGAGTTTTCTCTCCTCAGCTTCTGATTCCCTTTTTTTTGTTTTTCCATTTCCATTTGGAATCTTTTTTCATCCACCTGCATCTGCAGTTTCTTTTGTTCAGCTTCCATTGCTTTATCATATCGAGCAGTTGCAAATTCTTCTAACTTATCACCAGTCTTCCCAAGCAATTTACCCTGCTCAATAAAGTGCTCAAATGTAGACATGTTGTCTAACATATGAGTCCAAAACCTGAAATAATTAACTAATTTATTTCAAACCTAAGTGTAACAAGTCTTAATTAAGCACTTGTATATTCACATCACCTTATATTATCCCAGTCTCTGTGGGAAACAAGTCTCCAATCAAAGAACTTGTATATGAAATATCAGCACTCAATTCTTGATCATAAGTGCACTTCTCATTCAATAGTGCACGACACTATTCATCATTCATTTATCATCAGTGTAGTAGTAACAGTGCATTAGCATAGCCCATTAACTAATTACTATAACTGTAAACAATGACTATGTAAACACATGCAGAATGTAAACATTGAAAATGTAAACAATACAAACAATGTAAACAATAACAATGTAAACAATAACAAAGATCAGCAACAATACAAAAACTTTCGCAGAAATCAACTAAAAATAAAGCAGAAATTAATGAAATATCACAAAAAATGTGACGATATCTGCGATAGAATTAAACAAAATACATGACACCACAGTGTATAAACAAAAATGTTGTATGAAACTAAATTATAGACAAGAGTAGGCTAACAAACACAAACAAATCAAAACAAAACTAAAGAATGCGAAATAATAACGAAAACAATATTAAAACATGTCATCACAGCTAACATAAATAGCAACAGAAGTCGCTTAGCAAATTCCAGTATTGGAAATTTGCAAACCTTACAGAAAACGCTCACAATAGACGACCTCTATGACGTGGCATAATCTAACGGAGACACCACCCAACCGAGAACCCGCTGAAATATAAACATATAAATATACAAATAACATATAAACATATAACATATAGAATGAGATGATACACAGAAGACTCAGCAGAAGTATAAGGGCACAGTTTACATACAAACAGGCCACTTAACTTATAGGCTTCCAATCGTAGAACAGCAGAAAAACGGATGTCAATCAACGTCCTAAAGAGCGAAGCTCCAACGATGATGGCACATCTGAACTGCTTCCACTGCTAACACGATGGTACAAGAGCTTCTGACATACTGTGTGTTGAGTTGTTTCGGCACTTGACCTTCTAATCCAAAAGTAAGTTGATGGAAATCGGTACTTGGCCTTCTTCAGAAAACAACCCGTTTCAACCGGCAATTGACCTTCTCAAAAAACGACAGCACTGGAACCTTGACAGCAGCAACTTGCTTGACTTGCGTAAAAGATAACAGCAGTCCGAGTTATCCGGCAACATGTAACAACGCCGGGTACTGTCAAATTCTTGTTTCCGTCAAAAAATTGAAATTTGACTTTTACCGGGCAACGCCGAGTACTTTGAAAATTTTGAAGATGTTGACTGTATTGAAGAATGTTAATTTCTTGAAGGATGCTGATGAATTCTTGTTGAAAATGAAGTGGGTAAGGGACCCCGTGTTTGCTAGTACCAGAATCAAACCAGCTTATGGCCACCAAATGATGCGTGATGCCATATGATGATGGATGGCATCCGCATGTCTGGTTTTGTGTAGTGTGTAGATGTGTTCAGTCAAAACAATGTTCATGCAACAATAACAGGGCAATCCACATAGGACGTCAGTAAACTCACGACGTATAAAGTCAATGAGTCTTGAAACAGCCGTTGACGTTTTTCTTCATTATTTATTGTGGACGCCACAGTGACAAAATGGTTACGCAAATGTGTAGGCACATCAAACAGTCATTATCACAGCAACATTCAATACAGCAATAAACGGTAGACAGCATTACAATGATGAGTCAGATGCATGTTATATTTCAAAGTGCTGTAAATGTAGTCAGGTGAACAACTCCATCCTTTTCTATAACAGCCAGGAGATAACCAGATGTATGAGATCAGTTCACTCTCCTTAGTTTGACTTCAGCAAGACAGACACGTCTGCCGAAGTATAAATAATGTCCTCAAAAATATCCTCTAGATAATAAAGGTTTTCCAAACCTAGTTCATTTAACAAAGTAGCAAGTAATGGTCCTTGGTACCTGCATCAACCGATGCAGTACAATGCAGCGACATGTGAGCTAGGAAAACATCTCGTGACGACGACTTTCGCAGACAGGCTATGAATCGAAATCGCTCACGACCCAAAATCAATAGAGTTAATGAAAGAGTCAATTTACCTTGCTTTCATGAAATACACAGAAATATCACGCCTCCCGACATGTGCAAATACACTAGAGGTATTATCCCGAATAAACGAAATATCCATAAGAGGACTACACATCCCTGACAGAACAAAAATAGCGGAGATCCCCTCTTCAACGAGGCATCTCTTTCGCCATTCCAAATCGCTCACTCCCACTAGTGGTGGGCGGAAACCGATCGACAAAGAAGCAAGACAAGTCATGCGCAGTCCAGCGCAAAATGACCACAGCTCAAACTTAACTGCATTCGATACCAACGCGAGAAGACAAATGCTTACCGAGAAAAGTGACTATAAATTCCAAGCAGTTGTTGCCCTTGCGTTATAAAACAGATATTGAAATAAAACGATGTTGCGAGAATTTATCACGCAACAGAACCCTTGTTTGAATCATTACCATTACTCATGCTCGTCAATTTCAATTTTTCCAACTCTAAAGCTAAGACCTTTTCTTCATGTTCCATTTTTGCTTTCCTCTCATCAGACTCTCTCTGTAATCTTCTTTCCTCAGCCTGAGCCTCTTTTTGAAGTCTTTCATTTTCAGCTTCTTTTTCAAGTCTTTTATTTTCAGCCTCTTTTTCAAGTCTTTTATTTTCAGCCTCTTTTTCAAGTCTTTTATTCTCAGCCTCTTTTTGAAGTCTTTCAGCTTCTAGCTGTAGCTGGAGTTTTCTCTCCTCAGCTTCTGATTCCCTTTTTTGTTTTTCCATTTCCATTTGGAATCTTTTTTCATCCACCTGCATCTGCAGTTTCTTTTGTTCAGCTTCCATTGCTTTATCATATCGAGCAGTTGCAAATTCTTCTAACTTATCACCAGTCTTCCCAAGCAATTTACCCTGCTCAATAAAGTGCTCAAATGTAGACATGTTGTCTAACATATGAGTCCAAAACCTGAAATAATTAACTAATTTATTTCAAACCTAAGTGTAACAAGTCTTAATTAAGCACTTGTATATTCACATCACATTATATTATCCCAGTCTCTGTGGGAAACAAGTCTCCAATCAAAGAACTTGTATATGAAATATCAGCACTCAATTCTTGATCATAAGTGCACTTCTCATTCAATAGTGCACGACACTATTCATCATTCATTTATCATCAGTGTAGTAGTAACAGTGCATTAGCATAGCCCATTAACTAATTACTATAACTGTAAACAATGACTATGTAAACACATGCAGAATGTAAACATTGAAAATGTAAACAATGCAAACAATGTAAACAATAACAATGTAAACAATAACAAAGATCAGCAACAATACAAAAACGTTCGCAGAAATCAACTAAAAATAAAGCAGAAATTAATGAAATATCACAAAAAATGTGACGATATCTGCGCTATAATTAAACAAAATACATGACACCACAGTGTATAAACAAAAATGTTGTATGAAACTAAATTATAGACAAGAGTAGGCTAACAAATACAAACAAATCAAAACAAAACTAAAGAATGCGAAATAATAACGAAAACAATATTAAAACATGTCATCACAGCTAACATAAATAGCAACAGAAGTCGCTTAGCAAATTCCAGTATCGGAAATTTGCAAACCCTACAGAAAACGCTCACAATAGACGACCTCTATGACGTGGCATAATCTAACGGAGACACCACCCAACCGAGAACCCGCTGAAATATAAACATATAAATATACAAATAACATATAGACATATAACATATAGAATGAGATGATACACAGAAGACTCAGCAGAAGTATAAGGGCACAGTTTACATACAAACAGGCCACTTAACTTATAGGCTTCCAATCGTAGAACAGCAGAAAAAACGGATGTCAATCAACGTCCTAAAGAGCGAAGCTCCAACGATGATGGCACATCTGAACTGCTTCCACTGCTAACACGATGGTACAAGAGCTTCTGAAATACTGTGTGTTGAGTTGTTTCGGCACTTGACCTTCTAATCCAAAAGTAAGTTGATGGAAATCGGTACTTGGCCTTCTTCAGAAAACAACCCGTTTCAACCGGCACTTGACCTTCACAAAAACGACAGCACTGGAACCTTGACAGCAGCAACTTGCTTGACTTGCGTAAAAGATAACAGCAGTCCGAGTTATCCGGCAACATGTAACAACGCCGGGTACTGTCAAATTCTTGTTTCCGTCAAAAAGTTGAAATTTTGACTTTTACCGGGCAACGCCGAGTACTTTGAAAATTTTGAAGATGTTGACTGTATTGAAGAATGTTAATTTCTTGAAGGATGCTGATGAATTCTTGTTGAAAATGAAGTGGGTAAGGGACCCCGTGTTTGCTGGTACCAGAATCAAACCAGCTTATGGCCACCAAATGATGCGTGATGCCATATGATGATGGATGGTATCCGCATGTCTGGTTTTGTGTAGTGTGCAGATGTGTTCAGTCAAACAATGTTCATACAAAAATAACAGGGCAATCCACATAGGACGTCAGTAAACTCACGACGTATAAAGTCAATGATTCTTGTAACAGCCGTTGACGTTTTTTCTTCATTATTTATTGTGGACGCCACAGTGACAAAATGGTTACGCGAATATGTAGGCACATCAAACAGTCATTATCACAGCAACATTCAATACAGCAATAGACGGTAGACAGCATTACAATGATGAGTCAGATGCATGTTATATTTCATAGTGCTGTAAATGTAGCCAGGTGAAAAACTCCATCCTTTTCTATAACAGCCAGGAGATAACCAGATGTATGAGATCAGTTCACTCTCCTTAGTCTGACTTCAGCAAGACAGACACGTCTGCCGAAGTATAAATAATGTCCTCAAAAATATCCTCTAGATAATAAAGGTTTTCCAAACCTAGTTCATTTAACAAAGTAGCAAGTAATGGTCCTTGGGACATGCATCAACCGATGCAGTACAATACAGCGACATGTGAGCTGGGAAAACATCTCGTGACGACGACTTTCGAAGACAGGCTATGAATCGAAATCGCTCACGACCCAAAATCGATAGAGTTAATGAAAAGTCAATTTACCTTGCCTTCAGGAAATACACAGAAATATCACGCCTCCCGACATGTGGGAAACACTAGAGGTATTATCTCGAATAAACGAAATATCCATTAAGAGGACTACACATCCCTGACAGAACAAAAAATAGCGGAGATCCCCTCTTCAACGAGGCATCTCTTTCGCCATTCAAATCGCTCACTCCACTAGTGGTGGGCGGAAACCGATCGACTAAAAAACAAGACCAGTCATGCGCAGTCCAGCGCAAAAAGACCACAGCTCAAAACTTAACTGCATTCAATACCAACGCGGGAAGACAAATGCTTACCGAGAAAAGTGACTATAAATTTCAAGCAGTTGTTGCCCTTGCGTTATAAAATAGATATTGTAATAAAACGATGTTGCGAGAATTTATCACGCTACAGGCAGATACCACTGACCGCAAAGGCTAAGTACTACACCGCATTTTCCACTCCACAAGGTCTATACCAGTGGAATGTGATGCCTTTTGGGCTTGTTAATGCGCCAGCTACCTTCATTCGCCTGATGCGACAAATTTTATCAGGTAGACCAGACGTTATTACATATATTGACGACATATGCTTGTTTAGTTCGTCGTTTGAGGAACATGTTTCGGGACTTAGATATGTTTTCGACACTCTAAGGAATTATCATCTAACTGCTAAACCTACAAAGGTGCAAATCGCGTGTAATGAGATAACCTTTTTGGGACATATCATTGGATCGGGATATATCCGAACGTTACCTAGTACAGTCTCTAAAATTCTAAACATAGCAGTTCCTCAGACGAAGAAACAGGTCAGGAGTTTGTTAGGACTTGTTCAATATTACAGTAGATTCATACCAAACTTGTCATCCATCACGGCTGTATTGTCTTCATTGTTAAAAAAAGACATGCCGGTGAAGGTGACATGGACTGGTATATGCAATGAAACTTTCAACAAAATTATAAATTTGTTCTCGCATGAACCAATTTTAAGACTTCCCGATGCTTCCAAAAGATTTTTCTTACGAACAGATGCTAGTAACTACGGCATTGGTGCATGCCTGCTCCAGAACCATGATGGCGTTCTACATCCTACCTTATATATTTCAAGAAAGCTAAAGCCGGCAGAAACAAAGTATTCCACAGTGGACAAGGAACTTTTATCACTTATATGGGCAATCACAAAATTAGAAAAGTTCTTGCTTGGTGCTCCCTTCACCATACAGACTGACCAACGTGCTGTAGCATCTTTGCGTCGATCTAACCACAAGAGCCCAAAACTCGCCAGATATGCGATCATCCTGCAGCCATTTGAATTCTCCATTGAACATATTCCTGGCACTGAAAATATTGTGGCGGATGCGTTGTCACGTAATCCTATTGACGACGAATAATCAACATTGACATTCCTAAACTACGTCAATCATCACTACATTGGATAGAACGAAGTATCAACTATAAGGAAACTAACCTTCACTTCAAGTTAATAATTATAAACACTATATGCATCACAGAATTGAACTAAAGACAATCAAGGTATACATATTGACATTGAAACTTCGTCTAACGTCCATACACAATATATGAATATTCGTTGAACAACCATGGAACAATATCTGACGACAAGCCGAACTTATTATCCTATGTGCACTTAATTCTTGGATCCTAGGATAATTGACATTTCTGTCCGACGGAAACGTTTCAACACTTTGTCTAAAAGAATTCATCAGGATCAGGACTACGGATGGATCATCATATCCTATACTAATTAATTAGTTAACTTAACTTCTTAATTGAATTATTATCAATAAAATGAAATGTGAGAAAAAAATGAAATGAAAGAACAAAAAAAAAAGAGAACGAAATATAAAAAGAAGAAATTATGAAAAGAGAAAATAAATCTCACACAAGTATTAGATTAATATTTTTTTTAATGTACCTATACGTTATTTAGTTAGTTAAATTAGATAGTTATTATTCACTAACACTTAACACACCCAATTAAGTTAAACTTATATTCGAATTTCTTTCTATTTCTTCTCACTTATTTTGTCTTTTCTTCTCTCATAACATCGCGTTACATTAGAATCTTAATAATTTAACTCTTAGTTTAATTAATTAATTTAATTTTAATTAGTCAAATTAATTCCTATATGACATACTAATACGATAGACCTTACTTTAATTTAATTCTATCATTCACTATTAACATTGGACATTTTATTTAGTTGATATAATAATATGTATAATATTGATATATAATGTGATTAATGTTAGATGACTATGACAAATAGTTAGTTGACATGACCGCGACACGGTTCTACTCAGAACATCGTCGGCCATATGTCACGATTGTGTTAAATTTTTTTTTTTTTTTGAAAAATTGTTAAGTCGGATAAATCTTGAAAAAAAATCTATCGATTTTTTTTCCCCGGTGTACAGGGAATTGTTACGGTATATGATATTAACGCCGGCTGCTAAAGGTTAGCAGACGTGCAATTGTAAAGGTTAAGACATTTAATATATTGCGATAGATGTTTCAATTATTGAACGCTCCATACACGATCGATTATGACGTGTCTAGCGTTGTTTGGGTCACAGTCGGTAACTAGGAGACGCTACCCTTTGTTACTTGACCGCCAAGCTGAATAGCTGCGTTTTGTTAACCTTCCAATTCAATGGCATGATATAGCCATTTATATGTGCATTTATGATGGACCAGGGTCAGTCCTAGAACTCTACATGAGAGGAAACTTATGGAGGTTAGTGATTAACTAAATCCTTGGAAGGAGAAAGATAATCGTCTACTTTATACGAAGTAATTAGACTCACAGTCTCACTGTCGGCAGGTAGCCATTCTAGCTGCGCGTGCATATAGCTGTGATGTTCTGACGACAATTACTGCATTGTATCCTTAAACGGACATTGACACGTAAAACAGCAGTCTACGCTATTGATTGATTGATGCATGTACCTCATGTGTGAATTGAACTGTTTATGTATGTGTGTAATCCATATTAAATTGTGAAGGACTCGAACCGGAGGCATTATTCGTTGAATCACGTTACACCATTCAACCTTCTGAATTATGTATTTTATATCAAGTTGCTGAGTTAATAAGATGAACAGTTGTTTACATCTTGATGCCAAGTTCAGGCATTACGACAAACCAAAGGTGAGGTTCACCCCATTCGCGTACGAATATTAGCACGATCAGAATTCAAGCAACACAACCAGTAACCACACACGAAAGTCCTTCAACAGCTTCCGATGGAGATGAACTTGATATGAGTAATCAACTGTGAGCTTTAGCTTGACTCCTGTAGTAAGCTTTCGAGTGATTTGAACTTGTTATAACTATGTATTGAACTTGTGCGCACGTGACGAAAAATGCTGCGTCCACCTTCTTGAGTGTGGGCGAGAAATAATCCTTTTTAAGTGAGGAACGAAGAATGTCCTATGGAGAATTCTGCTAGCCAAATGTCCGTTTTTTGATAATTTATTTCTGGTTAGACGTCAGACCCGTAGCGTGTAGACTCAGACTTCTGATGGACTGAAAACACACAAAAGTCTTCGTACGTTTTCTCACTTAATATATACTGGTTGACTTTCATTTATTCTACTTCTCACTATTGATTTCGATTCGATGAGTTCGATTCTAAGGATGTTAAATATATTGTGCATGAGAGTGTGTGCATATGGAAGACTATGATGATGATTCAACAAACTAGATGAAGGTGAAATATGAACTATTAATTACTTCATATCAGCCTATCATCTTAGAGGAAAATCTTCTTAATTTTATTAATCATTTATGAGAAGAATTAATTGAAAAACTATTAATTGAAAAACTATCTTTCGCACATTTAGCTGTGAGGTTAAGATGAATAAAGAATAATAAAAAAGTATTAATAATCTGTATAAGATATACTAACCTTCTTTTCCCTTCGCAAAATCCTTTAAGAACACAATACACACAGATATGAAATATTTATCTACACTGAATTAATTGCAGGCTATGCGTGAGGGATTTTTCTTTACACCACAATGTTGAAAAACAGGACTCATCTCTCTAGCGAGCTGCACGGTATATTATATCTCGAAAAGACAAATATGGGTCCCTTGGACCGGTGACGTACAACTCCGCCCATACAACCAATAGCTAAGAGACCCTCTGGTCACTCATTCCCAGGATCTCTCTTGTCCCCTGTCAGTCCAAAAGTGGGTGGGGCAATTCGCGACCAACTTTCGTTGCCGGGCTTGCCTGACAAACAGGTGTTGAGATAATTGGCTGGCCAATGCAAAAGTGTCCCCCGCCTTCCAACTGTCATATCACTCTCTGTTTGTCTATCGCTCCGCGTGTTGGCGGCGGCCTTTGTTACCTCAGCCCATTGTCGCCAGCACGCTAACAAGTCCCTTTGTGGCGCCGCCTATTGTATTACATGGCGGTTGGTTTAAACAGCATGAGAAGACTTCTTCACCTGGCCAAGCTGGGCGTCTCCCCGCGCCATTGTCCCAATGTGGTGACCCGTCGCTTGTATGGACAGCGGCCGAGCAATAAAGAGACTAAGCTTTTGTGTCAGCCGCGCTCGCTTCAAAGTTAACAATAGTCCACAGAAATTGTACCATGCCCAGATGTCTGATTTTGATGAAACCAGATGTGTTTCACCAGATTTATCACGAGGCAATGTGGACTTCAAAAGATGATGCCAGGTATGGGGACTCAATCAAAAGAATTTATTTTACCACCGATGAAAGAACAAATGTGGTTCTCTAGATACCGGTCGCGAGTAATCAAAAACGATGAAATAGCAAATGTGGGCTTGAAAGAGCACAAATGTGGGAGAAAATAAAATAAGAAAGATGTAGGAAAAGATATAGCGATAAGGCTTTGCGCTCGTTTATCACAAACGCAGACATCAGAGAAAGCAAGGGTTACATCAATATTGGGTATATAAGCCCGTCTCAGACACACAGACGAGCTCGGGCGTTGGCGTAGCTGGCGAGTCCTTTTTATGGCTTTATGCTAGCAGATAGATAATGTTGGTCCTTTTCAGGACTTAGTATCTATCAACGCTGATCGAGTTAGCAGTCAACAGAGTTTACTTTTTTGGATGGTAAATGCGCTCTGATATAACCAAATAGGCAAAAACCGTACCGAAAGAAAAGAAAGACAAAAAAAGTTCTTTACTTCCCGAAATCACTTCAAGATCTGACAGCACTGAAAAAATATCCAGAGGGCTGACTCTTAAATATTAGAAGTGTTAACACATAACACAACAAGATAACCGAGAAGAAGTCACAATTGACCGCTATTGTGAGTGATTTGTAGATCGAAGCTTCTAACAGCCGCAGATATCGAAGTACCATTGTTCTGAGGGAATGTCTGTATAAATCGTTAAGCTTACAAAATATCTTAGTGAATGTCGTAAATTTATTTTGAGAGAAAGAGTCTCAGAAATAGTAGTCCGGTTTAGAGTGTAGAATGATGGTGAAAAAAAGCTCAGTGATAGAAATGTAGAGATTAAATATGATGCTCGTCAGAGTGCTGGAGGAGAGTAAAGACAGACTTATTTACGACAAATCGTTTCTCTCAATCTTCTCTTCCACTCTCCTGGTCAAACAATTATTTGCCAGTTTTCCAGACACACATCTGCGCTCACACCGATTTGGTGCTTCAAACACACAGACGACGTGGATACAACTATCTTAAACAAATAGGGGAATTTGTATGGGCTTTGGGTAGTCCAACACCGTAACGATTAAGTTTATGTTGTTTATTAAAGTTAAAAAAGACAATCACTAAAATAATCAATTGTTTACAACAAGAATTATCAAAATTTACAGAAAAATGCAAATAACAAGGTAGGGAGGGGGGTGAAGAAGATTGGTATCGACTAAGCCCGTCCCGCTTATTAGACAAAGATAAACCCAGTCCAAAGATAGATAGTTATCAGGAACGTAGGTAAGTTAACCTAACAGTAAAGTTAATTACTCTGAAAAGAGGTGTTACAAAATTAGGTATAGGTGGTAGAAAGAAATCCTATTCTTCCCAATTGTTCTTCCCTTTACTAAGCAAATGAAAAGGAGGGGGTTTTAAACAGAGTTAACAAATTATCAACTATCCCACTTAAAGGAACAATGTAGGGTATACAGAAAAGATATATATTACCAGGTAAGCAAGTTAACAAAATGGTTACACAAAAGAATTAATTTCCTGTCATTCATACACGCGCTAGTAAAGGCCTTCACTCATCTTGCTCTCACTTACCGATTGTGAAAAAATCTTGCACTCCATAGAATAACACAACAGCAGTTACACCTCAAACTAAATGTATGAGTGTTTGTTCAAGTTCCAGCCCCAGATTAGCGGGTAGGCGGTCAGCACATAAAAGGATCCCGTAATCGCTGGAAAATGAATCTGTAGTTGTGTCTCTTTTCTTAATAACAGTTTCTATGGGAGGGCACAGTCTCTGATACCGGGGTGAGGATGGTGTGGTCTATTTGACTATGCCGCTGATAATAAAATTCTTACGCGTGCTGGTACACTTTATCCGTGAGGTATGGTTTAAGTCCAGTGAGAAAACTAGTCACATCACCGTTCAGGAAAATATGAATTCTCTCTCTGTGTCAGTAAACTAACAAAAGCTCGGGCCAGTGTTCTTCTTCCCGTTACGACTTAATTTGCTTGATGGTGCGTGTGGCGTGAGGTTTTTATTGGCTTTAAGATCAGTATAGTACTGACAATTACAGAAATAGAATTTCTGCAGAAAATGGTGAAGTCCCAGTGTCTGAGAGAACTACTGGTATCACAAATTAGTTACGGCTGTGAATGATCTGATCTAGAAACAATAGTAGAGAGGAGACCGACATAAAGTGCCACCTCCGCTGTGTAACTAACTGTGATATTAAAAAACCAAGGAAACAGATTTTACTTAACACTGATAAAATTGACAAGTCGTTCAAATACAATTTCCTTATTATTTATTTAGTATATACACTATCTACTCTTGTGCTGAAGGGTGAATGTTGAAAAATGGAATGTAATGAATTTGTAAGTTTACATATGATTTACAAATATTTATATTTATATAGATATGTAAATAAATATTACAATAAGTTTTCCAATTATAGGAACAAAAATTATATCAGCTGTGCTGTTATTCAATTATAGTACATGTATCAGCTGTGCTGTTAATTAAGGATATAACACTTATCAGCTATGCTGTTATTTTTGTCTCTTGCTATGCTACTTCACTTTCTCATCACTGACAGTTTCTATGCTCACAATGCTGACAGAAATGGTACTAATGTGTACGCATCTCTCTAAGGTCTGTTCTTCTTTGTTTGGTTCACACAACATCGGCTGAGTATCGTTCCTTTAGCCCACCCAAGACTGAGGGGGACCAAAGATGTAGAGTCAGGACAACCTCTATGCTCCTGCGGAGTTCCAGGCAGCTGGATTGACGACCCACGATCTCAGTTTTGATGACACGAATAAAACCTGTAACAAGGAAAAATAGGGGCTAATTTATGTCCTCAAGCCCACCTATTTCTATTGTATATGATATGAGCGTGTCTCAGTGTCTGCATGTAGGATGAATGACAACATGGCTCAGTATGATTTAGCAATAGCGAGACAAGACAGGTGTCTACTTGCAAAACATTCTTTCTGATAAACTAATACATGGATGTCATTCAATAATATAAATTCAATGCATGAATACATTCAATAATATAAATTCAATACATGAATACATTCAATACATGAATACTGTGACGAAAGTACTGAGATTCTGTCTTTCAAATGGCCCATGTCTTTTTCTCCTGGCAATGTGTTCACTATTTTAGGAGGGATTACAGGTAATCCTTCTCCATGTTTCTTCTCCTTCTATTATTTACGTTTTTTCAAGATGTGATCACGAGGGAGTTTGATCTCATCTGCTTTATGGTTCTTCTCTGTGACTAGTAGGTGGAGGAAGGGGATGGTTGCAGTATTTTTCTAGAAGAAAGATTATAGAAGCTAGATCAGGATTTGCACCAGTGTCCTTTTTTTTAAAGATATTGCGTGGCCATAGACGCATTTTTCGGGAGTTAAATTAATTGCGGCCATTTTTGCTTCATTGCCAGTATAGGGCTAGGACTAATTCCCGTTTCTTTGTCTAAATTGGAGATGGGGGTCAGTGACCTTTTACCACGTGTTGGCAGTAACCGGATTGCATCAGAATTGTTTACAATTCTGATTGGCTGAGAGCTAACTGCAGTTGAAATGCAGAGCTCCCATTAGCTTAGAACCACGCCGCGCATATGACGTCATGAAGTCTGCGCGTGGGGTCTTGATAATAAATACGCATAAGTTCGGTCTCTAAAAATTAATTGCCAAGCCGCGTTCCTGATTCAAATTATCGATTGCCTTACAGGGGAAATTCGAAATTTGGTAAGCAGAATTTTCGTGGTAACTTTATTTAATTTTTGTCTAGTTCTAGGTCGATCAGTTAAGGTTCTTTGGGCAGTTTTAGTTTAATTTAATTCTTAACTCCAGAGCCATCAAATACTATCTTAGTGATAGACTTGAGAAACTTAAGAGGTCCATTTACTTCCTTATTGCAGGAATAACGGTATTTAAGATGGTTTGAAAGTGAGATGCCACGGACGTGCTTTGCATTTATTGCAAAGTGGGTCGGGAGAGAAACAGAATAGCGGGAGTCTGTGTATTTGTGATTTTATTGAGAATGTAATGCTACAAGTTATTTATATTATATAGTTACCCATCTATCTGTAAGCAAGGGAGTGATAGAGGTATTAATGGGAGCACGTGGGTGCGTTCATTACGGTATATTTATTTGATACGATGTTAAGAGGGACGAGGGGGAGAGAAGCACGTGGTCATAAAATTATAAACACGTGGTTGAACTACGGGGTTTTCAATTTGATAATCTGGGGTTATGTATAACTTTTGACGGCATGTAGATGCTAGCGTAAACAGGGTTATATGTTATTGATTGTGCATTATTGTTCTGTGAATTCAGAAGATGGGAGAAGTCATTTTAAAAGGGAATTATTTTGTATTACATTTTAAATGTGATTACTATTATTGTCGGGAATTTAAGGAATTCCTAGAGAGGTCTAGTTATTTTGTGTTAAGCATTTTACTGCATTCAGTGTCAGCGAGAAGTGGGCCAAAGTATTTTGGACAGGTAGATAGGCCTCCGTAGAATACTGTTGTGATTGTAACCAGCCAGGCAGAACCCTAGGCCAGACGGTCTGTGCGTTGTATTACCGGGTAATGTTTACTGTGGGCTCAGGTAGAGAAGGGAACAGTGGAGGAGTGGACTTTGTTGGCATGATTAATTGGGATGGTAGTGCAGAATGGGAAGAGAATAGGGGAGTTAAGTGTTAAAGACTTAAGGGTTAGTCAGGGAGTTATATATTATTAGAAATGTATTATTACTGTGTTTAGCTGTTGAATTTGTTTCTGTCTAAACAGCAGGTATCGCGGCTTTTTTTTGAGGGAGCAGAGCGGAAGTTGCAATAACTTCCTCCCGGCAAAAAGATTGGCATCTCAGACGCAGGGTTTGAGATCTTGCCAGAGAAGGACGAAGAAAAGAGAAAAACCCGTTTTTCCAGGCAGGGGAAGACATTTCTCTAGTGGAAATAGCATTCGTGGGAAAATCCATGAGCGCTAAGCTCGTTCTGTTACACACGCAAAATTGGCATGCTGCCAGCGTTGTCGTAATTATTTCACTTCGTCCCGGCCATAAAAACGCCGAAGATCTGAACCCATAGGAGGGCAGGTAACTCCAGAGGTGTTTGGAGAACCCAGCTACCTATTCCAATTTCCAGAATCCAGTGGGGTTCTTTTTAAACCTTAGTCATCAGTTCCAGAATGGTGGAGAGAGAGAGAGAGGGTGACCATACTCTCCACAGAAGTCGTCGCAGTGTTGTCCCAAGTATAGCAGATGACAGCTGCTGATGTTTTTTAGACGAGTTAATTGTGTAGCAGTGTGCAAGAGATTTCAGGATAGGCTGTGTAGAAACAGAGTCTGCGCAGAGTTGGTGTAGACACTGTGTAGTTGTTCCAGCTGCTGTGTAGTTGTTCCAGCTGACTGTGCACTTAACATTTAATTTAGAATAGTTGTTGAAGTGGAGAATTGACATCTGAGACCCCACCTAGGGCAGTGTGGTTTATTTTGTTTAATCCTAACTTCTGTCCCCATACAGGATGCCTTTTTGAGGGAGAAGGGTTGGGGTTGATGCATTTTAACTGTGCTTGATTTTTGTTTTCAGGTGTGCATCATCGCACTTTATGTATGGGACATGCATATGTTTGTTTGTTTATAGGTGTATAATAAACTTTTATAAATTGTAGCTGGCGTCAGTCAATTCATTTAAGTACAGTAGCTACATGTTGTCTGTATCTTGGTGTTTGTGAATCTTGATATAACCTTATCCCCTTAGGGTAGCTAGAAGTCGTTGACAACTATAGCACATAAGACGTCCGAAGTGGCGAGGAAAGAATCAACCTTGGGTCTTAACCTCGGAGCCAATAGTGTCAACTGTTCACATTTCACTATCATTTTCTTCTAAATCTATCTTTTCAGTCTTTCTTCTCACTAGTGTCTTGTCACTATATGTAACAACCAATACCAACATTATATATCTGCTGTAAGCCTATTTTCCTACAAGTTATAGTAATTATATATTTACCCTCCAAGATTTAAACCGGCCAGTGACTCGACTAGGGAAGCAGTCTGCCAGGTCAATGCACTCAGGTAAGCAATAAATCAAGGTTGACAGCTCCTCTTCTTCACGGTATCTGGCTTCGTGTTGGTGTTGCGTGTTTTTGCATAAAATATCGTCCGATTATATAGGCAGGTGAAGTAACTTCTACTGCTTAAGGAAAGCGTTTGGTTGGTTCCTGGCGGGGCAAGCTGATTGGTTGTCTGCAGTTTTGTACCATGCCTCGTACCGTCCTTGACCGAAACGAGTCCCAGAAAAACAGCGCTTATGGCTAATGTTATTCAGTTTTTTCCGCCATATTGGGTGACAAGATGGCCGCAACCGACATCCGAAAAACAGGGCTTAAGTTTTTTCCTGGCGTAACTTCATGTAATTTATTCCGGCTCAGCAACTGTGCGTTGATTGGCTGGGGCAAATTTGTATCCCGACATAATGATTTACAAAGTAGAGGGTTTACACACTCGTTTCACGACAATGATGATGTTAATGATGATGATAATGATGATGATGATGATGATGATGATGATGATGATGAAGTCCAGAACAACACGCTACCGCACCAAAACTTAAGGTGAACAGTCTGTTACTCATTATGTGTTCTCTATCACACGTTATCTTGTCACGGGCGTACTCACGACCTTCACATGTACACCTGAGAGCTATATTCCACATAGGCATCTACCTGACCCATTACAAACTTTCCCAGATGCCCCCGGTTCTGTTTCTTTCACGCAAATGTCATTTCCATACATTCAACATTCTCCTACGCTATCACGAGAAATATGACAGCTACTGGTGCTTTTCGTTGCAAGTTTGATATTTGAAGGTCAAACGTTTTCGCTAGCACCGCTTAAATCTCTGATGTCAGGTTGGCACTATGAAGCCTTCTCTTTTCTTCGTTTGCTGTTGTGTAGCCACATCTGCAGGGTAATTTCATAGTAACACCCTATGTTTAAATTTGTATTTCTTCACTTCTGTCAAAATAATTTTTTTATAAAACAAGCTCCAGAATAAAGACAATTACCTGCTGTTTTATTTCATAAAATTATATCACATTAGCATTACAGCTTAACATGAGATCCGGTTTGTTCATCACATGATTTCATAGTAGGCAGCCATCTTTGCTGTACCTTGTACCGTCAGTATCGGCAATTTTAGATTTTGCTGTCTTTTATTTTGTTTCATTTAAAAAAAAAAAAAAAAAAGTTGCCGCCTTCTTATAAGTCATGCACGCGATTGAGTGCCCCTTTGTGCGTGCTAGTTTTGGTTGCTAGGTCTACGACGTCTGACATATTCTGTTTCATTTTATTCTGATAACAGTGAAGGCGTTTTCCGGAGAGGGTGAGATAGCGGGGCGTGCTGTTACAACTGGTTAATCTCGTTGTTCTATATGGGGCAAGCGTAGTTGTTTCTTTGTCATCCAAAAGTGGATGTCTTTGCTACTTTTTTGTTTGTGTTTGTGTAAATTCCGCACTGTATTTTATAATACTGTCACATATAAACAAGCGTTCAACCGAGGACTACAATGGAACCAGGCCCGGAGAAGACAGCCGATAGGATAGTCTGGCGCTCTCTCTCCCAAACCTCTACACCTCATGGTAGAAGGGGAACGACTAAGTAAGTAATTAGATGATAATGATTGATGCCGCCACGTGGTCATTTATCGAGGTAGCAATATATATATATGGTTTTGGATTTAAGAACTATCTTGAATGCGAACAAACATCTCCATCAGTGCTCCGATCTCCTCCCTTAGATCACACAAGGAAGATCTCATCACAGTGCACGAACTCCGTAGCACCAGCGAGAATCCCAATGTGTGTATATAGTAGTCACACATTCTATAAATATTTATGTGGTGTATACAAAGGAAATAAGTTATATAATTCAATTCAGCCATCCTAGCTGGAAAAAAGTCTTCCGTTAAGGAGATTCATGTAAGGAACAAAGGAGGCATTGAAATACCTTGAACGAATGCCACGTGACAAGAAGGCTTGGCGTGACTTTGTTGAGGGCCTATGCTCCACGTGGAACCGAAGGGCGTTGAATTATCTGAAACATAAACTGGTACTTACTTAATATACGAATATTCATCTTCCTATCTCCTTTGGCTCGTTATGGAACACGAAGCCACCATTGCAACGGGTCCCTTGCAGGAAACCTATATTAAAGCATTCGTATGCTCTTGGAGCGCAGCGATGTTTTCTATAGTAGTAAGTTTACATGACGAACTTGCCAGTCCCATGCACATTCTCGTATTAGTCGCCTCGTACCGACATGCTTGACTTAGCAGTAACCCTATTATTTTTATTATACGCACATTTAAGTTGAAATAATGTAATGGAAATCAGTTTACGATAGCTGTAAACATGAGCAACACGGAAGAAGCAAATACAGGCTGAGGGTTATAAAAAAAATATTGGGCTGTAAAGGAGAAATTTTTTAAAAATGTCTAAAGAAAGGGCAAGAGGGCAAAGTAAAAACACACTCTAGAGGAGAAAAGGTAGAGAGGCTGGAGCCAGCAGGAGGAAGTGAGCACGGAACGGAGAATTTGGAAGAAAGACAGAAAGAAAGCAAGGTAAACAGACAGTCAGAAAGAACGAAAGAAGAAAGAAAGAAATACAGAGACAGAGAGACAGACAGAAAGAAAGAAGACCGTTTGACAGACGGACGGACAGAAAGAAAGAAAAAAAGAAAGAAAGGATAAAGCATGAAGAAGGAGGTAGGGGTCTCTTTCAATTCATTGAACCCTTCTCGCTAAAGATTAAGTGGGGGTCCCGAGGACCAGGAAGGGGATATGAGCAAGTAAAAATTCATTTTACTAATTTGATTTCAGTTTGATTCTCGTCCGAAGAGGGATGTGACCGCGCATGCGCTGCGTGATCAGGGTTTAAGTGACGTCATTTCCTCCCAGTTTACCCCCCCCCCCCCCCTACCCCCCGTGTCCAGGGGAAATAATGCTACAAGATTTTCATTTTACCAGCAAAAACCCATTCTCCAATCCATTCCTGGTATTTCTTACTTTCTTTTTTTTTCTGACCGCATTCTAAGACCTTTAGTGCCGATCGTTTTCAATGTGAATGCCGCACGAACAGGGAGCAAGGTAAAACTGTGTTGCTCTGTTTCGGGACTGTCTCGGGTTGGGTTTTGTGTGAGCAGCAAAAATTTATAGGCGGCATTCGTTTCAGGCGTGGACACTGAAGATTTATTCAATTATTTTTCCTAGACAAATAAAACCCCTCGACTTCCGAGTGGGGAAATGCGTCGATTCTGTTCATCTGGTTGTTTTTAAAGAGGAGATACACAAGAAAATGGCGGGGAGAAATTCTGGTTCACGCCAGTTTATTTCCCTGTTACTTTTGGCGCTTTCCGTTTTTTTTTTTTTTTTTTTTTTGCTACTTGTTCTTCTCCCCAACATTATTTGGGGAGGGGCACAAGGTGCTGCCAAATTTTTCTCACATGGATCTTTATTGTGCGGGCCACGCCAGGAGAGGCCTTTCAAGATCTCTCACTCCTTTTGTTTGTTTTCTAAGATTCCCCCGCAAGCCAGCGTCGTATCTTTCATCTTTCTCGTGTGGGGGTCAGAGTGACTAAGAGGTATGGCCTCCGCATCTAATTCTAAAAGGTACCGGGTTCGCTCCCAGTACAGAGAATATATGGACATTTTTTCAGAACCAGTGGTTTCTACTGATGTCATACTCACTAACCCCCCCCCCCCCCTTTTTCCCCTCATGGGTAGTGAGATCGAATGCCCAGCCTTCTCGGATAAGGGTGAAAAACTGGGAGGTCCCTTGTGCAAGTTTTGCACGTTAAAAATTCCTCGGCAGTTGGAAATCGTAAAGAGTAGGCCTCGCTGCCCTGGCAAAATTTACAAAATTAGGAAACCTACCCAAATCAGTAAAATATTTATAGAATGTGTGATTTCTGTGTACACATTGGAATCCTCGCCGGTACTATGGAGTTCGTGCACTGTGCTGAGATTGTCCTTGCGTGATCTAAGGGAGGAAATCGTAGCACTGATGGAGTTGCCCGTGTGCAATGAAGATGTTCCTTAAAACCAAATCTTGATAAACCAAATCTTGATAAACCAAATCTTGATAAACCAAATCTTGATAAACCAAATCTTGATAAACCAAATCTTGATAAACCAAATCTTTCTCGTGTAAGATTCTAGTAGGATTGTTCCTATCAGGGGAGTACTTAAAGTATTTGACGCCTGGAGCGAATCTTTCCTTAGCCATAAAACACACGAGAACAGATTATGCTTGCAAGTAGATTTTTAAACATTACAGTATTGTCGAAGTAGTGTCCAATGGCACTCCCTTCCTGGATGCCACCGAGGCGGACCACTCCCCATCCACCCCACGTTTTTGACGCCACTGGATCGTATTGCCTGCGACTACTTTTTTTTTCTTGATAGAAACGCATAATTACAATAGTTTACTTTTTTTTAGTTGCGATCTTCATTTCTCTGTTTGCTGCCAATGGAGCATAGTAACTGTCCGATTGGTTAAGCGGTTAGAGCGCTTTCCTCTCGAAGCAAAGTTCCCAGGCTCCAGGATCAAAACTTGATACCGTGACGAACCTCTCCACCCAGCTGTAAATGTGCACCTGCCTCGGCTCGAGAGTTAAGGACAGCATAGCCATCAGAAAGGTCACTGGTCACCACCACTTCATAATGCTGGACCTGGTTTGGTGAAGTCTCTAACACTTCACTACCCTACAGCCGTATCCGCTATGGGACTACCGTTACCTTTTATGGAGCGTGGTATCGCCATTGTGGGTGGTCGACAATTCTTCCAGGCTTTGATTAGATTGTTGTTAATCTCCATTTCATGCATCCGCTGTAGCAGCGATTAGTCTTTCTCGTTATGTCTCACGCATTTTCTCTTCATATTTATCTTTTCTTTTTCTCTCTTCTCTTGTTCTCTAACATCAACTGCTTCTCAGTGACCTAATTTTGTTACATTTAAAACATAAAATAAAAATTATTTATTAGTCCATAGAGGTTTTCCTTGTCGCTTCAAAAATATAAGTAGGCTGACAGAGTGAGACTTCTAAGATATTTCTTTCTCTCTGCTTTTTCGTTCTTATTTTTTTCTTCTGATATTCAATCTTCATTGTTCATTGGCGAATTTGGTTTCCCCCAGAGCAGGGTTTGTTAACATTTGTGTAACATGGACCCCTTTGATTGTCATATGAAGGCTATGGACTCCTTTGATTGTCATATGAAGGCTATGGACTCCTTTGATTGTCATATGAAGGCGACTCCTTTGATTGTTTGACGAATTCTATCGACGCATTCTTGGGAAACAAAATATACATAAAAGCATAATACAGTAAAAACATTTTAAATTTAAGGTTATGTACACGGGGACATTGACAGAGTGGTTAGATCCGGCTTCGATTCACAGTATCGGCACGTTTCAGTCTACCCAGCGGTAAATGGGTACATAACTTTGCACTTGAGTTAAGGAAGGAAAAGGCAGCGAAGAAGGGAACTGGACACGCCACCTATCAATGCTGGATTCAGAATAGTAAAGTCTCTAACACTTCGCTCCCCTACGGCAGTATCTGCTATGGGACTACCTTTACAAGGACCCCCCTAGAATCCATTGACGAAGGGGTTCGTGGACAAGATGTTAAGAAACTCTGTTTCAGAGCGTGGGGGTTCAGGTTTCCAAGATGCCCCCGTCTAGTTCTTGGGGATCTGTGAGGAGACAAAGAACGAATAAGATAAGTGCTTCCACATGTATACAGACACTGTATCCGACACTGCTAGCCGAGTCCAGCTTGAGCAACATCTTATCCATCGTATGGGTTGTCTAAAACCAGATGGTCTTAACACCCTACACATTTTGTCTGAGGTATACCCTTTCCACTAATATTCTATTTGACCCTTTCCACTCTTATTCAATTTTTCTATTTCTCCGTCACTCATAAATTTGAAGAAATTATAAAAAATTTAATTTTTATTTTATTTTCATAAATACAGTATATCTTGATTTTTAATTAAATATTTATTTATCTCCAACTCAACTCCACCTAGGCCAGTCCCAAGCCCGGCTGAAAAAGGAGGAGGGCGGCCTGCATGGAGGCCGTAAGAAGGCAGCCCCTCCACCATGCAAAAGCACAACAGGCCAATCACCTGTTTGCTTTAAATCATGATTACGAGAACTACAAGAGAGAAAACCGGACTGATTCTAAAGGCGACGAACTGGAACGGACTACGGACAACTACTAATGGAACTTGGAACACAAGAAGTATAAATGGGAAAGAAGAGGAGCTGGTGGAAGAGATGAGGACAGCAAAACTAGAAATCCTGGCTATAACGGAAACAAAGAAAAAAGGACAAGGAGTCGTGGATCTCGATGGCAACACGCTGCTCTACAGTGGTGTACCCACATCTGAAAGAGCTAAAGGGGGCGTGGGTTGCATTGTGGCCAAAAACCAAAAAAATTGTATCAAGGGATGGAACTTTGTCTCGGAGCGCATTATAGTTGTAAAACTAAAAGAAGGAGAAACTATAGTCCAACCTGGTCATAGTGTATGAGCCAAATGAGAATGAGAGAGCAGAGGTCAAGTAGGAATTCTTCGAGCTGCTTCAAAGGACAGTGCATGACTGCCTAGATGAAATTATCATGCTCGGAGATTTCAATGCCAGAGTTGGAAATGACCGTTTTAGGTGGGGTGGAGTTATGGGAAGATATGGAGAAGATACTCTCAATGACAATGGAAAGCGACTCCTTAGATTCTGCCGTAAGCAGAATCTGATCATTACAAACACAAAGTTCCCCCATAAGCGCATACATGCATACACTAGTTGTGAACCAACAAAGAATGAGAAGTCAATGATCGACTATGCCATTGTTAGGAGGAGCTCATTCAAATATGTCCGGGATGCTAGAGTCTGGAGGGGGCCAGAGATTGGAAGTGATCACTACCTGCTTACAATCAAAAGAACAACTGAAAGAGTTGCTTAGCCTAGGAACTGCCCAACATCACGCAAGAAACTAAGTAAATGAACGGGAGAAATGAGCATTAAGACCTACAAGCTGAGAGAGCCAGAAATTAAAACCAGATATCAGTGGCTTATTGCTGCAGCGGTGAGCAACACAGAATAACAACCTGATGACTTGGAAACCCTCTGGCTTTAATTCAAGAACATCATAAAGACAGCTGCTGCAGAAGCATGTGGTGAAGTCCGAATTGGGAACAAGAGAAAGAGGACACCTTGGTGGACAGAGGAAGTCAAAGAGAAAATAAGAGAGAAGAAAATGGCATGCAAACAATACTTAGGAGCTAAAAACACAACAGGACAAATGGAGAAATATAGAGAATATGTGACACTCAGAACAGAAGCAAAGAACAAGGTGTTAGCAGTAAAACAGAAGTCCTGGGAAGAATTTGGAGAAAAGCTAGAAAAAGATGCGCAAGAAACCAAAAATTGTTCTATAAGACCCTAAAGAACATGAGGAAGGAAAAACAATGCCCTCTCAAAGTTATAAAGGACAAGCAAGGCAAATTGCGTACTGCCCCGAAGGAAGTAATGGAAAGATGGAAAGAATATTTCTCAGAACTCCTTGATGGTGAGCAAGGTCAAGCATCAGAAATGATAACCACTACCACAGAAGAGAAAACCAATGATGGTGAAGATGACATAAAGATGGAAGAACTGAAGGCAGCACTGGAGAAAATCAAGATGGGCAAAGCAGCACGGCATGATGGTATAACACCAGAAATGGTTAAGTACATGGGAGCATCAGGCTGTTAAGGGTCCTACAAGCAGGTTGGTGCAACAAGACCATACCAAAGGATTGGGAAATTGTCATCATAACACCAATTTTAAAAAAATTCCGATTAGGGTGACAATCGACAATGTGGAAATCATAGAGGCGTATCCCTTCTCAGTTTCCCTAGTAAAATCTACTCTAGAATCCTAGAGCAGAGACTCCGACGCCTAGCTGAGCCACAATTGGATGAGGTCCAGTGTGGATTCCGAGCAAACCGAAGTACGCAAGACCTAATCTTCACACTCAGACAGCTGATTGAAAAGGCCCTTGAGTATAAGATTGAGATCCATCTTTGTTTCATAGATCTGGAAAAGGCGTTTGACAGGGTCCCCTGGAGCAAACTTTGGGACTATTTGCAAGGAAGAACATTCCAGCACCTCTGATTCATGCTATACAGAGCTTCTACAAGTCTTGCAGAAATTATGTGAGGACAGCAAACCGTAAGTTAGAAGAGTTCAGGACCACCACTGGTGTAAGACAAGGTGATATCCTGTCACCTTATCTTTTCATACTCCTCATGGACGATGTCATCAAGGCATGTAAGGAGAGAACAAGAAAGTATTCAGTGGGGTACTGGAAGATGAGACAGGTCTGTATTTCAGAGCTGGCATTTGCTGATGATGTTGCCCTGATTGCTAAATCAGAGGCACATCTCCAATCCAACCTGCAAGTCTGGAAGGAAGAGCTGGAGAAGAGAGGGATGGTCATTCATTCATTCATAACCCTCCACTCCCAAAGGAGCATAAGCCTTCAACAAACACATGCCAAGTCCTCCTGTCACGTGCCATCATCTCAAGTTCTTTCCACGTTCTCCTTATCATTTTCACCTCTGTTTCCAGCTCTCTTCTCCATGTGCTTCTTGGTCTACCTCTGCTTCTCTTGCCCTTGGGGGTTCAAGAACAAGGACTGCCTTGTAATGCTATCAACAGGTTTCCTCAGTGTGTGTCCTATCCATCGCCATCGTCTTCTTCTCATTTCTTGTTCCACTGGCACTTGTCTAGTTCTTGTCATCAGTTCCACGTTGGTAACCTTGTCATACCATTTTAATCCCTCTATTCTACGCAAGCACCCATTTATGAAAGTCTGTAGCTGTAGAAAACACTCGATGAGAGGTCACAGCAATTGGGTCTGAAAATACACAGGGAAAAGACAAAGATAATGAGAATAAATGCAGGTGATGATAACAGGGTTGAACTCGAAGAAGCACCAATACAAGATGTAGAATCGTACACATATCTTGGCAGTAATATAGACAAAGTTGGAGGGACAGACAGTGATATCAAAATAAGAAAACAAAAAGCAAGAGGAGCTTTCATTGCATTGGGAAATATATGGAGATCAAGAGAAATTGGATCCAACACGAAAATAAGAATCTTCAACTCTAATGTGAAGTCAGTCCTATTGTATGGCTCTGAGACATGGAAAACAACAAAGACAACTACCAAAAAGCTACAGGTAGGGATGGTCATAAGCAGCTCTAAAACAAAACCCACGGTGATATCACGAGAAGAAAGAAGACATCAGATTAAGCTGGGAGAACAGGTCCTGGAGCAGGTCGACCACTTTAAATACCTCGGAGCTATTATAGACCGAAAGGGAGGCATCAAAGAAGAGTTGGCCACTCGAAAAGCAGCAGCTGCGAGACTTTTTCAGGCCATAAATCGAGGATTCCTCAGCAAGAGAGAGGTTGGTAAGAAAACGACATTGGCTGTATACCGCTCCACCTAAGTCCCAGTCTTGACATATGGATGCGAGTCATGGGCAATGACTACAACCTACAAAAGCCAGATCCAAACCTCAGAAATAAGGTATCTGAGGAAGGTGGTTGAAGTAACAAGAAGAGACATGGTCCGCAACCAGACGATACGTCAAGGCCTAAAATCCCACCCCCTGCAGACCCAAGTAGAACAGTCCCAACTAAGATGGTTTGGCCATGTCTGCAGAATGGGAGAAGATCGGCTACCACGACAAGCATGGGAAATAAAGAGCCAGGGATCCAGACCCCCAGGACGATCCAGAGTCCGCTGGGAGGACAACATTAGACAATCTTTGAAGGACCGAGGACTACAATGGAACCAGGCCAGGAGGAAGACAGCCGATAGGATAGTCTGGCGCTCTATCTTCCAAACCTCTACACCTCACGGTAGAAGGGGAAAGACTAAGTAAGTAAGTTATCTCCAACTCATTCTGTCCTCTTCTATCTCGAGTCCTTATTATTTTTACGTTTGGGTAGTTTCTTTTTTAGTTTCGTTTTTTAGCTTCTTAGTATGTACTATTTACATCCGGAAGTGGCAGTCATTTCCTTTTCTGGTGACGCACTCTCTCTTCGGCAGGCGTGCAAGGTTTTAGCTGCCTTTAGGGGAGTACCCCGGTTTTATTTTTATATTTATTTAGATTCTTATGTGTCCTCTTTAGCCCTCACTTTCTTTCCTTTCCCTTACGAAGGCTTTGTGGTCGCAACGTTGGCTATTTAGTCCTCGTAAGACGAATCACCGTCTTTCGATTTTTTTTTCATACCCATCCATTCCACATGTAGACAGCAAGAGAAGCGAATATGAGGTTGTATGAGGCTGGCAATTTCATCATGTAAAACATAGTTACCGAAACCACTTCTGGAAGAATAAATTCACGCTCTGATGCAGGCTTCCTGTAAAGGAGCTGCTGTAGTGGCGTATGCATTCTCCATAGGGAGAGAACCCAGAAATTAAATGAATTTCCATAAGCAGCAGTTGTCCTCCAAGCAACTCATTTACAGTTACACCCAGGTGGAAATAAAAGACATCGCGAGTATGTTGGTTTCAGGAGGAACATTTTTGAGTGGCTGCTTCATGTAATCCCTGGGGAACCTCTGAGTAGACACGGGAATAACAGGACCTCTGTCACCTCAAGCGTGTGACGTCATAATTCCACACGTAACATGGTATCCGCGCATTTATTAAGCTCATGTTCGTCTAGGGTTAATATAGAAGTTTGTCCCAGTAATAACGTCTGTGAACGTTAATCATAAAGGCTCTTCAACCAGCCAACATTAATCATTGTGACGACGCATGTCCAACATTTGATTATGTTTATTCCACAGTTTTCACAAGACAACAGCACGGCATTCTTTGTAAGACATTTTCCAAGATACGCATTCTAGCACTCCAATAATAGTATCACATGATCCACTTTTCTCCATGTACTTAAAATCTGAACACATCGAGTTATTATAAAACATTTCCCATTGAACATGTTCCAAAGAACTACCAGCTAGGTAGCATACACATATGACCCTAACAGGGTAAACATCAACTCTGTTCTGTTTCTATCCCAAACATGTTCACGTCATGTGCGAAGTACACATAGTGACAATTCTTTATCGTGCCGCGCTTACCAGCACCATACTCTTGGTCATTCTCTGGCATGTGGCGTGCAATAGCCAACGCCACAACGACTCATAACGTTGTAATGAAGCTGCCAAATTTATCATTTAAAACAAAATAAAAACCGCAGCTGCAAGACCACACACATGTTTTTATGCATGCTTTCTGCAAGAGGGCGGACTGCAATGGTGGTTCCAAGTTCCACGGGGAACGAAAATGAAACGATGTTTTTATGCAATGGAACATAATTTTTCATGTCATATCAAACGCGTGTTTTTAATCAGCTTATATTAATCAGCTTTCCAATCATGAAAATAGTCTGTGCTTTCCGCTCTCTCTAAAATTATCTACATGCTATTAAACTTTATCTCTTCGAGTTTTTGTCTTCACTTCTTTATTTAACAAGTTATAAGTTAGTTTGCAAGATTCAACTGCATTATGTGTACTTGCCGCTAGTAGTTTAAGTTTTGCTGTTTTCCTTTCTTGTATTTTATCCCAAGTATCTTCTCTCATCCATTTTTTCTTTTTATGTACTAGGTATCCGGTGGTCGCTACAGCTGCTTCTGTCATTGCTGTTCTCAGTTGTTCCCATTTAGTATCGATTGTCTTGGTGGTGATATCGTTGTCAATTTTGCCTAAAGCATCGAAATAGTTGTTCATTTTGACATTATATTCCTTCTTTATATCATTTGATTGCAGTCTGTGTACATCTATTCTTCTATTTTTATTCGGTTGGCATAACTTCTTCAGTTTAATTCTCATTTTAGCTATGCAGAGGTTATGATCGCTTCCGATCTCTGCACCTCTGTATGCTCTGACGTCTTGAACTGATGAGCGAAATTTAGCGCTTATGCAGAAGTGATCTATCTGGTTCTTAGTTCTGCCATCAGGTGAATTCCATGTTATCTTGTGGATATTCTTATGTGGAAAGATGGTGTCTGCCACAACGAGGTTTGATATTTCACAAAGACATTTCATCAATGAACTGGCCGTAGAAGCTGAAAATGCTGCAAGAACTGGTAATAGTAGGTGCCTTTATCAAATTACAAAACAACTATGTCACCAGCCTACTGCTATGGAAACACCTGTTAAAGGTAAATTAGGGAATTCAATACCAACAGAAAAAGAACAAATGAAGAGATGGGCTGAGCACTTCATGGAGGTGCTAAACAGACCACCACCAACAGTAACACCTGATTTTAATAATGAAACATCCACAACCACTTTGCCAATAACTTGCGATGAATTCACGCTGGACGAGATCAAACAAGCCGTTAAAAGATTAAAAAATTTTAAAGCTGCTGGAGTTGACGAAATTTCAGGGGAAATGATTAAAGCAGTTAATGACAACAACCTCTTGAGAATTTTAGATATTATAAATGAAGTATGGAGAGAAGAACAACCACCACAACAATGGAAAGACAGTATTATTGTAAAGTTACCGAAGAAAGGTGATCTATCAGACTGTAATAACTGGCGTGGTATATCTCTATTATCAGTACCTGGAAAATTATTATGTTGCATGATGTTAGAAAGACTTAAATTGCATGCTGACGAAAAGATCAGAGAAGAACAAGCGGGTTTCAGGCCGAAACGATCATGTATTGATCAAATATTCACACTAAGAACAATTATAGAAGAATCAGTGGAAAGGCAATCGCCACTTATTATCACCTTCGTCGATTTTCAAAAAGCCTTTGATAGTCTACACCGCCCATCATTGTGGAAGATACTTACAATCTATGGTTTTCCAACAAAATATGTGAATATAATCAAAGCGCTATATGACAATGCAAGATGTTGTGTTAGAACAAATAAAGGGAATACAGAATGGTTTACAGCAGAAACAGGGGTGAAACAAGGCTGTATTATGTCACCACTACTTTTTGGAATAGCTATTGATTGGGTTATGAGAAACTATACCCACAATGAACAATTGGGTATAAAATGGACAAATGGAAAATTCCTGGGGACCTGGATTTCGCAGATGATGTAGCATTCTTAAGTTCAACACCAAGACAGTCCCAAGAAGCAATAAATAATTTGTGTCATCTCTCGGTTAAAATAGGTCTCCAAATAAATGCCTCTAAAACTAAAGCTATGAACTTTTCTAACGAGACCTTTGATATCATCTTGAACGGGGAAAAACTACAGAAAGTTGAAAGTTTCAATTATTTAGGCAGTAAAATGACTCAGGATGGTGACACAACAAGAGAAATCCATACTAGAATTGCTTTGGCAGCTAGCGCCTTCAATAGATTATCTAACATTTGGAAATTACGATCATTGAATATACATACCAAGCTTCGTCTGTTTAATTCAAATGTTATCTCAGTGTTAACATACGGCTGTGAGAGTTGGAAAATAACAAAATCATTGGAGAACAAGCTGAATACATTCGAGAACAAATGTCTTAGAAAACTCATGAACATCAGTTGGAAAGAATTCAAGACTAATCGACAAATAAGAGAAGACTCTAGGCAGAAATATGTCTCCGACTATATAAGGAAAAGACGATGGTCATATATCGGTCATGTCCTACGAATGCAAAACAACAGAATACCACTACAGGCGCTCACTTGGGTTCCTGAGGGTAAGCGGAAAAAAGGAAGACCAAAAGAAACACTCAGAAGAACAATAATAAGAGAAGGAAGAACGTTGGGCCTAAATAATGTGCAAGAGCTAAGAGGAGTGGCGTCACAACGAACAACCTGGAGAGCACTGGTTTCTGCCTTATGCGCCGTGTTTGGCGCTTAAAGAATTTATTATTATTATTATTATTATTAAACTTTATTCATTCTATGTGCACTTTTCTGTTAGTGCATGTTTTCTTCTTTTCTGTAGATTTGGTTTGTTTTTTCTTGTCACCTTTTCACATTACTTTTCTATGCATTCTTTTTTCCCCTCTGACACTCAGCTCACTAGTTCTCTTAATTACTGTTTGCTTCTGTCCTTTTCAGTTAACATAGGGTTTCTTAACCCCTTTTGGTTTCATGAATGGATTCTGTGTGGCCGTGTACATAACCCAACAATCTGAATTTAAATTTCACCAAATTTTTACTAGGAAAATTATCATATATTTTTGTACTTAAAGACATATATTCTTTTTTTTTTACAGATTGCTTTTGTCTTTCAGTTTGACTACATGTAAGCTTAACTCTTTTTCTTTATAGTAAAATGTCTTATTTGTAAGCAAAAACTAATTATACGTCCATATACATTCTTATTAGGAAGGGGTCTGTAGCCTTAGTTGTACAATCAAAGGGTTCCGTAAGCCGTCTACGGAAAATCAAAGGGGTACGCGGCACACTAAAGGTTAAGAAACTATGAGTTAACCCAGTGGTTCTCAACGTGAACACGGAGGCCCATGCCATAATGCTAGGAGCGAAAGTAAGATGGTAAAGTACCTTTTTTCCAGCTAACATCGACTATGAGATTGGCCACAGAGGTAAATAAGGCTCAGAAGAGGGCCATGAGCAAAAAATAAAAAAAGTTGAGAATCCCTGAGTTAACCAAACAGCTTTTTAAAATACTTTTATTCTTATCCCCAGAATTATTATGACGTTTTCTATAGCTCTCCGTGATTTTGTTTTTGAGAATGTTTTAATTTGAAAACTTTAAGATTGTACTATTGTTGGGCAGAAATTGTAAATAAGCCCATAATGTTTATTTCTTTACCCAGATGAAGTAAAGGTTTCGTTCGTTCGGTCGTTTGTAATTTAGCGGGCTTTTTTTTTTTACTGCGTTCCAGGTCTTTTGATTTCTTTGATTTCTTCTCAAATTAATTCATTCATTCATTCATTCACTCACGCATTCATTCATTCATTTATTCACTCACAAATTCATTCATTTATTCATCCATTCATGCATTCATTCATTCACTCGTACATTCATTCACTCATGCATTCATTCATTTACTTTACACTTTCATTCACTCACACGCATTCATTCACTCATGCATTCATTCATTCACTCACACATTCATTCACTCATACATTCATTCATTCACTCAAACATTCATTCATTCACTCACATATTTATTCACATAAACATTCATTCATTCACTCACATATTTATTCATTCACTTACACATTAATTCATTCACTCACAAATGTATTCGTTTACTCACACATCCAATCACTCATACATTCATTCATTCACTCATACCTTATTCATTTACTCACACATTCATTCATTCACACATTCATTCACTCACACATTCATTCACTCCCACATTGATTCACTCACACATGCATTCTTTCATTCACACATTCATTCACTCACACATTCATTCACTCACACATTCATTCACTCACACATTCATTCACTCACACATGCATTATTTCATTCACACATTCATTCACTCACACATTCATTCACTCACACATTCATTCACTCACACATTCATTCATTCACACATTCATTCACTCACACATTCATTCACTCACACATTCATTCACTCATACATGCATTCTTTCATTCACACATTCATTCATTCACACATTCATTCACTCACACATTCATTCACGCCTACATTCATTCATTCACACATGCATTCACTCACACGTTCATTCACTCACACATTCATTCACTCACACATTCATTCACGCCCACATTCATTCATTCACACATGCATTCACTCACACATTCATTCACTCACACATTCATTCACTCACACATTCATTCACGCCCACGTTCATTCATTCACACATGCATTCACTCACACATTCATTCACTCACACATTCATTCACGCCCACATTCATTCATTCACACATTCATTCACGCACACATTCATTCGTTCATATATTCATTCACGCCCACATTCATTCATTCACACATTCATTCACGCACACATTCATTCATTCATACATTCATTATCCTTGAGTTCTCTCTGTGGAGCACAAGCCTTCAGCAAATTCACATTAGGCCATCGTGACTTGTGTCGTCAGTTCAAGGTCTGCCAACTGGATCTCCAACTCCTATTTGTGTGTGCGTTTTGGATCTGCCTCTGTTCCTCCTACCCTGGCGATTTCACAACATAACCTGCCTTGTACTGCTATCATCTGGATTCCTCAGCATATGTCTATCCAACCCCAGCATGTTCTCTTCACTGCTTGTGCCACTGCTATTTGTTCTTCTCGTATTATTGTTTCCCTTTGCGCCCCTTACAGAGCATGTAGCCGCCACTCAGCTGGCGCTGTTAAAGGAAGTCTGAATCAAAGCATTCATGTTCTCATGCAACGGTGATCTTTGTGGCAATTGGTTTTACACCATCAGTTTGCCATCCCCATGCGCATACTTTTTGTGTGTGACCTATTACGGCATGCCTGGTGCAGAAATAGTTCTATTCTTTCTGTGTCTCTCTCTCTCTCTCTCTCTCTCTCTCTCTCTCTCTCTCTCTCTCTCTATCATCGCTATCTAAACCACTGGAAAAGCACATACATAAAACAACACTACAGTACCTAGTTAGCAACGACTTGCTAACTGACAGTCAGTCAGGGTTTATACAAAAGCATTCATGCCACACAGCTCTAACTAAGATGATAGACAACTTGCACCTAAACATCAATAACGATAACATATGTGGAGCAGTCTTTGTAGACTTTAGGAAAGCATTTGACATGTTAGTACGCTGTTTTAACAAGAAAATTAGAAACAATGGAAGTTAACATAAAACTAGTGACATTAATTAAATCATTCCTGTCCGACAGACAGCAAGTAGTGTGTTACAGTAATTCCTTGTCAAGCCCAACCATTATCGATACCGCTGTTCCTCGTGTATCTATTCTTGGTTCTCTACTTTTTGACATTTACATAAATGACTTTCCACTACACATCAAGCACTCATTCTGCGACCTATTTGCCGATGACTGTACCATTTACGCAAGTGATAAAAGCTGCAACACACTAGACATGCTATTACAAAGCGATATAGACAATCTATTAAGTGGAGCAACGAAAATCGCATGCAGATTAATATTATTAAAACAAATTGTATGATAAAATCAACTAGACAAAAACTCACTGACAACAACACTTCAGTTCTACATTGGTACACCACTAAATGAAAAGAAAACACTGGGACTCATAATTGACTAACATGTAAGTTGGAATTAAGTTGAAATGTTCTTTATATCCCATAATACAAACACATCTAGACAATGGCTCCACAATCTGGGATGGCTGCTCCCTGTCCAACGCAAAGAGACTCTATTCATTACAAAGACGTGCAGTGCGCCTAGTTTCTGACAAACACCTTACACAGTGAATAGATCCATATAAATATCTTAACATATTACCTCTAAGAAAGCGCGTTCTCTTCAACAAAGCCAAATTCATTCACAAAATCCTATCACAGACTGCTCCAAAGTATCTGTAGCCTATTTTAAAATACAATGGAAGACATAGCCAACGCTTAAACAAATTACACGTGCCCAAGCCTAGGCTCGACTTATTCAAGAAAAGTTTAGATTGTCCTGCTGCCCGACTGTGGAATAATCTTCCAAACGACCTAAAAAACACGCTTAGTCCATATTCATTCAATCGCAGACTTTTCAAATACATCATGAGTGCAGATTATATGCCACCCTAATTTAATTATGTTTCTAAATCATTATATAACATCATATGTAAGTTTTAAAGATAGTTTTGCCGTGTACGATACTGATTATGATAACGTACTGCAAATGTTTGTAACTGTTATCGTACCGTTACAATTTTGGAATTTTATTTTATTGTATTGTTGTTTATTATTATTTAAAAAATAATATTTAAGATGCATGTGAGAATAAATGGATTCAGTATGGAAGATGAGAGAAAGGAAGGGCAGAATGTTTGTCGGGCCTGCAAGCCCAATTCTAAACCCTTTGAAAATAAAGTTTGTTCGTTCTCTCTCTCTCTCTCTCTCTCTCTCTCTTTCTCTCTCTCTCTCTCTCTCATCTTTGTCTTACAAGAGAATTAATTAACCCAGGTGTTCATCTCGCTTACTTCCTTCTTAATTTCTATATATTACAACTACTGCTATCATCTGGTTTCCTCAGGATGGCTTGTTTAGATATCTCCTGTGTAAGCGGCATCCTTCTCTGCTTTGTTCCACGTTCTTCCCAAACATACCTCACAAAAATTGTCTCTAGCTCCATTCAACTTAAGAGCCATCTCTATTCTGAACTGTACAAGCAAGTACCCAGTATTCCACTATTACTGATGTTACATAGCGTCCACTACTCTAGTCCTGGTTCTCAGTCTTAATCCTGTCTCTCGTTATTAAATCATATCCCCTCATATCAGCCCAGGGATATCACTCACTCACTATCTGTGACATCAATTACTTACCACCAGTCTCGCATCTTTGGAGATTTCAGAGAGGTTTCCCTTGTCATTTCCAGGAACCAGAATTGGAGGCTGGCATTTACTGTCAACATGTCCGTTCTCTTATTCAATATCCTTCTTTCGTTCTTTTGTTTATATTCTTCTTGTTTTTTTTTTCTGTCTTCTCAAAGTTTAAATGATTGTTACTGTTCTCATTCTGTTAATATTTACTATACACAGTTTTACAGTTTTTGTCTTGTGTAATGAGACCTATACCATGAAAGATATAGAAGTGATCGTGTCTACAATTAGTCTGAGTCGTTCCTCAGTCCTAAATTCGATAGTTACGTTGGGGATTCGTGCTAAATCCCCTATCCACGAAGCACTATTTTTATGATGCTTAGTTGACAGGGTGGTTGGTCACGATTCACTCCCGCAGCGAGGCGGTGTTGCCGTCATGAATTCGAGTCCCCAGTAAACCTATCACTTACGTTGTTTTTTTTTTTCTGTTTTCTAGTCTTCTACTTCTTCATTTCTTACGAGTGCCTGCAACATACCCATGTAAGTATTTCATTCATTCCTTGATTCTAGGCTCGATTTCGTTGAAGAGTTTAATTATATAATTACAAGTTTATTTTATTTATTTCTCTCTTCTATTCTCTTTCTCTCTCTTTATCTCTTACATCTTTTCCACTCACAAATACTTACAGAGCAGCATTTAGATGACTTAGAAAACATATGTTGAAAATATATTTTTAAAATTAGTTTCTCCGGACTAAGTATTTGATTTTGACTACCTCATTCATTCATTCAATCATTCATTATCTTTCTGCTCCTTGTGGGGCAAGACCATCACCAAATACCTACATGTCTTCCTGTACTGTGTTCATAGGCTTTCTTTTTTTTTTTAATAAGTAACATTATTTCTGCAGTTCTTTCTGTTTTCTTGGAAATCTCCCTTCATTAGCAACATCGCTAAATATTCTTCCTTACATTCTGTTGATATTTCTTCTCTCAAAACTCTGATTTCAAACTTTCACTGCCATGCGGGAATATCTATTTACGGGAAAGGCTTCGGGGATAAACCCTGAGGATAAATCCGGAGTTGGAGTTCCTAAGGCAGGCCAATGTTGGTTCAACATTATTCTGGCAACTTCTGCGACGTTTCTGGTACCAACATGTATCGGCTACTGCCGTTCCTTTGAACCTACCGGCTACTTGGAGAGGGGAAACATACTGCATGGGCAACAGCTTGATATCCATTTCTTCTTTCTTCTTCTTCTGCGTTCGTCCTGAAAAGGACGTTTGTTACGTTGTGTCGCCGTTTACAGCAAAGCTGCGATATTTGCACCTTTCGGCCCGACACATCCGGTTTCAGCATGGCATTTTTGGGACCGGGTTAGCCTTCCCTCTTCGATCCCTACTCACTCAGCCAGACTGCAGTGATGCAGCCTGTTTCCAGGACCACCACTTGGAGGTGGAGTAGGGTCTTGGTCAGCTCTGGTTCGCTGACCTTGACGCAAGCAGCCAAGCTATGGGTCGCTGACTGCATTTATCACTGTTGCTGCGTCTTCGGTCCCGAAATCCTTATAACTGTGCTCAAGCTCGTGCCCTGGAGAGGATGGTGCTAGATTGGGCAAAAAAAAGCTCTTACAACAACAAGAAGATAAAATTACTAGCTGAAAGGTACACCAGACAAAAAAAGGAGCTGAGAACTATCATCACAGTGGCGTATTCCTATAGTCAGTTATGACTGAAGGGGGCTACTTCTATTGTTATTTCTTCTCTCTCCAAGACTTTACCAAGTAATTTGAATAATACGTATCTGTGTATATGTTTCAATATCTGCTTTAATTACCTTTGCTAAAAAGCCTTCTGGGTTAGCAAGTTTTCATTCTCGTTTAAGCTCTATGGTTTTCAGGTTTCCATCTCGTTTAAGCTCCATGGTGTTCTTTATTTCTACCTATTTGGTTTTCCACAGAAAACTTGAAGCTCCGTTACTATTGGCTGGATGTCTGTGGGCAATTTGTGGAGCTGTTCTGTTTATAAATTTCTCCAAACGTTCCGCCCATTTCTTTATTTTCTCTTTTATATTGCTAAGACGTTTACATTCTTGCTTTTGATGAGAGCTTTTCTTTTTAATTGCTTTCATTTCCCTGTTAGCTTCTTTATACTGCAATACAGGCTTCGCTATTTTATTTTTGGCTGTTGCTTCCTCTACCTCATTTACCAACCGGTCACTATAGTTCCTGTGGTCACTATCAATCGGTCTCTTTAATGGGTGGTCTATCCAACACCAACGTCTCTGTCTCGTCTCTTGTTTCACCGGTATTTCTTTGTTTTCTTCCACCAGTTTCATGTTGGCAATCTTGCCGTATAACCAGACAAGTGCCAGTGGAACAAGAGTTGAGAAGAAGACGCTGGCGATGGATAGGACACACATTGAGGAAACCTGTTGATAGCATTACAAGGCAGTCCTTGTTCTGGAATCCACAGGGAAAGAGAGGAAGAGGTAGACCAAAAACACATGGAGTGCCATTGAAACCCTTTTATTCTGTGCAAGCACCCATTTATGACATCCTGTACCATTTTGCTTTTCCTTGTCGTTGATATTCGTGAATTAGCCTCACTCAAATTATTATATTTATTCTTAAGCAAAGTCAGATATTCAACTCTTAAATGACCGAGGGATTTTCCCATGACTGTCACAAAGATTTTTCCATGTCTATCACAAAGATTGTTCCATGTCTGTCACAAAGATTTGTCCATGTCTGTCACAAAGATTTTCCCATGTCTGTCACAAAGATTTGTCCATGTTTGTCACAAAGATTTTTCCATGTCAGTCACAAAGATTGTTCCATGTCTGTCACAAAGATTTTCTCATGTCTGTCACAAGGATTTTTCCGTGTCAGTGTGGCAAAATGACTGTAATTTGTATTTTCAACCCGCCCATTCTTTTTGGTTATTATATGGTTGCTTCTTTTCTCTTTAATTTTATCCGGTTTTCGGATTTGTTGTTGTTTTCATTTCTTGTGAGGGTTCTTGTGTCTGCCTGGTTAGTGGATATTCTGATAAAGACTGGGTATGTACGAAGTCTTAATAAATTAGTGGTGTAGAAATTTCAGCTAAAAGATTTTAACAAGTCAGAGTAAGCTTTCTGCTGGGATTTAAGTTTATTTTTGTCGGTAGTTTGCCATCAATTACCTGACTTCTGCCAGCGTATTGTAAGTTTCAGTGGTAATCATACGAAGTATAGCCAGTGTAGTTCTGTGTAAAAAGTTTGGTGGTATTATTAATTAATATATCTCTATATGAATTTAGGATCTACGGCTGGTGTAGTATGGTGTAATATATTAAAAGTACCAGACTATGTTATGATAACTTTGAAGATAAGAGTGGTGAAGGGAGTTTAGTATTATGATATGGGATATGCAGTCGGGTGTAGATAATTGTGCTATTTTGATAACCCTCAATAGGCTGCCTTTTAATATAAGAATAGTGCTGGGAAATTATTTAAGTAAAAGTTCTACTATCAGGAAAAGCGAAGTGGTTTTGTGACGGGGTACCTGACGAAGGGTAACGCAGCTGAGCCTCAGACGCAGACGATAGCGTCAGGAAGGCACTGAACTGAAGTAGAGGGGAGAGAGTAGAGTTAGATAGATAATACTTAGAGGAGTGCCTCTGAGTTAGTTCTGCAGAATTCAGTGGTGTAGGATTTAGTGGTGTATAAGTGTGACATATTA
Organism: Oreohelix idahoensis; assembly: GCA_024509875.1. Lineage (NCBI taxonomy): Eukaryota > Metazoa > Mollusca > Gastropoda > Stylommatophora > Oreohelicidae > Oreohelix > Oreohelix idahoensis. Next base: position 376,198 of record JAMPIV010006512.1, read on the forward strand.
TGATAATAGCTTTCATGTATCTATTTCATCATCTACATTTTTCTTTCACCTACGCACGTTTGTTAACATAAAACCCTCCTACACTCAGAGATCTGTCTCTTTTTTCTAATTTAGCACGCATATTTTATTGCTGTTCGTTATTTCCTTTGATGAAGGTTTACCAGCAGACCTAATTAGCTAACGCTGAGCCGGTTACCTGTAATTTTTAACGTCAGCGATTGAAAAGCGTTGTAATAGGATCAGACAAAGGGAGACGTAACAGAGGAAGGTGGCGTTAAGTTTAAACGTAATTTTTCGTTAGACAGTGATCAGGGGAAATAATTTGAAAAGATAATTTTGAACCAAGGGCAGACAATTTCTATTACCTTCCCCTGAATCGTTCGTTTGAAAGGTAATTAAACACGACGAATCGCCAGATCAAAGGACATTGATCGCTAGAATGGCCCATACGAGCAGAGACGTGTAAAATTTGCACTGATTAGCAAATAACGATGCCTGATCTAAGCGAGAGTGTAGGTTCTGGTTTCGGTTCTAATGTGAAAAATGGCTTTGATTTCACGTATTCCCCAAGATCTGAGCGAATGCGTTAAAAGTAACAGGGCTGAGCGAAGTTCTGGAAATTTAATATATATTCTCCAGCTTGTAAAATCCATTATTCAGTACTCCACAGATTTTCAAGACATCTAGCTTCGATTTCTAGAATCCTTTGTATTAGTGAAGTTTCTTAGTTTTTTGTTGGAGATATTATTAGAAGTTTGTGTGAAGGTAATTATATTTACTAGTATTTTTGAGTGATTTAAGTGTTAAAATCGTCAATTATATTTTACTAGGTTTTTTTCTGTGCAGAGTGATTTACTAGATAGGTCCGTCATTTATATTTCTCTATGTTTTACTGTGTTACAGTGGCTAGCAGAACAAATAATAATTTCTAGCTAAACCAGGCCAGCTATAAAATAAATTTAATTAATTGCTAGTAACCAGTCAGAGAATATTTTAACCGACTAGTAAATGCACTGTTCATTATGAGTATTGACGAGATATATAATTATTTCTAATTCATGATGATTAATTTTTAAAATGACTAGAATTTATTTCACGGGAGTTTTTAAACGATAAGACAAGCTCTAAGCTTGTAGTTTAAAATTTAAGTTAACTAACCGAAGTGGATAAATATATTCTATTTTACGCGGGTTAAGGATAGGATTGAGAATACTATATTATGGTTAAGTATTTGTATTTTTTCTCCTTTACACAGTATTGGGTCAAACCCTAAACCTTACCACTGGCTTCTATATATATTTATCTGAGAATAACCATACGAAAGAACATTTTTGTACTTAATACCTGGGTCTTCAAGGTAAACCTGCCTGGCATCGTGTTTTTGCACCCAGAAAGAGACAGAGTACCAACCCAAAGAACATTAAGAATAAATATTGTAACTGGGCCTATAGATCCAGATTATATGCTTTCCCAAATCTCATCTACATTCAGCCTGTAGTGGCGAAATCACAAACATTAACATTTCCCGACGTTTGACCATTTGTGGTGTGACAAGGAATTTTTATACTGAGAGAAGTTACCGACCTGACATTTCCTATGTACTGGAAACCTCAAGCTATTGACACCGTGAGCGCTGTTAAATTTCTTACCTGGACAAATTAAATGTGACATAAACAGTAATCCTAAATAAAAATAACAAAGCTAACGCTCCCCGGAGAAGTGAAGTTAACCTGTCTCTGAGGAGCTGGGGTTCTCTTTGCCAAATATAACACTGGATTTGCTGTGCGTGTGTGTCCTAAAGATTGTTCCAGAAGATACAACACAAGTATTAGGTAAGAAAGAATGCTCGTGGCCACGGTTGTCTGAGAAGAGAGGAAGGCTGAATGAATAATTCTCATATATATCTTGTAAAATCCATGTATTCACTTTGTGTATTTTTTATGCAAGTTTTTTGCTAATGCTGTCCCTTTCAGAATAGATTAACGTATAAACTCTGTTCTTTACTGTAGAGGGAAATCCTAGACCATAGCGTATAAATCTTTGACTCTTTGGGGTTAATAACTTTCTTCTAACGGGATCTTGTCTCAACAGAAGGAGGGAGGATTACACCTATGAGTCTAACTCTTTAATTAATTCATTAACTTATGTTTATTTATTTGATTGATATTCAAAATATTGCTGTTGTGAAGTTTCTTTATGATAAATAAAATTTACATAAACTTTATTTACATGTGTTGGTCAGCTTGTCCCAACATATCTCTACATCCATTAATATAGTTTTCACGTTTGTGCGTCTAATTGTCGTCACTTATCTGTGTGTGTGTAGATGTGAGTGGTTAAATATACCAACATATATGTATAGGAAAAAACTGTCTGATCTAAGAATCTCAGTCGTAATCGATAGGCTGGATAGATTATCTCTCAAATCCAGGGCCAGACTTTACCTTTCACCATTTCACTCGTGAGAAATCTATTTCTTTTCCTTATCTCCCACTGAGCTATCACCTGTTCTAGTTCTATTCAGACCGGACCATAATTGATCTTAAATACCTATCAAAAATCTACGACAATAAGTTTGTTGTGTAGGAGCGCCTTTGAGACATTTTAGTCAGACTAGTTAGTAAGTCTTCCTATGTCTGGTTAAAACGGGACAGAGTGAAAACTAGTGAAGATTATTCTTGTGGTGTGTGGAACTCCACAGTGTAGTAGTTAGTAACAGTAGTGTTCAAGTGATGGTGGCTCTTACTTAGAGACCCCAGCCCGGTATATTTCTTTAACCTTAGTTGTTTTCGTGTTGTCGTGTAAGAGTGCGTGGTAATTTTTGATAATTGTGTCATTTATTGATTTGTTATTTTTTCCAGGTTGTGCGACCTTGCACGTTATTGTTGTTTGTCTCTGTGATAAAGATTTTTTTGTTTAATAAACTATAAAATGTGCTCTGGATCAGTTTGTCTTTCACTATACTGTACCTGTATTCTTTAACTGTACAGTTGTGTCTGTGGCTAGTAATTAGTGCATACCTTATCTCAGCTGAGCGAGAGGTGGTGAGACAGTAGCTAATTAAACAAGTCACAAGTGGCGAGGGAGAGTCAATCTAGGTTCTCATCCTTGAAGCTATAAGTCTCATCCTCCACAGTCACTTTAACTCTCATCTTAATCTATCTTCTCAGACTTTCCTCAAAACTGGTGTCTTGTCTCTTTACTCAGACAGACTCTTAATTAAGCCATTTCGTGACAGTCAGCCACAAAGATTTTTCCATGTCTGTTACAAAAATTTTCCCAGATCTGTCACAAAGATTTTCCCATGTCTGTCACAAAGATTTTCCCAAGTCTGTCACAAAGATTTTCCATCACTTTCAGTTTTCACATAGTTTTAAAGTCGAAAAGAAGTTCTTTTCAAGTTTTTTTTTTCTGTTTGTTTAAACGGTGTGGTAAAGTTTTAAATCAAGTGATGCTGCCATCTCATTTGAATGGAGCCCGATAAATCACCACTACTCGCCTACAACATTAGAAGATCTGGGTTCAGAGCGCGGGGAAGACCAATAGGCACATGGATAGACATCCTATTAAAAAAAGGGCTCACAGGAGCCATGGTGACACACTTGGCTTGGGAACGCAAACTTCAGCCGTACTACGCTTCACCGCAATAGTTTAAGGATAAAGTAAGTCAAGACAAGTCAAGTCAAGTCAAGTCAAGTTGTAGGTAGCTGTTTAGGAAATTGAATGATGATTAATAAAATATAACATTGGGAAAAAAAAAACAACAAGCAAACAAAACAGAACCTTAGTTAAAATATACCGGTCCCGAGAACTGGCCTGCAGTCGTGAGCGTAGGGAAAATCGGCCTTCAATTCTGGCCTGCTGTCCTTTAACAGTTAAAAGAGTAATACCTTGAACTAGGGAGATGAGGTTCGTTCAGAGGGGAAAAAAAATAGAAGAAGAAAATCACTCAGATTTAGAAGAAACATGCCTTTGTCCATTGGTTCTTATATTTTCTTCCCGGTGCCCTGTTTTTGGTGATTGAGAAATTGCTAGAGCGCCAAGTTAGCGGCAGTCCATGGGCATTAACGTCCGTGTTTATTGTTATCATATGCGATCATGTCTGACATAATAGCGGATTTTGCGCGAGGCATATTGTGATGCCTCCGTTCCCGCGTCGTTTTGCTCAAGCTATATTCCCGAAGGGTACAGAGTAATCGCAGGGCGATGCCACTGAGAATTATTTCTGTGCTTCATCTTGGGCCATGCCCTTCCTGCAACCGTTTGTTTCGGTTATTTTGAAAGATTTTGATTAGCTAAACCCCTTTTCTTCCATCTTGTTTTGTTGCATGAAAATTATCTATAGAGGTTGGGCTCCCTCTGTTTTTAAACGATGTATTTTTAGTTTATGCGTGCAAATGATTGAAAACTTGATTATCAAGTGCAAACCTGCAGGGTTCAGTAATTACATCCGGTAATGTCGATGTGACTGAATTGGATTTATGAGTAAATTTGGCGTGCTTCGTTTATTTTCGTGAGTTCTTGACAGGGCATAGGGACTCTGCAATAGCCTTTCAACGTACTCTGCTCTGTTTTCATCGCCTTGTTCCAAGACACAGTCACTCCATGTCCTCTTTTGCTGATCTCGTGTATTTTTATTTATTTATTTATTTTTGTGTGTGTGTAGCCTTATTCTAGCTTTTCCTTAACTGTTCTACTATGAAGTCTGCCTTGTAATTTATTGAGTTGGATTTTGATTACAGCCAATCCGATTTCATTATTGCAGTTTTTTTCAATCCCGCAAAGTCAACAGTCTACTGAACGTTTATAGACAATTAGTAGACACATAGGAAACTCCCTGCGGGTTCCATTAAAGGACATGTCAGGCTATTATCATCATTACCATCTTCCTTTGCGCTCCTGGCGGAGTATAGATTCCCCGCCGCTGTTGATTCCCTTGCAGGAAGCCTGTACAAAAGTACTTTCATGCTCTAGCAGCTGAGGTTTCTGTGTCAAGTTGTTTTACACGAGGCTGCCAGCCCCATGCATATTTGTCGCCTTTTACGACATGCTTGAGGATACAGTGGCCTTAACCTTTCTTCGTATCCCCGGGAACTGCACGAGCCGTGCCTGGTTATGTTGTTATTTTATTCCTGAAAGTGTACCATTTCTATATCTGCGTTCTGTCTCACTCTTTTTTTAAACATTTATTTTATACATTTGTATAAAAATGCAATACCTTTTAGCTCCTCTAGGAGCATAGGCCGTACCAAGCATATGCCAATCGTCGAGTCGTCTGCCATCAGCTCAAATTATTTCCACGTCTTCCTCAACATGTTCACTACTGTCTCCAGCTCAATTCTCCGTGTGTTTTTGATCTACCTCTGCCTCTCTTTCCCCGGGGGGTTCCAGAACAAGGGCTGCCTTGTAATACAATGAACAAGTTTCCTCAATGTATCTCCCATCCAGCGTCTCATTCTCATCTCTTGTTCCACTGGTTTTTGTCATCAGTTCTGCATTGGTGACCTTGTGAAACAATTTCAATTCTCCTATTCTACGCAAGCTCCCATTTACGAAAATCTGTACTTGTTCTTTAAAAATATTATTATTTAAAAATCTTGTCATCTATCATAACTTTGACTTGACCAACATATGGTTGTTATCTCGGTATGTAGCTCTCTTCCATTGCCCTCAAGCAAGGGGCCAGAATCAACAGCGTTGAAACACAGACATTTCACGCAAATCCACAACCCACACAAGAAGGTTACGTTCTTTCTTCACCTCTCTCTTCTAACAATCATTCATTCATTTTTATCAATCTCTATTCCTGGTTTCTCTTGTTCTTTTCCTTTCAGATCTGTCTTCGCTACTCTCTGAACACAAGTTGCGCATTCGGAGATACAACGAGAAACAGCAGGTACTCACGCTACTTACGTCATTGTGATGCAGGTAACTTCATCTGTTAAACCAAATCGAAGTAAACAATAGTTTCACATCACGTGCTTACATGTTTTAGCACTAGTGTAATGACATTTCATTATGTTTTTGTTTGTTTGTTATTTTTTTTTAGTTTGATAGTATGACACTGAGTTATGGAAATGATATAATTTATGAAAGGGTTGTGTGTAGTTTTAACTCCAGTAAGTTACATCGCAGAGTCAGTTTTCCTAATTGTTATTATTTATGGGGCGTCCGATTGGCAGAGTGGTTAGAGTGCTGCTTTCTCGCGGTAAATGTGCTGGGTTCGAATCACTGTTCCGACACGCTCCAGTCTACCCAGCTGTAAATGGGGACCTGAATCTGCTCTTTGAGTTAGGGAAGGAAAAGGCAGCGAGGAAGGGAACTGGTCACCCCACCTATCGATGCTGGACCTAGAATTGTGAAGTCTCTAACACTTCACTCCCCTACGGCCGTATTTGCTATGGGATACCTTTACCCTTTTATTATGTATGCTATCTTTTCAAAATAAAACTTCATTGATAAAGCTATCCTGTTCTTCTTCGTTCGCCCTGAAAAGGACGGTGGTTGCGTTGTGTCAGTTTACAGCGGAGCTGCGATATTTGCGCCTTTCTGCCGACACATCCGACTTCAGCACGGCATTTTTGGGACCGGGTTAGCCTTCCCTCTTCGATCCCTACTCACTCAGCCAGACTGTAGTGATGCAGCCTGCTTCCAGGACCACCACTTGGAGGTGGAGTAGGGTCTTGGTCAGCTCTGGTTCGCTGACCCTGACGCAAGCAGTCTAGCTATGGGTCGCTTACTGCATTCCTCACTGTTGACGCGTCTTAGGTCCCAAGCTATCCTGTTCAACTCTGTTGAGTTATAATTTAATAATGAAGCAACCCTGAGCCCTGTGATAGTAAATAAAGGAAGAAAATAGTTAATTAACAGGCACGCACTGGACACCCTTTAAAGGTGCTAAATTGTCTGTATCCTTTCACGATTTACTTTCACAGCTAGCCGATCGCGCCGTTTGGATAGTCCTTCGATTCGATTCCCGGTAAGCCTATCATTTATATTATTTTTCTGTTATCTGATATCCTCCTTTCTGTCCAACGAGTGCCTGTTAATTACTTATATTTATAGAGTTATAATTATGATTTAAAGTGTTTACAATTTCAGATATTACACGCTTAAGAATGGGCAAAGTGGTTAGAGCGTTTGCCTCTCGTGGCAAAGTTCCCGGATCCTGGGTTCGAAACCTGGTAGTGGCCCGCTCCAGTCTGTAAATAGGTACCTGGCTCTGCTCTTAATTTAGGGACGGCAAAGAAAGAGGGGAAGGTAGCTAGTCACTCCACCTCATAAAGCTGGCTAATGTATGGTGAAGTCTCCAACACTTTACTCCCCAACGGCAGTATCTGCTATGGGACTACCTTTACCTTTTTATATGCAATGTAGTTAAAGCGCTCGCCTCTCGCGGTAAAGTTACCAGGTTCGCTCCAGTCTACCCGGCTGTAAATGGGTATCTGGCTCTACTCTTGAATTAGGGAAGGCAAGCGAAGCGAGCAAGGGAACTCCTAAAGCTGTACCTAGTAAAGTGACGTCTAGCACTTTGCTTCCATACGACAGCACGAGCTGTACAAATACCGTTACCTTTTTATATTCAATTGTACCTATCTGCTTATGGCATAATACTTCTCGTCTGTTCTTGTATACTGGGACCAAAGTAAACAAGCAAGACACTCATATAAAATCCTTTAAAAAAACCAAGCAAAAAATGTCAAATACAAGATAAACTAAAAATACCAATTAATACAAAATTGCTGAGGCTCAAGCTTGGAACTGGATATTTCATGATTGAGGAACCCACATGCGAAGAGTGTCAAGAACCAAACACAATTAGACACTTTCTGGTGGACTGCAAGAAATATGATCAACAGAGGCAAAACATTAAGACATACTGTAGTAACCACAAGGTAGAAATGAGTGTAGAAAATCTCATAGGCACTAAGATCCCACCAGAAGTAAAAATTAATAAAACACTATATTACAAAAACAAAAGCTAACATATACAAAATAAATAAATAAGGATGCGAGCCAGTCTACACTGGTGAAAGACTCCCCTAAGATAAATACAGACTGACCAAATAACCCACCAGTGAAAATTAAATACATAAGAGTTTAGACAATATCATATTTTGAATAAGAAAACCATGTTGAATTATAACTGCAAAAGGAAAAATATCTACTAGCGATAATATAGTCTAAAATAAATACAAACAAAAACCTATTACAACAAATGAAACACGTCCTGATATAACCAACAGCTCCATTTATATGGTAGATGGTTGATCGGGGCGTGCTACAAAGAAAAGTAGCAAACACCTTTTAAAAAAATGTTTACTGGGTAAATGTCCATTTTTGACCGTATGTGCTTTTTTCATCAGTAGCTCCAAAACAAAAACCATGGTGATTTCATTAGAGGAAAAAAGCATGACGATTATCCTAGGAGAACAGGCCTTGGAGTAGATCAACCACTTCAAATATCTTGGAGCTGTTATTGACTGGAAGAGAGCATCAAAGAAGAGTTGGCTACCCGAAGAGCAGAGGCTGTGAGACTTTTTAGTCCATAAATCGAGGATTCTTCAGCAAATTAGAATTTGACAAGAAGACAAATATGAATGTATACCGCTCCACCTATGTTCCAGTATTGACGTATAGATGCGAGTCATGGACAATGTCTACAAAACACAAAAGCCAGCTCCAGACCTCAGAAATGAGGTATCTGAAGAAGGTGGTTGAAATAAAAAGAAGAGACATTGTTCGCAACCAGACGATACGTCAAGGCCTCAAAACCCAACCCCTGCAGACACAAGTGGAACAGTCCCAACTACGATGGTCTGGCCATGTCTGCAGTATGGGAGAAGATCGGCTTCCACGACATATATGAGAAACCAAGTGCTAGGGAACCAGACCTCCAGGACGATCTAGAGTTCGCTTTGAGAACAACTTTAGACAGTCTACGAAATACCGAGGACTAGATTGGAACCAGGCCAGGAGGAATACAGCCGATAGGATAGTCTGGCGCGTTCTCTAGTAAACTACCACCACCAGGGTAGAAGAGGAACGACTAAGTTAGTAAGTGGCTTTCTTCTTCTTCTTCTTTTGCGTTATATTTTTACAAACTATTACACATTACGAGTAAACCACCCGCCAAAACATGGAGGGACATTTTATGTCTTGCTTTTTCTACGGGATGTCTTCAGGACAGTACTACTTCTCCTGTGATCGTTTATTTGCATGCATTGGTTATGAAGCTATGGAGTAACTCGTCAAAAATGGCATGGGAAAGTGAAAAAAAAAACAATGGACTGATATTTGACGAATTAACAGCTGCTTTATCACAACCTGTTTTGTATATGTACGAATAATTTTTTTTTTAACTCTTGCCCTGGCGCATATTGAAAAAAATAAAATAAAAAAATAAAAAATAAAGTTTCTATTACTCCGTCTCGGTATCATTACAGAAGGGAGTATCGACTTGAGCGACTACATCAGCCGAGTTACTGCAAATGTAATGAACTCCATTCTTTATCCATAATCACCCGAATTACAAATGGCGACAATTCAAGACATTGTATCCAAAATTCAAACATCCGCTGTCATTAAGGATGGAAACAATCTGCGCATTGTTTCAACAGGCGTAAAATTTAGTTCCCGGCCGAAAAGATACGCCATGAAAAAGATAGCAGCTTTGGTGGGAAAAGATGAGACTAATGTGACAGATAGGTAAGAGAACTCTTTATATGGGGAATAGTATTTGTTATATTATTACACACTGTTTAACTATATTGTATTGGTCCTCAAGGTCTGTCTATTCCCCAAACGTGTTCTACAGTTATGAGTGCTTGTAAAGTATACATCAGGGCTGCGGAGTCGAGTCGTAAATCTGAGTTGTGGACTCAGTTTTTGGTGGAGTCAGAGTCAGTAAAAAGTGTCCAGACTCAAACTTAGAATTTTATAGCTGGTGAATAGTAAAAATGGGGATCAGAGTGGCTAAGACAAATGGCGTCAGCCTCTAATTCTAAAGGTATTGGGTTCGGTTCCCAGTACAGGGATTAAATTTGATGGAATTCTTTTTCAGAACCGGTGGGTCCTAATGATGTCATATCCCCCCTGATGTCATATCCTCCCTGATGTCAAATCCCTCTGATGTCATGGGTAGTCAGATCGGATGCCTGGCGTTCTTGGATAAGGGTGAAAAAATAGGAGGTCCCGTGTGCAAGTTGCGCACGTTAAAAATCCCTCGGTAGTTGGAAATCGTAAAGAGTAGACCACACAGCAAAATTTACAAAATTAGGAAAACCTACCCACCTGTGGTGAAGTGGGATGTTATAAATATTTATAGGGAACTTAGTGTACTGACTGAGATCAGCTGTGAAGGTATCTATATCTATTAAGAGTAGTGTATTATAGATAACCTTACTTGCTACCACATATCTATATATCTCAGTCAGAATTATTTTGGAATAGTGTGATGCTACGTTATGTGTCTAGGGTATGAGTATGGTGAAGTGTAAGTCACAACAACAGACAGATAAACAATTTAATTTAATCCACTACTCTTAACAACACTGTGACACTCACATACATATAACACTCTATGAGAATATCTTAAAGAAGTCACTCGTAACGTTTCAAATAACAATATGTATTCAGTGCTGTTAATAATGTATTTGTGTCCTGATTCAAATACAAAGGAACCAGGAATCACAATCAATTTTAATTACAAGTATATGTACAGACTTTATCAATATGAATATTGTAGTGACATATATTATTAAAAATATCCTATGTGTGTCAGTTGTGTAGTGGTAATATGAGGTAATACTGGTTTTGTTTTGTTCAAGCTCTGTTGGTATTTGTCATCATGACTTCAATAGTTTGTCTTTTGGGACTAGTATTGGAGATGTTCTCAGTTCCAGATATTAAGACAATTAAATTCCCCTCTGAATGTTATATTTTACACAGTTATTTCAAGATGAGGGGACATAATGTTGAGCTCAGCTGGCCAAGTTAGCTTATCTGGCGTGATGGCGGCAGGAAAGGACTCCTCTGCTCGAATTCTCCTCTGGGCTCTGGAGACACCTCACTGATAGCTAAAAGGACCAAGGAGTATGCTGTCCGACACTGGATTCAGCAAAGCTCTGACCAGGTGCTGCTCAGTACCATCAAGACCACTGTCCCTGAAATCAAGAAGGATGTACCTTCTACTTCATAACTAACTTAAACTCTCTTGTTACACTGATCACAACACAGCACAAACATTGAGTTCAGAGCATTAGGCCAACTGTCAGCTTCATTTGAAATACTTTATTCCAGTATTACCCTTCTTAATGGTTACTACGCCTCTGCAATTCCAGCATTATTTCTTTCTATTCAATCATCCAGGTGTCAGTGTACTGTTTGGCCATTCCATGCCGTTTTACTTCTCTCCGACACCCTCTGTTCAGGCTGGAGCATTACAGGCTTTACCTCACGTTGGCCACTGAACTACACATATATATACAGGCATAAATCAACAATTCACATTCAATTTTCATTAAAAGATATTGAATGGTTCAAGCTTACCACAATTCATACGAATAAACACAGATACGTTGATTAGCAATGAATTCTGGCACAAACTGGCACAAATTCCCATCTGCTTATCTTCCAGGCTTTTATTGAGCCAAATATAAGCTGGCTTCAACGCACTGATGCTTTATCAAGCTTATTTAAACAAGTGGTTTCGAACTAACGCTCCCAAGTGTGTATATCAGCGAGTCTGACCAATGAGGCCCGTTTCGACAAGTGTTTGAAAAAATGTTACCTTTCCCCGTCTCCCCTAACAACCAAGATAGTATTTATAGTCCGACCAATCGTGGTTAGGCTTTCATTTGTTGCGCTCCAATCAATTTGGAGTTTACATGGTAGGCTATTTCTGTAACGTAAATTTTTTTCAAACACGTTAAAAAAAAATCTTATGAGCAGAAATGATTTTATGCTGTCAGGCACCCCCAATATTTTATTTTGGGTATAATTTATTAATTCCTGGACTATTTGCGTAACGTTTTACATATTATTTGTCAGCAAGCCCTAAGGAACCCAAAAATACTAATTTAAAAGAGCTACGTGGCTGCGTTCAAAATATGTATTTTCTACCTCCTGTTTCGAAGATGTGCTGTCTGGGTACTGTTATGTTTTCAACCGTAAACCCATCTAATGTTATCTTTTCCAATAAGAGATTTTTTTATGATTTATAAACCTAACTCTGGGAAAGGGTAGTGTATTTTATCACTGTCCGTCTGAAAAAAAATTAGTGCATGTAGACTTACACGCGTGATGGCAGCATTTGTGTATCGCGCGACGCGTGTTGCATGCGTTCCTGATTTTCAGCCCTCCCCTCTCTCTTTATCCTTTTGTCCATCTGTTCGTTCGTTTTGGTAACGCAGTATAATTAATGTTAGGATTAATTTAGGTCATTACGCAGTACGTCTCAATGTTTTTCTTAGAAATGCAGCACACGTTTCATTGAAGAAGGCGGGTAATAATACAGTAAGCTTTTATATCAACGTGAAAGCGTTACAATTTGCAGACGAAGCAGAAAACAAGGGGGATTTCGAGTACATTCTTTGTGACAGCACTGTTATTTTCCCATTGCTCTTCTCTTTATTAATTTTATTTGTTAGGCTTTATATTTACCTAATAATTTATATATGTGGATTAGAATATTTCACGACACCTCCCCTCTTAAAACAGACATTATATGTCAGTCCTTTATTCTATATACACATAGAGAAATTTATTATTATTTCTGGGGTTTACGGTGATTCTCATCACACGGATGGCGGCTTAAAAAATCCGCTCCCAAATTGGTTTTTCCAGATATATACTCAATGCTAAAATTATATGGAGCCAGAAGTAAAGACCATCGGAGTAACCTAGAGTTCTCATGCTTAGCCTGTGCTAGAAACGATAAAGGTTTGTGATCTGTTTGCAACTTAAATGCCTTCCCATATAGATAAATATTGAATTTCTTTATTGCCCATATTACTGCAAGACATTCTTTTTCGCTAGTTGAGTAGTTGATTTCAGCTTTATTCAACTTTCTGCTAGCATATGCCACTGGGCTTAATTCCCCATCCAATGCATCTGATTTCTGTAGTAGAGTTGCACCTAACCCAATATTACTTGCATCCGTCCTTACTATGAATTCTTGACTTAAGTCAGGTAATTTCAAAATGGGTTTACTTGTGAGCTTTTCCTTCAATTCTTGGTAAGTCATTTCACATTGTGGTGTCCATGTAATGCGATCTGGAAGTCCTTTACGTGTCAATTCAGTTAACGGTGCACATATGGAATTAAAGTTCTTGATATACTTCTGGTAGAAACCACATAATGAGACAAAGGATCTCACGTCCTTCTTGGTTTGTGGTCTCGGGGCTTTCTGTAGTTTTTCTAAATTCTTTGGGTCAGGGGTCATATTTCCCTGATAAACTGTGTGTCCCAAAAATTCCAATTCTTTACATCCAACGCAACATTTGGTTGGACGGGCTGTTAAATTTGCCTCCCTAAGTCGATCAAACAGCATGTTCAGAGAGTCAATGTGTTCCTCAAATGTTTCTGTTGCTATAAGGATATCATCCATAAAATTTGTTATACAGGGATTATTCAGAGGATCCACTAATTTTCTCATCATTCTAGAGAAGACACTAGGCGCATTCTTCAATCCAAATGGCAATCTATTAAACTCATAGTGTCCTTCTGAGGTACTAAAAGCTAGGTATGGTCTAACCTCAGGCTTTACTGGAATCTGATAGTATCCTTTACTCAGATCCACTTTTGAGAAATATTTAGCTTTATTTAGTCTGGCAAACAGCTGATTTGTATCCGGCAATGGATCCACCTGTCCTTCTGTAATAGCATTCAGTCTCCTGTAATCTATACAGAGTCTATGTTCTCCAGAGGGCTTCCTTAAGAGTACAACACCGGAACTATACGAAGACTCACTGTGCGAAATAATTCCTTCCTTCAATAGATAATCTATCTCTTCCTTCAAAGCTTTCTCCTTAGCAAACGGGATCGAATATGGTTTCATACAGACAGGTGTGGAGTCTATTAGTTTCATATCATATTCCAATAGGTTTGTATGCCCTGGTCGGTCTGTTAACACCTCTGCATGATTATTTAGAACCTGTTGCACTCTCTCTTTCTGAGTTTTCGTTAAATGTGTACTGATTTTCACCTGTGCTGCTGTCTCACAGGGGTGTAATGTATATTCAAATGATGAAAGTGGTTCCTTTTTCATCTCCATGGCGATGGACAAGGTCAACAAGTGTGTCTCTTCCTGATGTTCTCTTTCCAAATATTTCTTCAGGAGATTCACATGATAGATTTTTTTCTTTCCCCTTCTTATCTATCTTATAATTTGTTCTAGACACCTTCTCTAGAACTGTATATGGACCCTGCCATCCAATTTGTAACTTATTCTGACTCCCGGGCAAAAGAAGCAGTACCTTCTCTCCCACAGCCAAATTTCTGTTTTTCGCCTTCCTGTTATAATAGGCAGCATGTTTCTTCCTGGCTTGTTTCAAATTTTCATTGGCAAGTTTCCAGCCAGTTTTTAACCGAGTGGTCAGCTCATTCACATATTGGTATGAAGATGTAATGTTTTCCTCTGCCTTTTCATCAGTCCACGTTCTTAACAAAGCTACATATGGACCTTTAATTGTGTGGACCTATTTGTCCATGCACCGGTATGGTCTCTTCCACTCGAAGCTCTATAGTGATGATTTTTCTTCCCAGAATTTTCATTCACAAAACGACCGCTACCAATTTTTCTTTTGGGGCTTTCTCCCCTCTTAAAATTCTTGATGAGAGATTTCCTCTCTACATCTTCTTCCTCCAGTTTGTTTAAGTCCGATTGAGGGATTGTCGGCTTATCCTGGGGTAAGACATCTTTTTGCACTCTCCGCATAGTGGCCATTGTAAAACAGTTAAGTGAAGCTTGTCCGTGAAAAGGGGCTTCCCATTCCATTTGGTCCACTTTATCAAATTTATTTTTCTTTTTATTATCAGGCCTAATTTTGCTCCGGGGCGTGTCCAGGTCCTGATCCATGTTCCCACTTGTGGGTGTTCCCTCATGTGCTATGCTACACCTTTCTACAAAATTCTCAATGTCCCATCTTGCTTTGGGCCAATAATAATTGTGAGCCACCTTTTGAATGATGGTACCTATCTTCTCATGGTCCCCATCTGGTTTCACATGTAGGCTCCTTATTAATTCTGTCCTATATCTTTTTGGAAGAACCAGCTGTCCGTGACCTTTGGATCTAGCTCCAGTCTTCCTATACATCAACTTGTTTTTCATGTAAAAATCTCCCTTGCCTGGAGTTGTATGACAAGTTGACAATTTTCTGAAACAAGGCTTGAGTGTTTTATCCCCAGCCTGTGCCTTCCTCATCTCTTCTGGAGTGGTATCTAACATAATATCCTCCTCCTGTCTTGAGGTCGACCTGACCTGAAGGGTTGCCATATACACAGGTTTCCTTCTGCAACGGTCAGTGTCATGATTGTCCATCTGACAATTCTTACACCACCTTTTTCCTTGGTTGAAAGATTTTCTTTCATTATATTTCCTTTCATCGAATTGTGGGAATTTATTTTTATTTTCATACCGTGGCCTATCAAATTGGTGCTTACCTTTATTTTGATCCCTAGGATCAAATTTATTAAAGTTCTGTGATGCCCTAAAGTTGTCCACCTGTTTCTTTTTATTACCTGTTACCTCTGCTTGAGCTGCTTGATACCTTTCAGCAACAT
This sequence comes from Oreohelix idahoensis, assembly GCA_024509875.1. Classification (NCBI taxonomy): domain Eukaryota; kingdom Metazoa; phylum Mollusca; class Gastropoda; order Stylommatophora; family Oreohelicidae; genus Oreohelix; species Oreohelix idahoensis. The sequence goes on from JAMPIV010006512.1 coordinate 391,981, forward strand.
TTAGCAACTCACCCAGCCTCTCTGCACCTTGTTCCATGAGAAACTTTCTCAGGTCTGGAGCCATGGACTCTCTTAGTTGCTCTATAAGGACCATTTCCTTAAGATCTTGGGTTTTCCCCAGAGAAGTCCATTTCTCCAAGTATGTCTCTATTCGTGCAGAGAACTGGTGATAGGTTTCACCTGACAGTAGTTTAGCATTCCTAAATTTTTTTCTGTAAAACTCTGCATTCTTTTCATACCTTAACAAAAGAGCCTGCTTTAGCATGTCATAATTTTCCTGATCACCTCTGCTCATTTTTGCAAAAACTTCATAAGCTGCCCCACGAAGTCCCTGAGATAACTTTAAGCTCCACCTTTCTCTCTCTCTAACCCATACGTGGTAGCTAATAGCTCATACCTATTCAGGTAGCTCTCTATATCATCGTCTTTCTCAACAAAATGATCTAAATGAAAATTCATAGCTGAGGTTGAGGCTCCTTGAGTAACCGTAGCATCAGAGGCAAAGGGACTGGCACCATTTTCAGGAGCATGGCCTTGAAACTCAAACTCCCTTAGTCGTAACTCATGTTCCCTTTGTAATCTTTTATCTTCTGCTTCCCTTTCTGCAGCTAATTTCCTGTCTTCTCTTTCTGCAGTCAATCTTCTTTCTTCTGCTTCCAATTTCTTAGCCTCAGCCTCAATCTGCAACCTCTTAGTCTCAGCCTCAGCTTCAAATTGTAACTTCTTAATTTCCCTGTCAGCCTCTAACTTTCTTTCGGCTTCAAACCTTCTTTCTTCGCGTTCAATAAATTTGTCACATTCCGTAGTAACATAGGCAACCATAACTTGCCCATCTAATCCTAACTCTTTTGCAGTCTGAACAGCAGCAGATCGAAACTTGGCCAGGTCCGCCATTGTCTATCATGTAAATTTCTACAATGTCTAACCAACAATTCAAATTCTAAATATATATAATGGACAACACAGGCACCGTGAGCTCAACCTTATTTTATTCCACCCAAGGATACCTTTTAATTCTTATATTCCCTGAAGTGAATTACCCCCAATATTTTTAATAGGGAAAGATTCAAAATCCCAAGAGCGAGACCCCAATATATGTGGTGAAGTGGGATGTTATAAATATTTATAGGGAACTTAGTGTACTGACTGAGATCAGCTGTGAAGGTATCTATATCTATTAAGAGTAGTGTATTATAGATAACCTTACTTGCTACCACATATCTATATATCTCAGTCAGAATTATTCTGGAATAGTGTGATGCTACGTTATGTGTCTAGGGTATGAGTATGGTGAAGTGTAAGTCACAACAACAGACAGATAAACAATTTAATTTAATCCACTACTCTTAACAACACTGTGACACTCACATACATATAACACTCTATGAGAATATCTTAAAGAAGTCACTCGTAACGTTTCAAATAACAATATGTATTCAGTGCTGTTAATAATGTATTTGTGTCCTGATTCAAATACAAAGGAACCAGGAATCACAATCAATTTTAATTACAAGTATATGTACAGACTTTATCAATATGAATATTGTAGTGACATATATTATTAAAAATATCCTATGTGTGTCAGTTGTGTAGTGGTAATATGAGGTAATACTGGTTTTGTTTTGTTCAAGCTCTGTTGGTATTTGTCATCATGACTTCAATAGTTTGTCTTTTGGGACTAGTATTGGAGATGTTCTCAGTTCCAGATATTAAGACAATTAAATTCCCCTCTGAATGTTATATTTTACACAGTTATTTCAAGATGAGGGGACATAATGTTGAGCTCAGCTGGCCAAGTTAGCTTATCTGGCGTGATGGCGGCAGGAAAGGACTCCTCTGCTCGAATTCTCCTCTGGGCTCTGGAGACACCTCACTGATAGCTAAAAGGACCAAGGAGTATGCTGTCCGACACTGGATTCAGCAAAGCTCTGACCAGGTGCTGCTCAGTACCATCAAGACCACTGTCCCTGAAATCAAGAAGGATGTACCTTCTACTTCATAACTAACTTAAACTCTCTTGTTACACTGATCACAACACAGCACAAACATTGAGTTCAGAGCATTAGGCCAACTGTCAGCTTCATTTGAAATACTTTATTCCAGTATTACCCTTCTTAATGGTTACTACGCCTCTGCAATTCCAGCATTATTTCTTTCTATTCAATCATCCAGGTGTCAGTGTACTGTTTGGCCATTCCATGCCGTTTTACTTCTCTCCGACACCCTCTGTTCAGGCTGGAGCATTACAGGCTTTACCTCACGTTGGCCACTGAACTACACATATATATACAGGCATAAATCAACAATTCACATTCAATTTTCATTAAAAGATATTGAATGGTTCAAGCTTACCACAATTCATACGAATAAACACAGATACGTTGATTAGCAATGAATTCTGGCACAAACTGGCACAAATTCCCATCTGCTTATCTTCCAGGCTTTTATTGAGCCAAATATAAGCTGGCTTCAACGCACTGATGCTTTATCAAGCTTATTTAAACGAGTGGTTTCGAACTAACGCTCCCAAGTGTGTATATCAGCGAGTCTGACCAATGAGGCCCGTTTCGACAAGTGTTTGAAAAAATGTTACCTTTCCCCGTCTCCCCTAACAACCAAGATAGTATTTATAGTCCGACCAATCGTGGTTAGGCTTTCATTTGTTGCGCTCCAATCAATTTGGAGTTTACATGGTAGGCTATTTCTGTAACGTAAATTTTTTTCAAACACGTTAAAAAAAAATCTTATGAGCAGAAATGATTTTATGCTGTCAGGCACCCCCAATATTTTATTTTGGGTATAATTTATTAATTCCTGGACTATTTGCGTAACGTTTTACATATTATTTGTCAGCAAGCCCTAAGGAACCCAAAAATACTAATTTAAAGGAGCTACGTGGCTGCGTTCAAAATATGCAATTTCTTCTACCTCCTGTTTCGAAGATGTGCTGTCTGGGTACTGTTATGTTTTCAACCGTAAACCCATCTAATGTTATCTTTTCTAATAAGAGTTTTTTTATGATTTATAAACCTAACTCTGGGAAAGGGTAGTGTATTTTATCACTGTCCGTCTGAAAAAAAATTAGTGCATGTAGACTTACACGCGTGATGGCAGCATTTGTGTATCGCGCGACGCGTGTTGCATGCGTTCCTGATTTTCAGCCCTCCCCTCTCTCTTTATCCTTTTGTCCATCTGTTCGTTCGTTTTGGTAACGCAGTATAATTAATGTTAGGATTAATTTAGGTCATTACGCAGTACGTCTCAATGTTTTTCTTAGAAATGCAGCACACGTTTCATTGAAGAAGGCGGGTAATAATACAGTAAGCTTTTATATCAACGTGAAAGCGTTACAATTTGCAGACGAAGCAGAAAACAAGGGGGATTTCGAGTACATTCTTTGTGACAGCACTGTTATTTTCCCATTGCTCTTCTCTTTATTAATTTTATTTGTTAGGCTTTATATTTACCTAATAATTTATATATGTGGATTAGAATATTTCACGACACCACCACAAAAATATTTATAGAATGTGTAATTCCTGTGTACACACATTTGATCATCGACGGTGCTACGAAGTTCGTGCACTGCGCTGAGATCCTGCTTCTGTGATCTAAGGGAGGATATAGGAACACTGATGGAGTTGTCCGTGTGCGAGAAGATATTCCTTAAACACAAAACAAAAAACTGAAATCGGAGTAAGAGTCGTGTGACGAAATCAGTCGTGCAATTTTTATAATTCTCATTCGCTCCGGCAGAATCTCTACATTTCTTAATTTTTCTCACTCATCGTCCTATTATTTGGCATATTTTATGCCCTACATTCTTTTACTGTGACCACTCCCCAGACGTATTTACGTTCCGCCAGGTGAACTGTGGTATTATCGTAACAATACCCAGTCATTATCACCGGTCAGTGGTAATACGTTTATCTCTGTCGCCGGCCACCTTTGATAGGAGATCCTCGTTTGACAAAATAAAGTCTCGTACGAGGATGAATAGGAAGCCAATATTGTCCGTCTGAGAAATCAGTCTGGGGGATTCACACACCAAGGTGATAATTAGATTATCGCATCCGCTGGTCCCTGTCTGTATCATTATTACAGATAAATCTGTCTGCGTAGACAATCTTGATGAAAGGCATTTAGACAGGTAATCAGTGCACAGATTTGTTTGTTTGCACAAGATGCCACCTGAAATATTACGGCATATTGAAGCAGGTTACGCGATGGAATTTTAAAATGTAATATTTTAAAACACGCAAGGGAGATTATGAATTTAAACACCCCAACCCAGATAGTGCTACAGAGCTTGCCATTGGTTTGATTTGAGAGCCGGAACATACTTTGGTTCTCATTGGCAAGTTTGCCGGGAAGTACAATCTGGGATTTGAACTGAAAATGAAAGATATAATCTAGCGAAATCAGAGACACAGATCAGAGACTGCATCGCATTGTCAAATGAGCAAACTCCCAGAAGCCAGTGAGACATCGGACTTAGAATTCCATAATTATAAGTTACAGATCGAGTATTTGTGCAACTTTTGAACTTACAAGTAAACCCCCTTATTTAAATACAAGACTGGGAACTTAAGGGACCAGGACTTTAAATATCAAGACTGGAAACCTAGGAATTAGATCACCCGTCATAAGAGAATATTTCCAGACCAAGTGATTTGCAGAACACCCGTCATAAGAGGAATCAAATTATTTCCAGACCAAGTGATTCGAAGAACACCCGTCACAAGAGGAATTTCTCAGGCTAAGTGATTCGAGAGCATATAACCTAAATTGCTCGTGTCCATTTTAACCTGTGCGAGGAAATTGTAGATTCCCAAATTTGTTAGGTTCGTGGTTACAAGCTATCAGACGGTTTGAAGTACTAACGTTGCTACATCGCTAGTGTGAGAGAAGAGCATCAACACTGACCGCCTACATTGGACGAGTTATGTGGATAAGTGCATTCATCACCAAAAAGAAGTGACGGAAACCACGGCGACAGGACTCACCTAGATCAGGTAAGTCCTGATTAAAAGGCATTAGCAAAAGTTACTTCTATTACTCCCCTATTAAGTCTCTATGAAGACGCTTTCATCTAAAATTTCACCAATCTTTCCATATTTATTTTAAACTGTTAAAGACTAATTCACTTTTAAATTTGTTACATGTTATTTTAAAACTAAACATAGTTGATTCAGTTATTACATGTATGAAAAAAAAATATATATATATATATATATATATATATATATATATATATATATATATATATATATATATATATATATATATAAATATATATATATATATATACACACACACATACATTTAGACATATATTTACCTCTAAACAGAGCTACACCATTATGAGGAAATTCGCGGAATTAGCTCAGCTGGGGGCTTGAACGGGCTAAAAACCATTGCTTAAATCCTTCACAAAAGGCGACGGATCAGAGATATAAGTTAACAATTGTTCAGTCCAATGCAACATTGTTCTTGACTTCTGAAAATATCTTGTGGAATCTCCCTTATGGTAGAAGCGTCATTACACTTCTATCTACATCTCTGCCAACAGTAATCTTGTGCGAAGGTAGACATTTTTGACGACACATTTAGATACTCTTGAGTTTTGGCCACTGTTGGACCACTACTGCAAAGCGAAAAGGGGGGCGGGGGGGGGGGGCAATCCATGACAAGTCGGGATCCGGAGTCGGACTTCTAAAATTTTAGGAGTCGGAATCGGAAAATATTTTGGCCCACTCCACAACTTTGGTATATACCGATAAATAACAACTTCCAGGCAGTGAGAAATTCCTGATTGTCTAGATATCAAAGAACATTAACAAAAATACAGCCGCCATGCTATTGGCTTGCCCGAACGTTTCTGAATGTTTCATAGTCGTGGCGTGTTGTCCAGCGTTTAGTTACTTTAACAAAATACTTTTTATTTCAAAATTTCGAATCAACAGGTGCTTGTACAGAAATGAAGAAATTGAAATGGTATGACATGATCACTAATGTGGATACGATGGAAAGAATACGAGGTGGGAAAACGCTGGTTTTTGATAGAACATGCATTAAGAAAACAAGCTGATGGCATTACAACGCAGTTCATCCACAACCTGTACAACCACCAGTGCAAGAAGGAAGAGATTATAGACAAACAGATCCGACCCAGTGCACCAGCTTCACAGACACCAGCAGATCCTCTTTTTCGGCCTGCCAACTGGCCACTACAGTTCACTAGAACACCTTTATCGTCTTAGGATATCTCACACTAATAAATGGTCCGGAATCTAGGCTCTAGAACACATTCTCCAGAGCTGCCCAGCCGATGATGACCTACGACTCCAGACTTTGCTAGATGATGCTGAGCTCATGCAGATGTTATGGTGCTATCCTTACGACCTGGAAAAGACTGGACTTTGTCCTGACTACAGGCCTGCAGATTTAGCATGACCTCAAACTGAAGGTAAAAGAAGAAGAAGAAGAGGAACAATAACGCAGTTCTTGTTTTTTAATCTCTAAGGTTAGAGAAATAAATGGAGATTTTAAAAAACCAAATGGAAAAAGAAATTTAGAGACAGAAATGAAAGAGATGGACAAAGGTCACGGAAAAATCTCGAACTGATGGCAAAGAAGTAAATGATGATGCTGACGACGGCGATGATAGAGGAGAAGATGATACTAATAAAAAATTCGATGATGATAATTAAACAGACATAGAAGGAAAAATAAGAAGACAAGAAAATGAGACCGTTATACCCATATTAAAATGTACTCTATAAATACAACGTGAGAGTGTTATGTCCAAGCCCCATGCCGAGCCCACATGTTGAACGATGCCGGAGATTGGACACAGCAGGTACTACCCTCTCGGGTATTTGTTTTTTTTTTTTTTTTGGTACCAGTTTCGTTCTACATAACGAGATCGTTCAACATAATATGTTTTTCTCTCCCGATGAATGTCTCCGTGTTTGTCTACTAGACTGGAGGTCCGTGAAGGTGGATTATCAGTAGAACTTAGACGAACAGCTGATTAACCGTTTGAGTCGTTGAGATTTCCTCTCTGCGCATGATTTTTGAAGTGACTCATTAGGATTGCCTTGTCTGAGGCAGATGTTGGTTGCTGCATAATTTCATTAATTGTTTCGCTCTCTTTAGAATTACGTTTTTGATTGACATTATCATTCTCCGTATTTTTATATAATCATAAACACCCTTCAGTTCCCCAAAAATTATAGGCCTTCAGCAAACTTAAGCCACGTTTTCCTGTCCCGTGACATCAGCTCAAGGTCTTTACATGTATTCTTCATCACCGTCATGTCTAACTCCAGTTTTCTTCCCTATGTGTTCTTCGATCTCCATCTATCTCTTAAACTGCGGATTCCAGAATATGCTCTGCCTTGCAAAGTCGTGAACAGGTTTCCACAATGTGTGTTCTATCCAACAATCTTTGAAGGACCGAGGACTATAATGGAACCAGGCCAGGAGGAAGACAGCCGATAGGATAGTCTAGCGCTCTCTCTCTTCCAAACCTCTACACCTCACGGTAGAAGGGGAACGACTAAGTAAGTAAGTAAGTGTTCTATCCATCATCAGCGTCTCATTCTTGTTCCATTGGCACTTGTCCCGTTCTTGCCATCAGTTCTACATTCGTACTTATACATACATACATACATAATACATACATTCACACATAAATACATACATAAATGCGCATGTGGCATGTTCGCCACAGCTAGGCATATTTGCTTACGTGATCGATAATGTATAGATTCATGTCCTTGACATGATGATGATACACGTGAACACATTCACTAACGAGCTAAATATAACTTGACGACTGACTGCAAGGCGTGCAATAGTTCTCAACTTTTATTACAATATTTACAAGGGGTTGAATGAAAAAGTAACAGAATACATTTCTGCACGGCATAGCTCATCCTGCTTAAAAAAACACCGTTCTCATATAACACAATGATTCTACGTTGGTCATGGAAGCTTCTTCGAATCTCTTTTCCTCTCTTGTCTCTGTTAGCTCTTCGGTGTATTCGTCTTTTCTAGACTACTCTTTATATACCCAAATATCTCAGGTTATAGTCATTACCACTGTACACCTCCAGGTTGACATGAGTACGCTGTCTTTCTGTCGATACTTAGAAAATGTCTCGTTATCGAGTGTCACTGGGCCATAGCACGTGACCTTATCTACCCATGACTTAAGTACTTAAGTTAACTTATTCGCTTGGTTGCACGTTTTGCTACTAAACTCTACGTACCAAAGTTCTATCTTGAATGCTGATCACAAACGCCTATTACACATTGATGCTAACTCGTCAAACATCTTCTGTCTCACTCAGTGACTTGGGACCTAAGACGCGTCAACAGTGAGAAATGCAATTAGCGACCCATAGCTAGACTGCTTGCGTCAGGGTCAGCGAACCAGAGCTGACCAAGACCCTACTCCACCTCCAAGTGGTGGTCCTGGAAACAGGCTGCATCACTGCAGTCTGGCTGAGTGAGTAGGGATCGAAGAGGGAAGGCTAACCCGGTCCCAAAAATGCTGTGCTGAAGTCGGATGTGTCGACCGAAAGGTGCAAATATCGCAGCTTCGCTGTAAACGGACACAACGCAACCAACGTCCTTTTCAGGACGAACGAAGAAGAAGAAGAAGACTCAGTGACTTGTATGTCTTGCTAACTGCAAACCACCGACTATAACAAAGTGGAGAAATTTCACGCACTTCTGTGCTGTCGTCTCACTGAAATACGTCGCCCATAAGAGAAAGAAGCGCGTGGTTCGCCGTTATTTATAGACAAGCTCCTCGAACCCTCTAAACCATTACCATGTGACCACCAATGGTGTCTCTCTTAATTATTCAAGTACCCTTTTATGTACGACAACTCACTTATTACTAATCTCTATAAATCTGGTTACCTCTCTTCGTTCCTAAGCTATCTCTTCACTTATAAACTACCACACTTACTTGTAAACGTAATACTTCCAGGCATGCATACATACAGTGTATGTGCACAGCAACATGATTTAATTAAGTAGAGACAAAAAGACCTCTTCTCAAGCCATCTGTACGTAGCACACACTTGAAAACATCAATGAAAATTTCCAGAAGTCAAGTAGAACCCATGTTCTACGCAAAACACAACTGTAAGAGGAAAAGTGCAGACGCAACTAATTGGTATAAACTATGTCCTTTTCAAGAGGTGTCGTAATTAAAGACATCTTTTCTAAAACATTATAGATGGATACTTGTTATGGTGAGGAAGATCTAAATAAAACAATTAACTCCTGCTTGGAGTTAGTTAGTTTTTTTTTTTGTTTTTTTTTTTTTACATTAAAATGCCACACACTTTAAGACAATAGGGCGGACTATAGTAAGACGGTGGTAAATCAATCAATCAATACCTTTAGCTCCCCATTGGTGCATTTTACCAAAGAAAGGCATGTGTGATTGGTCAAAATGCTTTGATTGGTAGTATTTTATCTGACATATACCAAATATGAAATGACTTTGAACGAATGGCACATGACAGGAAAGTTCGGTGTCAGTGTGTTGCATGGCTGTGCTACACAGGATACTGAAGGATAATGAATCAACGTATGACAAGCAATCTGTCAATACCTTTAGCTCCCCAAAGAGCATTGACCTTCAACAAACACATGCCAAGTACTCCTGTCACGTGCCACCAGCTCAAGTTCTTTCACGTCTTCCTCATCATTTTCACTTCTGTCTCCAGTTTTCTTCTCCATGTTTTAGGTCTACCTCTGCCTCTCTTACCCTGGAGATTCCAGAACCAGGACTGGAGGTGGTAAATAGCTGGTGTAAGAAGTAAATGACAATACGTATTACTATCACAAGATACAAAGAAAATTCCCTATGTTACGACCACAAGGTCTTCGTCTAGGAAAACTGACAAATCTGGAAAGAAAAAAAAGTAAGTACTAAGTGAAAAAGCATTAAAAATAAAAAAGTATGATACGGCGCGTGCATTGGCTTAGACCAGAGGTCCCCAAAATGGTTGGCATCGACCTCACACGTGTCGATTTCGCCATCCACGGGGTCGATAAACCCCTGAGAGTCGATCGGAGGTCGACTAAAACTTTTGAGGCCCAAAGTTGACAATCACATATTAAATAAAAATGTCTGCTGTGACTCAGTTTTACACCTCGAAATACTACGACACAGTAAGTACCCCAAGCTTTGTGAAGCAGTTGAGCCGTTTCTACTTACATTCCAAAGTTTGTACATGGTTGAAGCTGGCTTTAGCCACGCAAATGCGTGTTATCAAAGCAAAAGAACAGACTGGACCTTAAAGAGCTTGGTGACCTACGGCTAAACTCAGCAATCTCCAGCCAAATATAAATTCCCTTGTTCGTGCTCATTAGCCACATCCTACCCATTAATGAATTTAACCAGTTCAATAAAAAGGTAATGTTTATTTATTGTGTCTCTATAATCACTTCCTTGTTTGGGACCCAACTGACTGGCTGAGGAGTAGGGATCGAAGAGGGAAGGCAAATTCACAATACAGACAAGAGTCCCTGACGTGCATATGATAGATAAATACGGACTCAAGATGTGTTATAATAATAACGGTGTTACATGAGCATCTATTGATTCAACGGAATCAGTAATTAACTTTGAAGTACAATTATTGATTAAAAGAAGCAACAACAAAAATAATTGAAAACACGAATTGTGTATTTTGTGGTCCATTACTCCGAGAGCAGCGCAAAGGAAGATGATGATTATGACATCACACACGCGTAGAGACGCCTGCTTTCCCCTTGTCTTACAGCCGACAATGGCAACACTATTGAGCCGCCTTGATACAGACCTAAACTAGATTTGTGCTTCCATCTTGAGAATATAGTGCTAGGAGTCATGACCTATGTTCTAGTTGCCCAATAAACATTACTATACTCTGTATACGGCCTAATCCATAAGTCTGTCTGCAGATTACTTTAGGATTAAATACAGTTTCTATTGACCATCTTTTCCTTCTCTAAGTTAATACACATCTTTCTCTGACTATAATACGTCAGAGCTGTACGGAAATTTCAGTTTGAGCCTGTATAAATTATGTTGCTGTTTTTTCAACCATTCCGGAAGTTAGAGCTTTGAATTATGATCTTTATTTAATTTATTTTGTCTGTAGTCACTATTACTTTCTTTATTCATCACTCTCAGGGCCGGCCTTAGTAACTACGGGGCACGATTTCAACCATTTTGGTGGTGGCCCTGGAGTATTTCAAATTAGATGTAAGAAAATATGCAATTACATTAAGTAAAACAATATCGATATTTATTAGCTATATTTTGACATAAAACGGGTTACAACAAAACTATAAAAATGTTTCTTGCTGTCTGTTCCACAAACTCTTTCAAAATTTTGTCAGAATTTAAGTTTTTTGCCCCATCACATTCTATGGATAATATTGCAAGGCTGTTCAGTATATCTTGTTTGACCTTAATTAAGATGTAATCAATTTTAATTTGACAAAGCTCCTTTCACCTGCCACAATAAAACTGTAACGGTATTGCCTCCCCTGCTTTGTAGTAGTGGTCCAACAGTGGCCAAAACTCAAGAGTATCTATTATAGGCTTCAATGGAGTCTATCTTTACACAAGATTACTCTTGGCAGAAATGTAGATAGAAGAGTAGTAAAGCTTCTATCACATGGGAGTCTTCATAAGATATTCAGATAAGCGAAAACAATGCTGGCTGTCACTAAGCACGTTAATTCTGTAATCTGCCGACGCCTTTTATGAACAATTTAAGCAATGGTTATTTTAGCCTGTTAAGCCCCCACCCCTGATTTAATCAGTGGAATTATTAGTATAATGTATATATAGCTCTGTTTAGAGTGTGTGCTTAGTAACTTTGACTGAGACAAACATGTAGTACATTTAAAAGGATTGAATCGAAGTTAAATGTGTAACATTACAAATAACAAAGTTTAATAATCACTTTAAGTTTAACAGTTTAAAAGAAATAATTTTCCAGAGGACCTCATCAAAAAATTAAAAGTCGTTTATGGAGGAATGTTCGACTATGTAAGATTGAAGAATGAACTTGTTGTACTTTATTGTTCGGATGAGTTCTGCAACAAGTCAGTTCATGAGTTACTGCAGTTCTTAGTTGAAAATGACCTCAGTTCAGGCTTTAAAGAAGTGTTCAAACTGGCAGAATTGATAATGACAATTCCAGCAACTACTGCTTCCGCTTCTGTTTTCAGCTTTAAAACGAATCCACAGTTATCACAGATCTACACAAGGTCAAGATCGACTTTCCAGTCTCAGCCTATTGTCCATTGAAAAGGAACTTTTGAGCAAGGTTAGAATGAAGAATACATTTTACGAGACATTTCTGCGAAAGGAAAAAAGAATAGATCTGATCTTCAAGTGAAACCTGTAAGTGAAAATATATATTATTTAGTTAATGTTTTTCTTCCAGCCGAATAACTATCGTTGCGTAATTGAATATAGTTGGTTTTTAAATTAAGAGGGGAAGGGGTTAAATAGTAGGCGTACATATTCATTTTAAGTAGCAGCACGCCTAGCTCGCATTACCAGGATACGCCCCTGGACAGGGTAGAAGTCAAACGTGCAAGGCAGCGAGACAAGTAGGATGATAACATCAAGAGATGGACAGGAAAGAGTCTATCAGAATGCACTATCAACACAAGAGACAGAAGACGGTGAAGACCCAAGCCAGCCGACCTTCACTGTTGAGATGGCAGCTGATGATGATGATGATGAGGGCTACTGTTTGCTTTTGAATATTTTGACTTGTCTCCCTTTTAGAAATATTGGCATTCTCTCTCTTATCTCCCTGCCAGATTTATTTCATAGCGATAGAAAAGTCACTTCCTATTTTCAAATTGTTATTTCTTCAAATTTTTTGTTACCAATTAATTGACAAGAAATAAACGTCAAAATAAAGATAATTAACTGTCATTTTAACAGATACATTAGTACGTTACATTAACTTTACAACCAATGGTACACCTGGCCTGGTCAGCACATACGTTTCTAGCGGCAAGTAATGTAACATTTTAAAAAGGCGACAGATTTAAAGGTTGTGAAGAGACGCCAGAGTTGTAATGTAACATAACGTTAGTTTATTCGCTATGTTAGATTGCATTTTATTTTATTTCATTTCCAGGAATTAAACATCAACAACAACACAAAAAAATAAAGAGGGGGGGGGGGGGGTGTCGTAGTGGCTTTGAGGTATGGCGTCCGCCTCGAATTGAAAGGTACCGGGTTCAATTCCGAGTAGAGGGAATATAATTTATGGAAATGTTTTTCAGAACCAGTGGTACTAATTATGTCATACTCCCCCCCTGGTCTCCTGGGCAGTGAGATCGGATGCCTAGCCTTCTCGGATAAGGGCGAAAAAATAGGAGGTCCAGTGTCCAAGTCGCACACGTTAAAAATCCGTCGGCAGTTGGATATCGTAAAGAGTAGGCTATAAGGACGCTGCCCTGGCAAAATTTAAAAATTAGAAACTTACCCACCACAAAAATATTTATAGAATGTGTGATTCCTATATACACACATTGGGATTCTCGCCGGTGATATGGAGTTCGTGCACTGTGCTGATCTAAGGGAGGCAATCGGAGCACTGATGAGTTGTCCGTGTGCAACGAAAATAGTAATTAAAATCAACACCAAACCAAACAAACAAAAAAACCATTAATTATTAGTCAAAAGCCAGTTATTGCTAATTGTTGTGATATTTCTTTCAGATATATATCTAAAAGATACAATTGAGGGTATAAAAATTTAAAAATAGGAAGTGGCTTTTCAATTACCCATTACAAGTTCCCCCCGTTTCCCCTCCCTCCAACAAAATCGCATGTATTGTCTCCCTTCAGATTTATCTACCACGGACAAGTAGGGGTAGGGGGTTGGTACGGGGAATGAAGACATTATACAAGCTGGTATGTTATGTAAAAGACCAGATGAGCTGAAACAAATTTCCGGTTACAACATTTAACGATTTCAAATCGACTAAACTTTCCATGAGCTATAACTCGGGATTAGATGTTTCCTGCAACAAGACTAATTACTTGAATTTTCCCTTGCGTAAAAAAAAAACCAATTTAAAACAATTAAAATAAAATCCGACCAATTATAGTACACATAACAGCATTTTGTACTCTAACCAGCCTTTCATCTTGCTCAGCTCAGATTTCAAACCAAAAACCGTAACGGCAAAGTCGCTATACTAGTTATACAGGTAGTCCTCGATTTATGGACGCTACAGTTTGCGCCATTTGAAAATAACGTCTATTTTGAAACCCATAGGTAAAAAAAAATATCGAACAAGGTAAAACATATATATCTTAAAACGTGTTACATTAATTTGAAATATATTATTATTAAATTTAAATTGTAAAAAATAAATTAAAGACCTTTGAAGACTGTCACACGAGGTAAGCTTGGACGAAGTTACATATGAAGACGTATAATAGGTGCTGGAAAGCTATGGAGAGCCTCTTTCAAGCGAAGACTTTAAAGAATTTGCTCCACAAATAAGCTAACAAAAAAAAAAAAAAAAAGGAAACAGAGGATTAAGAGCTTCCTACAAGTGGAATGAATACAGACGATTTGCAGCGCATCCTTTCAGACGTGGAGATAACTCACTGACCAGCTCTGCGATACTGACCATGACCGGAAAGCGGAGTGCTACAGAAAAGAGGAGTCTTACGACATCCATGAGCCCTTGTTATTAGATTTTGACGGCAAGGAAGAGGAAATCACGACAGCCAACACTGTATGCTTTCTTCATAAAACCTCAACCAAGGATTTCGTCAGAGAACAAAAGCCGCTGCATTACGCCATTTTTGGTTGTAAATGTACAAAGTATTCTGAATTAATCACTTTATTTTATTTTATTTACTTTATTTCAGATCTTTAAATATAATAGCTTGATATTGCTGGTCAATTTTTGGTGCCTGGAACATAAATCATTGACTTACATTATAAGATGGTTTCAATTTACTCCGATTCTAATTGCTCCAGTTCGTTCAGGAACGTATCCCCTGCGTAAATCGAGGGCTACCTTCATAAACATTGTGCCGAGAGTTTCTGGCGAGTTGTTTAAATCGACGAATCTCAATATAAGACGATACGCAGCCACAGCCTATGTCTATAACTCTTAGTTGGTACGGCTATTGGCAGACCCCCCCCCCCCCCCCCCCCCCCCCCCAATTAAGTAAACTTACTGAAAACTATAATATGCTTGCAAATAGATGGTTATACTGTACACTACTGTCTAATTAGTGTGCGATGCCAACCCCCTCCCACCCCCCACTTCCCCGTGGCTGTCACTTCATAAGACTGTACCTAGTTTTCGATTCTAAGATCTGTTGGTGTGGTGTTTTCTAAGATCTGTTGGTGTGGTGTTTTCTAAGATCTGTTGGTGTGGTGTTTTCTAAGATCTGTTGGTGTGGTGTTTTCTAAGATCTGTTGGTGTGGTGTTTTCTAAGATCGGTTGGTGTGGTGTTTTCTAAGATCTGTGGTGTGGTGTTTTCTAAGATCTGTAGTGTGGCGTTACTAAGATCTGTTGGTGTGGCGTTTTCTAAGATCTGGTGGTGTGGCGTTTTCTAAGATATGTTTGTGTGGCGTTTTCTAAGATCTGTCGGTGTGGCGTTTTCTAAGATCTGTTGGTGTGGCATTTTCTAAGATCTGTTGGTATGGCGTTTTCTAAGATCTGTTGGTGTGGTGTTTTCTAAGATCTGTTGGTGTGGCGTTTTCTAAGATCTGTGGGTGTGGCGTTTTCTAAGATATGTTTGTGTGTCGTTTTCTAAGATCTGTCGGTGTGGCGTTTTCTAAGATCTGTTGGTGTGGCGTTTTCTAAGATCTGTTGGTGTGGTGTTTTCTAAGATCTGTTGGTGTGGCGTTTTCTAAGATCTGTTGGTGTGGTGTTTTCTAAGATCTGTTGGTGTGGCGTTTTCTAAGATCTGTTGGTGTGGCGTTTTCTAAGATCTGTTGGTGTATCTCTTCTCTGTTTTTGAGTATATCTCCCTTTACCTTGTTGAGCCTTGTGATGTTTGGGCTCTGATTTATTGTATGCCAACTTCTTATTTATTGCCCGTGATATTAACTCTTGTATTTATATTTAGAATACTCTGCTTTGTAATGTTTTGAAATTTATCTTACTTTTGTAGTGAATATTTGTGTTGAATATTTTATTTAAGTATTTTGTTTTACTTTAAACTTTCTCCTTTGCTCTGGTACTTATATGTTAAATTTTGTTTTGGTAGTATAATATTTTATTATGTTTTGTAGTTCCCTGGGTAGGTCAACCTTTAGCACATTTTCTAGTGATAGTGAGTGTTGTGCTTTCAAATATTCTTTACCGTGGTTTTCTTTGCTGTTCATATTTCTTGCACGTTAGCACATAATGAGCTATGGTATTTCTCTCAAGACATGATTCACAGTGGGGTTCCTTTATCAAAAAATATCATATTCCTAGTTGTAGTCTAATAAGCTTTTTATTGCATGGAATTTTTGGTTCTCTATTTATCTGACATGTTCGTGCTCAATATTTCAGCTGCTTATAATCATGTCTAGCTTTCTGGCTTTGTTTCCAATCTTCTGTCCATTCCGTTACTATTAGACTTTTTATTATGGTTTTGATCTCGGTTGAGCTCAAACCTGTGTTTACGTGGTTAAGGCTGCTTCTTCCTGTTTTAGCTTCCTTGACTGCTACCTCATTTCCTTCTTTTCCCACATGTGAAGGTATCCATGCTATTAGTACTGTGCAGCCTCTGATATTTAGGTGTGTGCTAAGTTGAAATGTTTCTTCTGCTGTGTCTGGTCGGCTACATTCATGTGCATTACTTAGTGCTTGTATTGCTGATAGAGAGTCAGTTAAGATCGTTAGCTTATTGGGGGGCTTGTCAGTAGTTATTTCCAGTGCTTTTGCTATTGCAACCATTTCTGCTGTGAAGATAGATGTATTTTCAGTTATACTATAATTTTTCTTTAGCCTCCATGCTGGAATATTTATTCCTATACCTAGTTCTTCATTTTCTACTTTAGACCCATCAGTATGTACTTTTATGCTACCCTTAGTTATTTGATCTACACATTCCTTGGCTATGTTTTTATACAGCTTTTTTCTACTTTTTTATTGATTATTTCTGCTAAATGCAGGTCGATATCTGGTTTCTTGAGCTCCCATGGTGGTATCACTGGGGTGTATTTGCTACTATAGTTTATTGCATTAATTAAAGTTTGTTGCTGTTCTATTTCTTCCAGGCACTTCCACCCTATAAGGTATCTGGTTGGGTCTAGTGGGGTGTCCCATACCGTTGGGTGATTCTTCGCAAACACTGATCTGGTTTGGTGATTTTGTTCTGTTAGCACCTTGGCCATAAGTTCTTTTCTTCTTAACTTTAGTGGCATTATGCCTAGTGGTACCTCTAGTGCTTCAAGTGATGTTGATTTTATTGCTCCTGCAATTTGTGCATAGTGCCTGGTGTTGTATTTTATCTAATTTGTTCTTGTTGCTAGGTGCTGCTGAGTCGTATACTATATTCGCATAGTCTATAATCCCCATGACAAATGATCTGTAGAACGTAAGCATAACCTTTATGCTTGCACCCCATCCATTACCTTTTAGGTATCTCATCGTGTTAGTGAGTCCTCTGCAGCTCTCCACCAGCTTATCTATATGCTTGTTCCAGTTGAGTTGTTGGTCTAGTGTCATGCCTACGTATGTTGTTGTTTTTACTGTGTTTACCTTTTGTCCTATGATCTTTATATCTATTACATTATTTTTTATTACTCTGCCTCTACTGAATATCATTCCTACTGTTTTTTTTTAACATTTAATTGGAAGCCCCACTTTGTCATCCATTCTGAAACCTTATTTACTTGATCTTGTAGATCTTTATATATTTTTGGAAGAATTTTTTTAGTCCTCCAGATTGCTGCATCATCTGCAAATTGCGATAACTTGTTTCTAATGTTTTTAAATTCGTCTCCTAGGTCATTTAGCATAACAGCAAAGTCCTTTCAGGGCTTAGTGTTTATGGACACTGCAGGTGCTAGCAGTCCTTTTCAGGACTAGGTCGTTTGAGGGCTACGCCATGCTACATTCGGTAGTGGTGCTTATTAGAGCTTAGTATTTATAATCATTATTCATAAATGGATGCTTGCGTAGAATAGAAGGATTGAAACTGTATGACAAAGTGACAAATGTGGAACTGATGACAAGAACCAGACAAGTGCCAGTGGAACAAGAGTTGAGAAGAAGACGCTGACGATGGATAGGACACACATTGAGGAAACCTGTTGATAGCATTACAAGGTAGTCCTTGTTCTGGAATCTCCAGGGAAAGAGAAGCAGAGGTAGACCAAAAACACATGTGAAGAGAGCTGGAAACAGAAGTGAAACATGAGGAAAACTTGGAAAGAACTTGAGCTGATGGCACGTGACAGGTGGACTTGGCATGTGTTTGTTGAAGGCCTATGCTCCTTGGGGAGCTAAAGATTATTGACTGGCTTATTGGCATTGCATTAGAGTTGACACAGTTCCTTATTTTTTAACAGCACATGCGGTCTGATATATCCGAAGGACTTTCGGGTAAGTAACATGCCTAGACACGGAAAGGCAAAAAACCTTAAGAATCAAGTATCTAACACTTGACCTCCCTACGGCAGTATGTAATATGGAACAACCTTTATCTTTATTAAAGGTAGTCCCATAGATTATACTGCCGGAGGGGGAGTGAAATGTCAGAGATTTCACCTATACTAGATCTCAGCGGTGTGACTACTTCCCTGTCTCACTACCTTTGCCTTGCGTAACTTCCGGTAGGTTTACGGACAGACAGGTGGACAGACACAGACAGACAGACAGACAGACAGACAGACAGACAGACAGATAGATAGATAGATAGATAGATAGATAGATAGATAGATAGATAGATAGATAGATAGATAGATAGATAGATAGATAGATAGATAGATAGAGACAGACAGAAACATATAGACAGACAGACAGACAGACAGACAGACAGACAGACAGACAGACAGACAGACAGACAGACAGACAGACAGACAGACAGATAGATAGATAGATAGATAGATAGATAGATAGATAGATAGATAGATAGATAGATAGATAGATAGATAGATAGATAGATAGATAGATAGATAGATAGATAGATAAAAATCTACATGCGTCCACCCGACAAAAGCTTAGTGACCAAAAAAAACAACAAAATAATAAAGTTAATTACAAACTGTCGGCGGATATGTCTATTTAACACTAATGTAGCCAATAAAATCTGGCATCGGGGCGTGCCTCGACCAAACCAGGCAATTCTGATCACCATAAACAGCGGTGATCACATGACTGATCGCGCTCTTTGAATACTGTATATCACTCACTTGAACCTAATAATGTCCCGTGTAAGTCCCGGGGTTGTCTGGTGAGACACAGGGAAAATAGGACTACTGTATCCTCAGGCATGTCGTGCAGTGTGTCGGGGATTGTCTCCCTTGCTCTGCAGTAGTTGTCCACTAATGACCACGAATTTGAGTAAAACGGATGAGTTTTCCGAAGGTAACATCCTTCGCTGAAGATTACTCTTGACAGAGATATAAACAGGAGAATGGCGCTCCTATTTATGGGAGTTCACATGGATTTTAAAATGGCAAGTACAACAATTGCGCCTTCAGGGTTGATTGTAAACTTTGTATTCCTCGTCGACTTCTGTGAGAGAGAAAGAATGGTGTCACAATGTAGCATCTGACTCATATTTATTGAGCTCCCAGCTGAAGGTATTTCCACAAAGTATTAATTGTAGCATTCATCTTTGTGTACAAGTATATATTTTAAAAAAAATAAGCGATACGGGTGCAGAAAAAACAAATTCATTCAACCAAAGTATTGACTTCAACTAAGGATTTATATTTACATGGATAATAAGAGATCTATTTATGAAATATTTGATCAAAAGGGTTAAAGTGAATAACGTTTATTTGTAAAGAAAAACAGTTTATTGAGTGTGTATCTTCATGGAGAGATATTACTGTATGGTGGGATTTTAAGAGTCTACATGTTGTGCCAGTACATTGCACTTAACTTGCCAGGTGTTGACAGTGATTTGTCGTTGAATTCTGTTGGTTCTCAGTGAAGTCTAGACTGTTCCTTCTCAAGTCAGGAATCGGAAACGATTATATCATTGCTCCCGGTATTCTAATACTTCCATGTGGTTTTAATCCAGACTGATTTAAGGATGGGCGAAATTAGACACATTTTATCTTAAATCCACCATTCCTTGGTAATAAAACCGTCTGTTTTACAGTCTCATCCACCAGATCAGAGGCATTTGTTCTTTTATTTTTTCTAATATTTGTGGTACGAGACTACAATTTACTGTTCGTGGTACGAAGTTTTACACTTACAAGAGACCAGTCTGAAGTAAGGTGCTTCAACATTATTTTGTGATTCAAGCTGGGTTCGCTAACTATATACAGTGGAAACTTTGTGAAAACACCCGCATTGACATTAGGAGTGAAGTTCATCTAGATACCTCTAGAGAAGAGTCCTCATCATAAAAGACCTGACAACGACCCATTGCAGTACTCAGCCAGTTAATATTTTTGTAACAGGTGCAAGCAACGGACAATAACCAACAGTCCCCAATTAAGTCTCGATGAATACAATTTTTAAAACCCTCTAAAGTCACTTTCATCCACATTTATTTAAATTTGTTCAAGACTAATTGATTATTAAACTTGTTATATGTTATTTTACAAATTTGTAGTTGATTCAGTTCTTATTGATAAGATAGCGCATGTATGATCTAAAATCTTTAATACATATACATATAGTTACAGCCATAGAGCCGAAAATACCTATAACAGGAATTTCGCTGGATTAAACCAGCTGGGGGCTCGAACAAGCCATACCATTGCTTAAAACTTCACAAAAGGTGCCGGATCAGATATAAGTTAATAGTGCTTTGCCCTATGCAGCATTGTTCTTAACTTCTGAATTATCTTGTGAACACTCCCTTGAGACTGAAGCTTCATTATCCTTCTATCTACAAATCTGCCAAGAGTAATCTTGTGCGAAGGTAGACACCTTTGAAAACCCGTTTTAGATACTCTTGAGTTTTGGCAACTGGTGGATCCCTGCTGCAGAGCAAAGGGACGCAAATCCCGTGACAATAAATATATTTTTTTTTTCTCTCATAAAAATGGCAAATTCACTCAAATTCTATTTGTGTTCCAGTAAGTATAGTAGGAACAACACTGCTACTGATAAAAGAAATTCTCTCATTGTTGAAATCATTTTACATCTTATGACACTGGAAGCCGATAGGGAACTTTCTTGCTGACTGTGATGCAACATCATTTGTGAAGTCTTGGTTACGTCTTTGACGTCACACAGCTGTCGTCAACCGAGTCAAGCAAAGAGGGGGAACTGAGTATTCACAGCATCAACTAGCCTTGGTTGTCTGTTCTTTAATATGTCAATGATCCTTGAATTGTTCAAATACTAGTAAGATTGGTTCTATTGGAGATACTGCCATAGGGGAGTGAAGTATTACAGACTTCACTAAACTAGGCCCAGCTTCGGCAGGTGGGGTAACCATTTCCCTTCCTCCCTGCCTTTGACCTCCCTGTCTCAAGAGAAGAGTGGAAAAAGAGTGGATACCCATTTGCAGCAGTGAAGACTGGAGCGTGACGCTACCGTTTCTCGAACCCAGAACCTTTTCCGAGAGAACCCATCGGACGCTCAAAATGCAAGCAACTGTCTATAAATATGCTACTGTGAGTGGTTAGTTTTTATTTTTCAGTCAGTCGTTTGTCATTCATGACATTTTTTTTTTCTTGTTTTAATTATATAATTGTTATTTTAGATAGTAAATATACTGTTCAAAAAAAGAAACGCATAGCTATTCGAGGGCGCGTTTTTATGAGTTTGTAAGTAAAATTTGGTGCTAGGGTATTTTTTTTTTTTTTTTTTTTTCGTACGCCCGCTAATACTCGAGGCGAAATCTCAGGTTATATTAATGTCTAACCTGACATTGATTTTACGTGAGTATCCCTTTTCTTGTACAGAGACAGATGTCCCTCGCCATTCAGGCAGATACTTGCCGATTTCGGAGGTAGGTGCTAGGGTATATAAAAACCAGCCTCAAATGTTCTTTACAGTGTCAAATGCACGTGTTGACCTGAATTGCGTTCGTTTTTGTAATCGTTACAATGCAGTGGTCAATAGTGTTAATGACGCAATTTTTGACCACAGCTCATGTTGCGCGCACGTGAAAGCAACAAAATTTGGGGTGAACACTATTCACTGACTACGCAACTGAAACCCTATAAAAGGATAACGCTGCACACAAAAAAATTCAGTTCATTTTCAAGCAGACATTTATGGCGTCTCTATCGATAAATTTAAGGAACATTGCTGTTGGCCGACTGCATGCAGGCGAAAGTCAAAGTTAGGTTGCCAGGCATCTAAACGTGCATCAGAGTACCATCAGTCGACTTTGGCACCGGTTCCAAGCCACTGGCTAAGTTGAAGACCGGCATCGCAGTGGACGACCCAGAGTGACAACAGCAGCGGAGGATCGCTTTATTCGGCTTCGTCACCTCAGAGACAGGTTTACAACAGCTTCCTCAACTGCCCAGTCATTGCCTGCAGGACGTCATGTGTCTGATCAAACTGTCCGGAATAGACTGCATGACGCTGGACTTTGGACACAACGACCTCACCGAGGACCTGTCCTTACGCGCCGCCATCGCCAAAAATCGACTTCTTTGGGCCAACCAGCATCGTCCCTGGGCAGCTGACAATCAATGGAGACGTGTCTGGTTTAGTGACGAATCTTTCTTTTTGTTGCAGCGTCATGATAGACGGCGTAGGGTCTACCGTAGGCGAAATGAACGTTTTGCCCAAAATTGCGTTGATGAAGCTCCGCCGCACGGTGGTGGAGGTGCAATGGTGTGGGGAATGATCAGTTACAACGGAAGGAGTCAATTGGTGCACATTGATAAGGCTTGAATGCGCAACGATACGTCAATGAAATTCTTCGACCCCATGTCCTTCCACTTTTGGCTGCCCAAAGGTCTGTGTTTCAACAGGACAACGCCAGACCCCATTGTGCACGGTTGACCATGCAGTTCCTGACTGCCAACAACATTCTCACCCTTCCCTGGCCATCCCTGTCTCCAGACATGAGTCCGATTGAGCACCTGTGCGATGAGCTGCATAGACGTGTTTGTCGCCGAGACGTTGCTCCAGCCAATCATCGTGATCTGTTCCAGGCACTCTAGGAAGAGTGGGCTGCCATCCCACAGGCCCACATCAGACGTCTGATCGCATCCATGCCCAGGAGATGCCAGTCGCTGATCGATGCAAGAGGAGGCCATACACCATACTAACGGGAAAGCTCGTACGCCAAAAAACTCTCGTGACCCAGATGCAAAACAACTGTCAATTGATTGGTTGAACCCTAAGGTATTCTTGAGTGCAATTTGAACAATTAACTCATTAAATTAAAAAAGTTATTGAATGTCAAAATTAATGTCTATTTGTGTGTCTTCCGTAGCTATGCGTTCTTTTTTTTTGAACAGTATAGAAATCGCTTTGATGCGTCATTGCTCCTCATAACTTTCTAATTTTTAAAAATTTTGTTTATAATAAATGTTTTGCTTTGTTTTGGCGAGGCACGCTGATTAGCCTAGACCAGGCGTCGCCAAACCGGTCAGTTTGGATACTAATCAGAGGCGTCACTGGGGTTGGTGTCACCCGGTGCGGTAACTCATCATGCGTGTCACACCCCCAATGGACCTCCTCCCGTACCAGACCATACAGAATCCCTTAGTAATGTTTTTTTTGTACTAATGTTAGTTCGTAAATGGCATATGGAAATATACTCATAAATGAAATAATACCAAAAAATATAAACAGGAACAAAAACACAAGCATTTCAACACTTAGTGAACAGCTCGACTAAATCATATTGCGCATTAGAAGGTTTAAAAAGTAAACTAGCATAGAGTTTTAGCCTCGTAGGTATTTTGATACAGTACATACATGTAAGCTGCGCTTACGAAAAATGTTTTTTTCTGGTTATAACTAACTACAGGGATATTTTTTTTATTTGTTAAATAATAAATTTCTGCTGAAACACTGCACAAAAATTGTATAGACAGTCATTTTGGTGTTTCACCCCCTCAGCTGATCACCCCCTATGATGGTGTCATCCGGGTGTGGTCCACAGCCCCCCCGCACCCCGCGAGTGACGCCTCTGGATCCAATGGTAGATCACAAAGCACCACTTAGTAGATCTCTAGGGGATCGACGGGGAAAACGAATTTCAGACTAATCCTCTCTCACCGATACCTACAAGCGCGATGTTTTCTCATGTACTTTCAATGCGCGATGTTTCCTCATGTACTTTCAATGCATCCCCAGGGTGAACACCTTACAAGTTAGCGTCTTAAAATGTACTCTGCTTTCGTTAACTGTATGAGGCAGAAAAAGATCTTTTTTTTTCAAGTGAAGTTAACATTCGGTAAAATGGTTAGCCTATATTTAATTTTCCACAGCTCTGATGATGGGATTGCCGGATTTTTTTGTGTTTTTTGTTTTTTGTTTTTGTTTTTTACTTGGTTGCTACTTTCTTGTGTAAATATAGCACGCTCCTTCAACCATTTACCACATATATGGAGCTGTTGGTTTATATCAGGAGGTTTTTTTTTTTTTTTCATTTAGCGTGACATTTTCTTGTGTTTATTATACACTCTGTACTGTATTATTCCTCACGATGGAGTTTTTACTTTTTGTTCAGTCTGTTCAGAAGCATACTCGTTGTGTATATACCGGCATGAATTTAATATTGACAATATATAAAGGAAAAATTCCACCATGGGAATTAAAAGTAGCAAAAACTGACTCACACCTCAGAGAGATAATAAACAAATCTAAAGACCCAAGCTTAATATAACAGAGGAAGTTCCAGGGGCGCATCAAACATCTACATTGTCAGTGTCTATTTCTAGTATGTTCAGTTGACTTAGCTCTGTTTGGAAGTTTTCCTAGTTTGCTTTTTTTTGAAAGTGAAGGTAGGCTTGGGATTTCCTTGATTAGGGGGATTGTGCGGCAGAGATAACAGTTACGTAAAGGCTGAACTTATTCCAGAATCCAGATACTCTGAAACCTGACTACAGACATGATTTTATCATTGTAGATCTTTAGGCAGCTCAGTGTTCCTAAAGTAGATCTCAACAGCCCCTGAGTTGCCGACCTCTGGGCCTAAATCTTAGGATCGTCGGCTAAATTAGGGCGCAAGTTCAGTTATTTAAAAAAGGACATTGTGTGGTTTTGTAGTTATTGAAGTAGTGTGAATCTTTCGACGCTATCTTAACGGGAAGAAAAAACAATATATGACAGAACCAGTTATTTAAAAACTAGAATGACACTTCTTGTAATAGCTGGTTCGAGATTAATACTTGACAATTCCCTATCCATATAAATATGTCTGTCAATCATTGATGTAAGCCAAAGGAGATAAATTAATACATCTCCAAATCGTTATACTAACCAATGTACATGGTTTAATGCAGGGGTTCTTAACCATTGGTCCACGAACCCAACCCCACCCCCCCCCCCCCCCCCCCCCCCCCCCCTCGGGGTCGGTCCCACGAATGGATTCTAGAGGGTCCGTGTAACGTGACCTAACAATTTACAAAAAAATTTTCACAACAAATGTTTACTCGGAAAATTATCATAGTTTTTTTTTTTTGCATTTAAAGAAATATATTCTACTTACAGATTGGTTTTGTATTTCAAAGTGACTATATGTAATTCATGGAGAACAACAAAAACAACAACCAAAAAGCTACAGACTTTTATAAACAGGTGCTTGCGTAGAATAGAAGGACTGAAATGGTATGACAAAGTCACAAATGTGGAACTGATGACAAGAACCAGACAAGTGCCAGTGGAACAAGAGTTGAGAAGAAGACGCTGGCGATGGATAGGACACACATTGAGGAAACCTGTTGATAGCATTACAAGGCAGTCTTTGTTCTGGAATCCACGGGGAAAGAGAGGCAGAGGTAGACCAAAAAACACATGGAGTAGAGAACTGGAAACAGGTGAAAATGATGAGGAAAACATGGAAGGAACTTGAGCGGATGGCACAGGACAGGAAGACATGGCATGTGTTTGTTGAAGGCCTATGCTCATTGGGGAGCTAAAGGGTATTGAATTGAATTGAATATGTAAGATTAACGATTTTTGTTTGGAATAAAATATATTCTTTTAATGCACAAATTGTAACTATGTGTTAAGGTACATTTTTTTTTTCTAAAATGGGGTCGGTAGCCTTTACTGGCGGATCAAAGAGGTCCATAGCGTCTCCCCGGACAATCAAAGGTGTCCGTATCCTTCACCGGATATCCAAAGAGGTCCTTAGCATTCATCCGGACAATCAAAGGGGTCAAGAACCTTCACCGGAGGATCAGAGAGGCCTTAAGCATTTCTCCGAACAAAGGGGTCCATGAAACAAGAAGGACTAAGAACCACTGCTCTCGTGCAACAACCCTCAATGGATTTGGGAGAGGGAGGCGGTGGGGGGAGAGGGTAATGATTTGTAAGGGCTGATCAACAGTCCTAACCCCAATTTTGTGCACTAAAATGCAGTAAGGGGTCGCCTAACACACAGCCTAGTGACTATCAAACGTGTTTGATTCAGCACGTGATTCATTCTCGACACGGTCACGCCGCTAAGGTAAGTCTTCTCCTGGGGACTGGTGGCTGAGTTGGGGTAGGGGAAAAGTTGGAGCCGAAAAATTTGTTTATGAAAAGTGCAGACGCAAAGACCACGAAAGCGTAAAGAGGGAATTCCTTCGACTACAATTTTTTTTTAAAGTGCGCTCCAGGCTGAGATGTTGTAATTTATTACTGTTTACCAGTGGCGTAACTACCGCCCGGGTGGACCGGGAATGTCCTGGGTCCCCCAGCATCGAGTAGGCTCCGGAAAGTAGTCGTCATAATAGATCTTCGCTTGTAGATTAATCCTTTCATTTTCTTCTTCGTTCACCCTCAGAATATTTTCAAAGAAAGAAGTCAACCTGAGGTTGTTGATATCTCCGTAGATTTTCTCCAGAAATGGCACTGGTGATAGACATATGCGCTTTCTCTGTTCCTTATATGTTGGGCAACTTTGAAGCAGATGTTCGGCAGTCATTTTATCGGGGCTACAGTTACATTCATTGGTAGTTCATATCTTTAAATTGTTGAATGGATGGTATCCCAATTCTGTTGTGACCTGTGCGAAGTCTGAAGATTATCACTTGCTCACTTCTGCTGAGCTGGTAATAAGCATAAAAAAGATCCCTTTACACGCCAATAAAGGCATATTGGGAATACGGTGTTAGGCCCGTATTTTCTTGACCATCGGCACACTAGGGGGATGTGGTCAGCATCACGCCGGCCGCCTTAACCTTCCCAGAAGTTGTCCTGGTACCCAATTCATGAGGCTGGGTCGACCCCGGAGCATAATGGTTTTGTTTGTTGGCCTGTCTGTTCTGCTTCCCACGTGCTCCTTTATCTGCGCTATCCTTTGAATTTCCTTTATTCCTATGTTGAACATCATAGCATGTCCCAGATTCTGGAAAGGGAAATCACAGGGTAAGGAAAATATGAAATCACAGGGATAAGGGAGATATGAAATCGCATGGATAAGGAAGATATGAAATCACAGAGATAAGGAAGATATGAAATCGCATGGATAAGGAAGATACGAAAAGATATTGAGCGGATGAGATGGGACAACAGGACCTGGCACAAATTTGTTGAAGGCCCATGCTCCTCAGGAATCCTGAAGGGTACTAATGATAATGCAGTAAGTAGTTATATTTTTGATACAGGTATACTGTAATTTGATTTTACAGGGTGTCCATAAATTATTCACCCCATTATAAGCCTTAATAAATTCCTTGTTATAGGAGCTATGTTAAAACGGTGTACGGTAATTATTAACACAACTCGGGACATTTTGTCTGGTAAAGCTGTCGTGGTTGAGTTAGAGTGTAGAGTATTTGTCGAGTTGGACAACAGTAGTGAAATCGACAAGGGATAGTGGACTGACAGAGTTATAGATTACACTTTAGATAAGGTGTAAATAGGAGATGGACTTGAGACAACCTGGAAGAAGATTTATCAAAATGATCTCTCTCTCCAAGCCTCAACTCACTTATGTCTGTCTCAGCACCTCCTGCTCTCTCTCTCTTTTCTCTTATCATACATAGAGATTATAGTAAAGAGCTAAAAATACAAATATGGATGGAAAGGTCGTGAACAGCGTATTAATAAATGTGTAAAATTTATTAAAGAAGAAAAGCATGAAAATAATGCATATCATCACAACAACATAAAATTACCTCAATAATCAAATATTCATCAAATAATCATATACACCAACAACCACACACACAGATCACCATTCATAAAACCTGTAGAACACAAAGAGATAAATAATCGAGTGACAGTCCTTCGGTTTTCGGGGACCAGCTGAAGTAACTCCAGTAAGTGGTGTTTTCGTATATATCCTCCATCGGTGATGGAATTAACCTGAATAACATCACTGTATAGGCGCTATCGTTGGTGCCCCCCCCCCCCCCCCCTACTGGCGCGAGTTGGGCCGGGGACGCTGTTTATCTCCTGCTGACGTGCGAGGTTTTAAGTATCCAGGAAATACACCAGAAGAAGTCACTTGAGGACAAAGAGACCCAGGCGCGCTTATCCGGCGCAAGGCTCCGCTTGGCTGTAAATCCTGTTTAAACGGGTTTGGCTGTGGTTTGCTGAGTGCCCCGTGTAGGCACAAAAAAGGCGGGTGATATGGAATTCTGCTATAGGCATGCTGAGCGGGTTTGATATTCTGGAAGCCGCAATGCTCTGGCTGGTAATCCAATAGGCGAGTAGAGAACTACTACTGCGTTTGGCGATTCCAGATTTAGCGTTGGCTCCGTTGCACTGCGTGAGCTTAACTTGGCGTTGACAAAAAGGGGTTTTGATTCAGGAACGGGGTTGACGATTCGTTGCTAGATGTATACAGAAACCCTCTAGATCGAAGAGTATATGACTTTCTTCGCCTGACTGAAGTCTGCTCTAGCGATTCGGTCTTCCTGAAACTGAGACCAAAAAGAGACACCCTTTTACATCAAGCAAATAATAAATCACACTAACTTTATACAGAAAGTTCGCTCCACTATGGGATTAAATTTATTGTAGTTATTGCTATGATAGTTTAGGGCTGTCTTTAACCATGTCTCCTGTTCCTTAAAAATATCAATTATCAACACGCGCCCGCATAGGCTTAATATCTTTTGCACACCCCAGGTACCTGTCAGTAACTGTTCTGACAGCAAAAATCTACTCCTCTTCTCCCAATCTCAACATACAGGAAACCTAACCTGTAGTTACAGTTAAATGAATATGCTTATTCATCTTACAACATTAAATGAATTTACATAAACAGTAAATTACATGTAGCATTTGAACATTACACAAAT
The DNA here is from genome assembly GCA_024509875.1 of Oreohelix idahoensis. Taxonomy (NCBI): domain Eukaryota; kingdom Metazoa; phylum Mollusca; class Gastropoda; order Stylommatophora; family Oreohelicidae; genus Oreohelix; species Oreohelix idahoensis. Next base: position 421,568 of record JAMPIV010006512.1, read on the forward strand.
AAATCGTATGTCCCCTTTGGGGAAATATATTAGCATTCCACAATGTGTAAAAAGGAAAAAATGCAATGTCGTCTGAATTTGCTATAATAAATACAGCAACCACTTATTTGTGGCTAGATCATCCCTAACGAAATATAATTATATCTATGCCTGGTACGGGACTGCCCTTTATCTCATTTCATTCCGGAAAAGTGAAAGTCTTATAGACTAGTCACAAAGGGCCTAGCACCCCACACAGAAGTAAGCATAAAAATGATCCATCCCTTGCCACTAGAAATATCTATCAGTACCAAAGGAGACCCATATGTGGGACTATCTCCTATAATCCAGAGTTTATTTACCTGCATCTCGCTATTCAGCTTTTCGAACATAAAGAAGTGCTCAATCCACACCCCCTGACATTATCTTACAAAAGCCAGAAATGACAGTTAATTTTGCTGACTCTTAACCCAATGCAGAAGAATGTAAACAATACCATAAAGCATTCGTGGACTGATTCTACGCCTAATATCTGTTTAGTTTTTGTAAGTACAACTTGTCATTAACATTTAAAGAAACCCATGTGATGGTAAACCGTAACATCATTTTAAGCATAACCACTTAATAGGCCGAAATGAAAACAGCGGCTACCTTATCACTGAAATAAATTACTAGGAGAAGTCCCAGGAAAAGACATGAGAAATAAATTCACTTCCTAACATATATATATAAAAGCCAACATGAACTCTAATATAATATAACCATAAGATATGTCAATCAAACCCGAGCCACTCACCCCGAAGGAAATTGACTCCAAGAACTTATTAGTAAATAGGCTAAAGAGAAGAGCAATGGTAAAATGACACATTCTAGTACTGTCTGCGTGTAAACGTTGATATGCCTGTATTATTATCTCATGATGTTGTCATCTAACGGTTATTTTATGCCAGGGAAAATGGACTATTAGGCGAATAACACTAAACCCCTTTGTCCTATGTAAAACCATGTCTACTCTTTTATAGATCACAAGAAAAGACGCGTTTTCCCCCGTGAGCAACTAAACCTGGCGTACTCCTTTAAATTATAATTTTTTGGGGTTGCTTAGGGATTTGCTGTATTTCTAGTCCAGAAATGACATAAATTATTCAAAAATGGGGGGCCTGACGAAAGACGTAATCTTAGAGTAATTGATTTGACAAAATGAAACCTAACCACGTGGTCGGGAAAGTTAGTTCCCCAGGTAGAGATTAACAATGCATAACATTATAAGCCTAAAGCGACTATCTTGAAGCCAGCTACATTTTTGGGCTGGAAACAAGGCAGAAACCCAAAGACTGAGCAACCGCATTAAATTGTTGGTTATGTCTTCCCCTGATTTGCTGAACAGAGTCACAGACATACTCCTCTAGGTTAGCCCAGTGAGCCTCAGAGGAGAAAAGGGTACCATGGCCGCTCACAAAAGGAAAGCAGAGCATCAAACGTTTTTAACATTAAGAAAGCGACTTGTCCAGAGAAATTCCCCTGTTGGGACCACAGATGAAGCGGTAACCCCGCCGCTAACGAAACCATTTGTATAGTTTTGTTTCATTATTCACTGTACATAAGAAATTTAAAAACCGTCCCTTGGCTCTAGTAAGGTTCTAACACTTAAGAGCGGAGTCACCCGAGTGGAAATGTTTCACCATACTCATACCCTAGACACCTCTAGGTCGAAATATAACAGGTGGCGTAGGTTTGATAGTAACAGTCAGTACATCCTATCGTTCGCTGACCGCTCATGGAATTTGCATGGGATAATTCACTTCGAACATAAACAACCGGTCGATTGGTGGACATGTATTAAGTTTGCGATCTGCATGCCGGGTGCAAAAGAAATGGAATAGAATGTTCAAAGTGAGACAAAAGAAGAATGAAGAAGAATAGACAAAAATGACGATTGAGGAAAAAACCCAGGACATTTTTAAAGGAGAACAGTAATCAAATTATGGACAAGATCAAAGGGTGAAAAAAAAATATCTTTCACATTTTGTTGACGATGAAAAAGCTAACAAGCGAAAAAACCACAGCATCTCTACTTCGTAAACAGTTTTTTGAGCAGAGGTGAATCAGAAAAATTATGTACATGCAAAAGCAGCTCTTTTGTTTTATGCAAGAGTTTACATTTAGGAATTAACAACTGTTGAAACCCAATGGAAGTAAGAAAGAGAGACTTCCTCTGGGAAAACCCAAGATCAGTGTTATAGAGCAATACGAACCAATGCTGAAAAACGAACAATGGGCTGGGTGAGTGCCATGGACAAGCTAAGTAACAAACACAGTGGACAACTTAGGGAACAGAACTTTAAATAATTTTGCATCAGAGGCCAAATAGGCCACGGATGTAAAAGTTAAATTTCCCATCCCACAACGAAGAAGGAATGATTAAAGTAAACAATGAAGAAAGTCAGATGGACCATAGACCGTTGCAGAGTAATGCAACCCTTCAGGTAACCTTGAGATATTTTGTTGTCCTCCAGAAAGTGAAGGGAAGCACAGGCTGGAGGCCAATGCGCAAGGATTTTTTACATGAAACTTATTTCACAAGGGTTTAGAAAGAAGGAACAAGGTAGCCTACATATAATGAGAAGATAGGTACCAACAAAATGGGGAAATGCGGCAGCTCATGAGGGAACAAAAGCAAACGAAAATGGGGCAAAATAAACTAATAAGAAATTAGATCTGTAGTGGACCAACATGGAATGGGAATTAACAACTTAACTGTCATTGGAGGAACACTACCCCTAAGCCGAAAAGCCCCAATCCCACATAAAAGAAATTAGAGAGGGAAACTCACACAAGAATTTTAACCATGGGAGAATGCCCCAAATGGTAGCGGTCGGATAACTCAGAAAAATCATCCAGCTTCAATAGCAAACAATATTACATTAGTAAGAGACAAGCAAGGTAATCTCCTCACGACAGCAGAGGGACAAGAAACAAGATGGGCAGAGCACTTCAGAGAAACTCTGAACAAGGAACCACCAGAGACACAATTGAATGTTCCTGAGGCTGAAAACGATCTAGATGTGAATACAGACATTCCACGAAAAGAAGAAATCATCACAGCAATCAAAGGGTTAAAGAACGGCAAAGCTCCGGGCCATGATAACTTAAATGCAGAGCTATTTAAGACAGACCCTGAGCTAGCAGCAGAACTATTAGAACCACTATTTGCACAAGTCTGGAAAACGGGGACAACACCATCAGAGTGGAACAAAGGAATAATTGTCAAATTGCCCAAGAAGGGAGATCTTGCAGACTGCAATAATTGGAGAGGAATCACTCTTCTCTCAGTTCCCAGCAAAATACTAGGCAGGATAATTATACAGAGAATTTCAAAGGCAGTAGATCACAAACTGAGGAAAGAACAAGCAGGATTTAGAAAGAACAGGAGATGTGTAGATCATATATTCACTCTCAGGAACATTATAGAGCAGTGCTCAGAATGGCAAAGACAGCTTTACATTAATTTCGTTGATTTTGAAAAGGCTTTTGACAGCGTACATAGGGACAGTTTATGGAAAATACTGAGGGTTATGGAATTCCAAGCTGCATAGTGTCAATCATAAAAAGCCTCTATGCAAACTTTACGTGCAGTGTTGGGCAGAGCAACCTAACCTTTGAGGTGAAGACAGGAGTACGACAGGGATGCCCCTTATCAACCACTCTATTTTTTAACAGTCATAGACTGGGTGATGCGCCAGACAACAGAGGGCAGTCCAAGAGGAATAAGATGGACAACATTTTCTATATTGGAAGATCTGGAATATGCAGATGACATTGCACTACTAGCACATTCACATCAACACATCCAGGAAAAAACGGATAGACTTAATAAGTTTAGATAGCAGGTGGGCTTGAACATCAATTTAAAGAAGTCTGAGGTCATGACGCTCAATGTGAGCAGCCCTGAGCCCATATCAGTAAGGAATAAGCAATTGGTACAGACAGATACTTTCACATACCTAGGAAGCATAGTAACACCAGACGGCGGGGCAGGCAAAGACATCAACATCAGAATAAATAAGGCAAGAACAGCCTTTTTTTAGCCTAAACAACATCTGGAAATCCTCTCAATACAGCACAAGCACAAAACTAAGATTATATCAGAGCTGTGTGCTTTCTGTGCTTCTCTATGGTGCGGAATGCTGGAGAGTTACAGAGAAGGAAATGTCGAAATTGTCCTCTTTTCACACAACATGCCTAAGAAAAATTCACCGAATCTTTTGGCCGAATACCATCACTAACCAAGATCTGCTTACTCGGAGCAAGCAAGAGGACATGCACACCATCATAGCTGGCAGACGCTGGAACTGGGTTGGTCATGTCCTCAGAAGAGACCCCGATGCCATCACAAGAACAGCTATGCTTTGGACCCCTGAAGGAAAACGAAAAAGAGGCCGACCAAAAACAACCTGGCGGAGGACTGTGGAGGCTGAGATGCAAAGAATGAACCAGAGTTGGGGCACTGTACGAAGGATGGCCATCGACCGAGCAAAGTGGAATCAATTTGTTGTTGCCCTACAAGACGACACTAGGCGTGATGGCCACTGACTGCTTTGACGGTCGGCGGCTAAGGATCAAAGAAGAAGAAGAAGAAAGAAGGAATCCACTTTTTTGGGGTATGTTATGAGAAGAGAAAAGCTGGAATATATCGTAACTACAGGTAAGGGAATATATCGTAACAACAGGTAAGGGAATACATCGTAACAACAGGTAAGGGAATATATCGTCACAACAGGTAAGATTTATGGAAAAAGATATAGAAGAAGACAAAGAGAGCGAATACCGGACAGTTTGACATCGTGGCATGGAAGGAGGTCAACAACAAAACTAATAAATTATACTGAAGACATGAAGTTGTTGAGAGACATGATCTCCTACGCCACTAGTCACGGTACTTGAAGAGGAGGAAAGTTAACAGACACAATTGCCGAATATGGGGAAAAGACAATCCGCAAGCATTTATTGAACACGAACGCGACAGTGCTGAGATAAACGCTTGGAGTGCTCTCTCTCCTATACCCGTGTGATGGGACAATTTTTCTTCCATGAGAACAGTGTGAAGGCTTCAAATTACCTAGATATGCTTGAATGGTATGCAGCACCTCAGTTTGAGGATATACAGGCTCGTGTGTTCTTTCAGCAAGATTGGGCACCGCCAGGCTGGGGTTAAGAAGTGAGCAGATTCCTAAAATGAAAAGTTCTCTTTGGGCAAGGTGGCCCTATTCCATGGCCCTCCTCGCTCTCTGAATATCACTCCTCTGATTTTATTTTTTATGTAGCTACAGAAAGGAAGGTTGCATGCAAAGGCTAATTACGCGAGAGACTTAAAACACCGGATTGAAGCGACATTAGCTTCATCTATCGCCTTGATATTCTGTGTGCTATTAATGGGGCAAAAGTTAACTGAATTCTGGTTTACTGACGTATTGTCTGAACTTTGGTAGTCTTAGTCTACTTAATTTAAACAAACAAAAAAATTCTTGAGTTGTGTTATTAAATGCCGAAAACCGTATTGTACTACAAGATTTCTTTGGTGTGGTAGTCTATTTGATTTAAAAAAATTCTTGAGTTGTGCATTTATTAATTATTTATGAAAAAAAGAAACCAGTTAACCTGTTCAGACTAGCTGCTTTATCACCATGTTTTGTAAATGTTACCGAATTCTTCTGTCCTTGGTAAGTATGAAAAAAAAAAAACCAGTTAACCGTTCAGCTTGATCACCAAACTGCTATGACCGTGGCATGTATATGACGAAAGCGCTAGAACAGTGGGAACTATAGACAGAAAGGTCAGAACGTTTATTAGGCAATAGTGAGGAGTGCCGCAAGGAATTTCAGACACTTCACTGTACTTGGGAGACAACAATGCCCGCACCTCCTTTGAAATCAGTTGTGAAATAATGCAACACTATGACGGCAAGACACGGTTCTTCGGAAGGATATTTTGGACGGTTGAGCACACTCAAATGTAGAAGCAGGTAGAAACAGAACAAAGCTACAGGAACTGTCCGATTAAAGCCTAAAGTTAACGGAAGTTACAGGATAACAGTAGACGGAATTTCCCTATGTGGCACCCGCTGATGGTTTAAAGTATCAAACAATTAAAGTATAGATAGTGTCACATAATTGGGTTCGCTTTCTTTTCCTCTCTTGCAGTATTGTTATTTTAGAGTCATTGTTTGCACTTCTTCTCCTTAATAATTCGTCGTGTCTATTTACCTGACCATCTGTCGTGAAACGAGTGTAAGCCACTACTTGGTTAATCACTATGTCGAAATACAGATTTGCTTCAACCAATCAACTTGCACCGTTCACCAGTCTCTGAGACAGAATAAATTATACTGTTCACGCAGTTCACGCAAGATGGCGGCTAGAAACTGAATAAAATTAGGCTGTATGAGCAAAAGACCAAACCGGAGGAAACCAATCAACTTGCTCCGCCAGGAACCAACCGAAAGCTTTCCTTAAGTATTTACCGGCCTATATAATCGGGCGGATTTTATGCTAAAACACGCAACCCCGAACTTGACGCCAGAGATACCGACTGACTGAAGAGGAAGAACCTGTCACTGTGATTTATTGCTTACCTGAGGGCATCGACCTGCAACCTACTTCACTAAGTCGCGTCAAAACCTGGCCAGTTTAAAATCTTAGGAGGGTAAATATATTTACGATAACCGTTGGTATTTGTTGTGTGTCATTTATACTACCTATCAGGTTACTGATTGTATCTTGGGGGAATTAAGTATAATGATTGTATTTCCTATTATGATTGAATAGACGAAGACTTATAGGACTCATACTTCAATCTATTGTCTCCTATAACTCAATCTATTGTCTCAGATAAGACCAACTGCAATATAACCAAAACAGTCCTTGTTAGGACTCAATCTATTGTCTCATCTAACTCCGACTGCAAATATAACCATAACAGTCCTTGTTAGGACTCAATCTATTGTCAGTCTATAACTTCAATCTATTGTCTCAGATAAGACCAACTGCAATATAACCAAAACAGTCCTTGTCAGGACTCCATCTATTGTCGCATCTAACTCCAATCTATTGTCTCCTATAACTCCCACCTGATATATCACCAAACAGTCCTCGTCTCATATACTCCTATCATAAGAACATAACAATATTGTTAGGATATATGTTACCAGCTAGTATAGCACTTGACAGAGAGGACGTGGTATAGTATAGGGGGAAGGACATTGTTGTATCACACCTAGGTGTACATATTATTGGATTTATTCATGTATTGATTTATATTATGGGATGTATTAATGTATTAAATGTATTCATGTATTGAATCTATATTATTGAATGTATCCATGCATTAGTTTATCAGAAAGAATGCTTTGCAAGTAGACACATGTCTTGTCTCGCTATTGCTAAATCATACTGAGCCATGTTGTCATTCATCCTACATGCATACATCTGAGACACGCTCATTTCACTCACACTAGAAATAGGTGGGCTTGAGGACAGAAATTAGCCCCTATTTTTGCTTTGTTACAGGTTCATTTGTGTCCTAAAAACTGAGGTCGTATGTTCGAGTCAATCCCGCTGCCTGGAACCCCGCAGGAGCATAGAGGTTGACCAGACTCTACATCTTTGGTCCCCCTCAGTCTTGGGTGGGCTAAAGTAACGAACCTCAGCAGGAGTTGTGTGAAGCAAACTACGGAGAACAGAACTGTTTAAGAGAGATGAGTACACATTAGTACCATTTCTGTCAGCATTGTGAGCATAGAAACTGTCAGTGATGAGAAAGTGAAATTAGCATAGCAAGAGACAAAAATAACAACATAGCTGATAAGTGTTATATCCTTAATTAACAGCACAGCTGATATAATTTGTGTTCCTATAATTGGAAAACTTGTTGTAATATTTATTTACATATAAATATATATATATATAAATATAATATATATATATATATATATATATATATATATATATATATATATATATATATATATATATATATATATATATATATATATATATATATATATATATATATATATATTTATTTACATATAAATATATATATATAAATATAAATATTTGTAAATCACATGTAAACTTACAATTCCATTACATTCCATTTTTTTTTTCAACATTCACCCTTCAGCACAAGAGTAGATAGTGTATATACTAAATAAATACTTAGGAAATTGTATTTGAACGACTTGTCAATTTTATCATTGTTAAGTAAAATATGTTTCCTGGTTTTGTTGAATATCACAGTTAGTTACACAGCGGAGGTGGCACTTTATGTCGGTCTCCTCTCTACTATTGTTTCGAGATCAGATCATTCACAGCCGTAACTAAGTTGTGATACCAGTAGTTCTCTCAGACACTGGGACTTCACCATTTTCTGCAGAAATTCTATTTCTGTAATTGTCAGTACTATACTGATCTTAGAGCCAAAATAAAACCTCTCGCCACACTGGGGGCTCGTTCCTGGGATATTTCTGTATATCTTGAGCCATACTTAGTCTATTCATCTATCTACACTCTATCTTGTGCCACCCATAGGTAACATAAGAAAATAAATTTTATTTTGAGAAAATCATTATAGGATTTTTTTTTATAAAATTATTTTCGTAGGAGGAGTACCATTTAGTACTCAGTAAATAGTTGATGCTCACAAAGTTGCACGGAAATTTATTTGTTCATTTAAATTAATTAAGTTTAATTAAAATATTTGGTTATAGTAACTATACATACCCTCTCTAAGTAACGCCATGGCTGATCTAGTGAAGTTCAGGACTGCGATCATGCAGATGGGTAAGGAATTAAATTTGACAGGTGATGCTCTCACTCAGTATGTCACAACAGAAGTGGACAAACACATGGATAGGGAAGAAAGAAAGTTGCAATTAGAGGCAAGAAAAGACTGGCTGATAGAGAAGCAAAAGACTGGAAGCTGAAAAGAAAAGCCAAAAGACTGGAAGCTGAGAGAGAAGCCAAAAGACTGGAAGCTCAGAGAGAAGACAAAAGACTGGAAGCTGATGTATCTCCACAATACTGAAAACAAAAAATTGAAGCCAAGAAATGGGAGGCTGAAAATGAGGCAAAGAAAATTGAAGCTGAGGAAAGGAAATTACAAGCAGAGAGAGACCATCAGTTAAGATTAAAAGAGCTTGAAATTCAGGCAAATACTGGCAATAATGGTGGTAGCTCACCTCACTCTGAGAGTAGCTCCAGCCAGAGCACCTCAAGTGGGGCCATGAATTTTCATCTGGACCCATTTGTTGAGAAAGAAGACGCCATTGAGTCGTACCTGGATAGATACGAAAGACTAGCCACTACCTATGGCTTAGTGAAAGAAAAATGGAGTCTTAAACTATCTCAGGGATTGAGAGGTGTAGCCTACGATGTATATTTGAAGCTCTCAAGAGATGACCAGGAAGATTATGAAATCCTGAAGCAGGCACTGCTTGTGAGATATGAAAAGAACTCAGAATCATATAGAAAGAAATTCCGAACAGCTAAACTTCTTCCAGGAGAAAACTATCACCAATTCTCTGCTAGATTGGAAACCTATTTGGAAAAATGGAGTAGTTTAGGAAAGTGTCAGGATCTGAAAGAAATGATAATGATGGAGCAAGTGAAAGAGTCCATGCCTCAAGAAATGAGGAAGTTTATCATGGAACAAGGAGCAGAGAGATTGGAAGATATTGTAACTGTTGCTGAGAGATATCAAGCAGCTCAGGCAGAATTATTAGGAAATAAGAAGAAGCAGGGTGAAAACTTCAAATCATCACAAAACTATACCAAATATGAACAAAAGGACCATACCACAAGGAACAAACAAAGATTTGACCAAAAGGACAAAAACCCTCTAAGATCGGATAAGACACCTTACCGGAAGGAAGGAAAGTGGTGTAAAACTTGTCTAATGAGTAACCACAATACTGCGGACTGCAGAAGGAAGAATCCTCCTCATCATGCTGCATGTCTTACAACAGGGAATCAGGGAAGGAAGGAAATGGCAGTAAGTCAGAAAGACTTCCATCATCCCCCTGTCTGTGAGGAAGTGACCGTGAATGGCACTCAAGTACTGTGTTTATATGACACAGGATTGGACTTTGATTCAGTTGTGTGCTCTTCTCTAGTGAGTCCTGACCAGATAACCACAGAAACAGTGGAAATCAGAGGACCAATCAAGGGAGCAAGAACCATGACACTACCCATAGCTCGAATCAACATAAGATCTCGCTATGTGGAAGGAGAAATCAAAGCAGCAGTGATGGACGACCCTATTTACCCTTTGATTTTGGGGTGTAGGTATGTTTTCCTTGGAGAACCTATAAAACCCGTAGTTATGGCAACAGTCCAGACCAGGGAAAGCTCCAGGAAAATGGAGGAGAATCCTATCAATACTCATCCAGAAGAGATGAAAAAGTGAAGCCTTGTTTTGGCAAATTGCCTAAAGCACATAACCCTCCAGAGAAAGGAGACTTGTATATGAAGAATGGCCTACTATACAGAAAAGTTGGAACAGGACCTAAAGGGCATGGACAGCTTGTAGTGCCAAAATCTTACAGGGAGAAGGTTATGACGCTAGGACATGCTATACCCTTCAGTGGACATATGGGAATAGGGCCACTGGACAAAGGATAGCTGTTACGTGCAGTCTTTGATATCTTACAATATTATACATAGGTAATTTTTTAGTGCTTAAGGGAAAGTCATTATTGAGTTACTTCCCTTGAACTCCGCGGATAAATACATTTTACTGCGATTTATTCGTTGTTTGGGTAATAATAGATTGTTCTTGCTTCAGAATATCTATGGCCTGAATTTATGTGTATTGTTTGTCTGAGTAGGACAAGTCTGTCTTATATCTGTATATCTTTACATATCTAAGTCGAACTATATGTTCTGTTGTCTCTAGAGAGGTCAAAGGCTATTCGGCGGATGTGTCGCTTGAGTGGTGTGATTTGGCTTCGTCCTGATAGGGACTGTGTGTGTTTTGCTATGTCGGCTTGATGCCTTGAAAAAGTGATCTCAGTGGTTTTGGGGAAAGTGATAGTCGTCTAGACCTATCGTGTATGCTTTACCCCAGTGTTTATTCATCTTGCCAAGGAATGGCAGTTTCATATTCCCTCTACCAAGGTAATCAAAGATACTCTTATGAACTCTCGATCGAAGCCACCATTGTCGATAATTACGATTGAATGTTTAAGAGAATATATTTGACTCGATGAAAAACGACTTCGATTCCTAGCAGCACTATATTCTGTAGAATGCAGTCTATTGTTCATGACCAAATCTACAGAGCAACGAAATGTTGTATGAATGACTAACTTTAGAACAGATTCATTATCTGTATTCAAACGTGAGTGACAGTTCACGAGTGGAGCCATCTTGGAACCAAAACATGTAGGACTTTCAAGAAGAGAAAAGGGATGCCCGTATTATCGCTTGATCAGTCCAGAGATCACTGCTACACATGAGAACCCATTGTTAGCGGTTCAATATTATTATATGGAAAAATATGTGCTGAACATTATGTTGAAGAATCGTTGCTAAACGAGATTAGGTTTAGAAGTCATCTGAAATATTGTTTACAAGCTGACGTGCTCAGTCAGTGACGTCAGATGATATATGTATGGGCGATACTGAGTGCTTGGCTATTGACAGTCCATTATACCATTATTCTACATGAGTGCCATGTAACATTGCAAGACCATTTGTCCACTGTACTATGATGTATTATGGCAACCTGTGATTTGTCACTATCTGTGCTGTCGAGTGTGTACGTCCAATTAAACTTTAGAAAAGGTACACAGTCGTTGGTGTCGATGACTTCCGGTCATACATGAGTGTGAGAAGAGAACATTTGTCAACAACACGAACCCTTATCATCATTCGCACATTATACACTCCATCCATGTCTACACAACACTGCGTAGGTCAAGTTGACATTCCATACACTACAGTGGGGCAGGCAACACCATAGGGATCTTGTCAACTGATGATGATGATAGACGCCTGTCTTCCCGCCTAGGAGTGTTCTGGTGTACTTTATCAACATATATTATATCCAACTAAATATCAACTTTATCAACTGGTGGACCAGCTTTCTGGGTTTGACCTCGCAGAAATTCAGAAGTCAACAGATTACCGATACCAGACCGTTTCCTGTGGCTGATACGACACACTTGCAGTATTGGTTTGCTCTTTGTCAACGCTTCGTCACGTGACCTGTCAAGTGAATGCAGTATGTAGGTCAGCGTTGTTGACATTTTTTACATTAGACATTATAGAGTTTCACAGAACAGTTGGATCAATTCTTGTCAGTGTTAACAGAAAGACAGTATTTGTGAACTAAGAAGTCCTGGTTTCATCGATGGATCTTCTTGTTTGCCATATATGAACTTTAATATTTAAGGCCAGAATGTTTAATTGAATAAAGTGGCAGTTTGTTTGTTTTCATGAAAAATAACTTTGCCATTACTGTAAGACTGAGCCTATTTTGCAACACATACTATCATACACATAATTTATATATATTTATGTTTACATGTTATTTTTTTGTATAGTATGTTAGTTTCTATGTCAGCGGGTTGTGTTTAAGGTTGGGCGGCGTCCTCACAACAGAGTATCCCACGTCATAGAGGGTCCGTTGTGGGCGTTTTCTATAGGTGCAATTTTCTTGATTGAAAATTTGCTGCGACAACTGTTGCTTTTGTGTTAGCTGTGAAGTCTGTAATTATTGTTATTTTTGTAATATTTCTTTGTTCTTTAGTTTTGTTTTGATTTGTTTGTAATTTGTTGGTCTAACCTTTTCTATCTTTCAGTTCTATTCATAATTTATATTCATATATTGTGACGTCATTTGTGTTGTTATTCTTTGCAGATTCAGTGATTATCTTCATTGATTTCCCTATTTGATTTATTTTGATTTCTGCAAACGTTCTTGTATTGTCAGTCCTATTTGTACTTTATGTATTCTGTTGGTTGACATATGTTTTATATGGGTATATTTCATAAGACACAATTGCCTGTGCACTGCACTTGGATTATGGTATAGACCAGTACCTGATTATTATTACTATTATACAAGACCTTATTAAAGGCTTGTGACCCACAGATATTGGGATAGTATACTGATTAATCAGGTCATTGAGAACTTGGGGTATTATTATTGATTCAGGTGATTAGTATTATTGTTAGGCATCATGTCTACTTTAGATTATTTCATTACACAAGGGAAAGCTCTTGATAAGACTGGTCAACAATTAGAACAATGGGCAGTTGCTCAATATGACAAAGCATTAGCTGCAGAAGAGAAAAGATTAGCTGCAGAAGAGAAAAGATTAGCTGCAGAAGAAAGAAAAGCTATGGCGGAAGAGAAAAGATTAGAAAAAGAAGCTGAGGCTGCTGCTGAACAAAAGAAATTGCAGATGCAGGTAGAGGAAAGGAGATTTGAAGCTGAACAAAAAAAATTGGAAAGAGAAGCTGCGGCTGAACAAAAAAGATTAGACAGTGAAGCTGAACAAAAAAGATTAGACAGGGAAGCTGAACAAAAAAAATTGGAAAGGGAAGCTGCGGCTGAACAAAAAAGATTAGACAGTGAAGCTGAACAAAAAAAATTGGAAAGAGAAGCTGCGGCTGAACAAAAAAGATTAGACAGGGAGGCTGAACAAAAAAGATTAGATGCTGAAGAGAAAAAAGCAATAAGAGAACATGAATTTGAGTTGGAGAAATTGAGATTGACAAGTATGAGTAATGTTAATCAGGCATCTAGTGGTAATGGTAAACCTTCTACTTACAAGGTTAAGGTTCCACCGTTCAATCAGTCCAGTGACGATATTACATTCTGGCTGGATAGATTTGAACGTTCTTGTCGTACACATAATGTGGATAAATCACAATACGCTAATCAATTATCAGAAAACTTGAAAGGTGAATCTTTGACTAGATTATGCCTTGTAGGAGAAGCAGATAAGGATAATTATGATGTCATTAGGGCGGCTTTGATAAAAAAATATCAGCTAAGTGAGGAAGGCTATCGCCTTTTATTTAAGACGATGGTACCTGAGACGGGGGTAGATTCTCAGAATTCACTGCAAAGGCACGTCTCACAGTTGATCGTTGGATTGAGCTTTCCAAAACAGAAAAAAACGTATGAAGGACTTATGGATTTGTTGCTCAGAGATAAGATTATGTCATGTGTGAACAAACCTTTCCTTGAATTTATACATGAGCGTAAACCTAAATCTCTAAAAGAAATGGAAGAATATTGTTCCCAATATGTCACTGCACACCCCGACGTGACTTTTGGCAACACTAAGATTAAGGAGAGTATGCCAGTTGCTTCAGCAACACCATACAATCCCAATTATTCACACAGATTTCAGGGACCTCAAAACAGATTTGATAAAAAAGGTAACCATAATAGTTATCAAAACCAAGGTAACCAATCATTTCAGGGTTCTTCTTCAAAGAACTGGAGACGACCTGATAGCTCTCGACACAGGGGTGGTCATAATTATAGGAATTTCCGTAGAGGAAGTAATTATAGAAACTATCAGGGTTATCCGTCTTGGAGTCAACAAGATCATAATTACAGAGATACTCATTATAATGAATATGATAATGGTAACCAAGGGAACTATGACTCAAACCCAAATAGGGGTTACAATAGAGGTAACAATAACTACAGAGGTGATAATAACCGAGGTAGATCTCAATACAAAAGACATAAACCACATTTTCAGGCAAACTCTGCACAACAAGAGTCCCATGAAGCCTATAAACAGAGTAAAGATAATAATGATGCTAGTAATATGGCATGTGCCGCTTTTGATTTTGGGAGAGCATCTCAGTGCCCCCAATGCAAAACGTTATTTGAGCCAACCACAGTGACTACTTTAAGCTGTGGCCATCCTCTTCCTGCTCTTCCAGCATCAGTCGCGCATGATGGAAGAGGTTCTCTTGTCTTACATAAGGGTCTAGTGAATAACAATCCAGTCTCTGTGCTATTTGATTCTGGATGCACCACAATTGGTGTTAGGCAGTCACTCGTAGATCCTTCCCGTGCCACTGGACAAGTAGTCAAATGTGTAACATTTGGCGGCACATTAGAGAAATACTCTACCGCTATCATTAGGATTGCTACTCCTTTCTTTACAGGAGATGTACACGCATGTCTTCTTCCGAATCCGATCGCTGACCTCATCATCGGTCGCATTCATGGAGTCAAGGAATGCACTCCGCAACAAATTTCCACGTGGGAAAGGCAAAACATGCAGATTGCTAACGCTGTAGTCACTAGAGCTCAGGCTCTTAATGTGCCTCAAACTTCATCTACTGAAGATAATGAAGTGCATAACCAAGATAATCCCTTGGTAATTTCTCGTGACTCGTTTATAAAACAGCAAGAAGATGATCCCACTCTGAAGAAATTCTTCATTCTTGCAACTATAGGTGATCCGAATAAAGACACAAGTCGTAAATCGTGGATTACAAAGAAGAATGGCGTACTTGTACGTATGGTTCAAGACTCCATTACGTCAAGTCATTCTCAAATCCTGGTTCCCAAGAATTTGAGAGTTAAAATTTTGCAGCACGCTCACGACTCTCAGTGTGCTGGACACATGGGTTTTTTCCCGTACTAAGTCAAGAGTCCTTGCGGCTTTCTTTTGGCCATTGGTAAACAAGGACATACGGATTTATTGTCGATCTTGTAAAGTATGTCAGGAAGTTAAATCCAAAGGTCCACGGCATGCTGCACCCATTCAGGCGGCGGACATTCCTATTCGGCCGTTTCAAAAAATGGCCATAGACATTATTGGTCCATTTAAGATCAAGTCTGCCAGAGGACATCAGTTTATCTTGACGTGTGTTGATATGTGCACACGTTGGCCAGAGGCTATTCCTCTGAAGAGCATTACTACTGCTGATATTGCAGATGCTCTTTGGCTTATATTTTCTCGTCTGGGGTTCCCCGGAGAGATATTGTCAGACCATGGCACCCAACTAATATCAGATACCATGTCTCAAGTAATGTCTACCCTGCAGATAGATAGATCTTTAAGTAGTATCTACCATCCAATGTCTAATGGTATGGTCGAACGCCTTAATAGAACACTTAAAAACTTACTGGGGAAGATAACTGAGGATCATCCTCAAGACTGGGACAGAGTTTTACCTGCGGCCCTCTCTTCGCTTACAGAGAGGTACCCAATGAACATACGGGATTTTCTCCCTTTGAACTCGTCTTTGGCGCGCGTCCGCGTGGCCCTATGTCGTTGCTTCACGATCTCATAACATCTGACAATATTGACGATGACACAAAGTCATCCTACGAATATGTCATCGCGTTGAGACAAAAGATTATCGAAGCATGCAAATTAGCAACTTCTTCTTCTGAATTTGCGAAACAGAAGGCAAGGCAATTTGCCAATAAGAAGAGATGCTTACGACAACTTTGTCCTGGTGACAAAGCATTTGTATTACTACCTTGTAGGGAAAACAGATTACTTATTTCTTGGAAAGGTCCGTACGATATAATATCAAAAATTTCCGATGTCGACTATATTGTCGATATTGATGGGAAGCATAAAACCTTCCACATCAATATGCTTACTGAATTCCATGAACGTCCGGATTATTTGCAACCCATTTTCCAAGCAACGGACAATTCTCCAGTACCCTCCAGTACCACATGGTCATTACTCATCACTGTCCGTGATACAGGATGAGGAAACAAGTTTTTCAGATGTAAATCTTCCTCTTCCAATGATCCCACTTCATTCCAGTGAATCATGGAAGAACGTTACTGTCTCTCCTGATTTGTCTCTAGGAGAACAGCGACAAGTTTCAACTATGTTGCAAACATTTCAGGATGTACTCACTGACATCCCTGGACAAACTAATGTCATTCAACATGACATTGTTCTAACTGACCATACTCCTATTAGGGTTAGACCTTATCCTATACCTATACATTTTCAAGCACAGGTCGAGAAAGAGTTGGATGAGATGATAGATTTGAAAATAATCGAACCATCCACCTCTGCATATTCTTCGCCGATGGTTATTGTGCGTAAAAAAGACAATAACATACGTCTTTGCGTTGACTATCGAAAATTGAATCAAGTAACGAAGTTCGATGCCGAACCTATGCCTTTACTGGAAGAGCTACTTACTCGACTCTCCAAATCTCATTTTTTCACTAAACTTGATTTGTCTAAAGGATATTGGCAAGTTCCTTTATCTGAACGCGCCAAACCTCTCACGGCTTTTTCAACACCTAGAGGTTTGTTCCAATGGAATTTTATGCCTTTCGGTCTTATGAACGCACCAGCTACGTTCGTACGCATGATGCGCCGAATCCTATCTTATCGGTCAGATGTCATTGCATATCTAGACGACATCTGTCTTTTCAGCGATACTTGGGAAGATCACTATTCAGGGTTAGATGAATTGCTGTCTACTTTGCGTGAGCACAACCTGACAGCGAAACCCTCTAAAGCCTATATTGGTTTTAGCGAAATTTCTTTCCTAGGCCACCGAGTTGGTCATGGTTTCCTAAAGACAGAGGACCATAATACTAGTAAGATACTTAACATCTCAATCCCTAAGACTAAAAAAACAGGTGAGAAGTCTGTTAGGTCTTATTCAATTTTATGGCAGATTCATTCAGAATCTATCCTCTATCATGGCACCTCTCTCAACACTTCTAAAGAAAGGTTCGCCTAATGTGGTCCACTGGTCTCAGGAATGCCAATGCTCTCTGGATAAGATTAAAAACACTGTTTTCAACACCACCTATTTTAGTGCTACCCACTAAAGATAAGACATTCGTTCTTCGTAGTGACGCTTCATCCACTGGGATTGGAGCGGCACTAATGCAAGAGTACTCTGGAACTCTGCATCCTGTAATGTATATTTCCAGAAAACTTAATGCGGCAGAAAGGAATTATTCGGTTTTAGACCGTGAGCTATTAGCTATGGTTTGGTCGATCCTCAAACTACAGAGATTCCTTCTAGGCGCACATTTCATAGTAGAAACAGACCAAAAAGCTCTTACTGCTATACAGAGTAAGAATTTGAAGAGCTCGAGGTCTACTCGATATGCAATTGCTCTTCAACCTTTTCATTTCTCTGTGCGAGCTATTCGGGGATCAGATAATGTGATGGCAGACATTCTGTCAAGATGCCCACATGATTCCACATAACTATTAGGGCTTAGACTTCTTGATATGTCTAGTTCTATAGTAGTTCCTTTTCTATATCATGATAGATACACATTTGTAATTTAATAATATAATGATTGTATCACTACATAGCGGTTCATGTATGTTTATTCACCGCTGTGCTTTGATGATTTTTTCTTCATAAATCATAAATTTAAGATATCTAATACGAAATGATGATATGAATTTTTTAGGCATTGTGTAATTGCCAGAATTGTATTATACTTTGATGACACCTTCCTGGAAAAATATACTTGTAGAGAAATAATTTCTCTCAGTTTATGAGACACATTCTCACCAGTCGCTCCATAAGTCGACTTAGCCTCATATTAGGCGTTATATAGGTATTCCTGATATTTTCATCTGCGCATTATTAATTTTTTTAGTGCTTAAGGGAAAGTCATTATTGAGTTACTTCCCTTGAACTCCGCGGATAAATACATTTTACTGCGATTTATTCGTTGTTTGGGTAATAATAGATTGTTCTTGCTTCAGAATATCTATGGCCTGAATTTATGTGTATTGTTTGTCTGAGTAGGACAAGTCTGTCTTATATCTGTATATCTTTACATATCTAAGTCGAACTATATGTTCTGTTGTCTCTAGAGAGGTCAAAGGCTATTCGGCGGATGTGTCGCTAGAGTGTGGTGTGATTTGGCTTCGTCCTGATAGGGACTGTGTGTGTTTTCCATTTTCGATAGTTACGATTTGAATGTCTAAGAGAATATATTTGACTCGATGAAAACGACTTCGATTCCTAGCAGCACTATATCCTGTAGATTGCAGTCAATTGTTCATGATCAAATCTACAGAGCAATGAAATGTTTTATGAATGACTAACTTTAGGACAGATTCATTATCTGTATCCAAACGTGAGTGACAGCTCACGAGTGAAGCCATCTTGGAACCAAAACATGTAGTGACTTTCAAGAAGAGAAAAGGGATGCCCGTATTATCGCTTGTTTAGTCCAGAGATCACTGCTACACATGAGAACCCGTTATTAGCGGTTCAATATTATTATATGGAAAAATATGTGCTGAACATTATGTTGAAGAATCGTCGCTAGACGAGATTAGGTTTAGAAGCCATCTGAAATATTGTTTATAAGCTGACGTGCTCAGTCAGTGAAGTCAGATGATATATGTATGGGCGATACTGAGTGCTTGGCTACTGACAGTCCATTATACATTTATTCTACATGAGTGCCCATGTAACATTGCAAGACCATTTATCCACTGTACTATGATGTATTATGGCAACCTGTGATTTGTCACTATCTGTGCTGTCGAGTGTGTACGTCCAATTAAACTTTAGAAAAGGTACACAGTCGTTGGTGTCGATGACTTCCAGCCATACATGAGTGTGAGAAAAGAACATTTTTTGTCAACACCACGAACCTTTATCATCATTCGCACATTATACACTCAATCCATGTCTACACACCACTGCGCAGGTCAAGTTGACATTCCATACACTACAGTGGAGCAAACAACACCATAGAGATCTTATCAACTGATGATGATGATGATGTCTGCTTCCATCCACTTATATCTATCTTTTGGTGGATATCATTAACGGGAATAAAAAAATCCAACATATAGCAACCTTATCATTATGGCAACAGTCCAGACCAGGGAAAGCTCCAGGAAAATGGAGGAGAATCCTATCAATACTCATCCAGAAGAGATGAAAAAGGCTCAAGCAGCAACAGCACATAGCCTTGGATGCCTAAAGCACATAACCCTCCAGAGAAAGGAGACTTGTATATGAAGAATGGCCTACTATACAGAAAAGCTGGAACAGGACCTAAAGGGCATGGACAGCTTGTAGTGCCAAAATCTTATAGGGAGAAGGTTATGACGCAACATGCTATTACCCTTCCAGTGAAACATATGGGAAAGGGCCACTTTATCAAAGGATAGCCTGTCACTACTTCTGGCCAGAATTTACAGAGGACATAAAAAGATATGTAAAAACCTCCAGAATGCATAAAAGCCAAAGAGTAAGCTGTTCCAGAATGCATAAA
The DNA here is from genome assembly GCA_024509875.1 of Oreohelix idahoensis. NCBI lineage: Eukaryota > Metazoa > Mollusca > Gastropoda > Stylommatophora > Oreohelicidae > Oreohelix > Oreohelix idahoensis. The sequence continues at coordinate 441,842 of JAMPIV010006512.1, forward strand.
AGAGTAAAGTTAAGCATAGGACTGCACCAGCAACACTGGGAGAAATGCCTATTATGGGAACCCCTTTTGAACGTGTTGCAGTAGATATTGTTGGACCCCTCACTAGGACCAAGAAGAGAAATGCTTACATCTTAACCTTGGTTGATACTTGCTCTATGTGGGGAGAAGCAGTGGCCATGTCAGCTATAGATTCAAAGCACGTGGCAGAGGCCCTGTTGACAATATTTACCCGATTAGGTTTCCCGCATCAGATATTGACTGACAATGGGTCTCAGTTTAAGGGAAAGCTAACACAAGAAGTATTCAGGATATTTCAAGCCAGGCACTATCATTGTAATCCCTACCATGCCCAAGGGAACGGTCAGGTAGAGCGGTTCAATGGTACGCTAATTTCAATCCTTAGAAAGCTGGCGAGTGAAAAACCTGATACTTGGGATACATACTTACCCGCTGCACTATTTGCATATAGGGAAGTACCCCATAATTCAACTGGATTGGCTCCAGCTACATTGTTGTTTGGAAGACCAATAAAAGGTCCACTGGAAGCATTGCTGCGGACATGGACTGATGAAAAGGCATATGAAACAGTGACTTCCTCATACCAGTACGTCAACGAGTTGACATCTCGATTGAAAGCAGGTTGGAAACTGGCCAATGATAACTTAAGACAGGCCAGGAGGAAGCATGCTGCCTACTACAAAAAAAAAGCAAAGGATAGGGAACTGGAGGTGGGTGAAAAGGTGTTATTACTGTTGCCAAGCAGCAATAATAAATTGCAGATTGGATGGCAGGGACCCTATGTCATACTGGAGAAACTTTCCAGGACCAATTATAAGATTGACAAGAAAGGAAAGGAGAAGGTATATCATGTCAATCTTCTTAAAAAAATACTATGACAAGGAATCATCAGAAGTGGCACATATCATGACCCTAGCCATTGCAACAGAAATGCACGGTGAACCACTTCACTCTATGGAGTATCCACTCACAACTACAAAGGATTATGTTCAAGTAAATATTAGTGAACATTTAACTCCAGAGCAGAAGAAGAGGGTTCAGAAAGTGTTGGAAACCCATGCTGATGTGCTCACAGATAAGCCAGGTCGTACGAATCTGTTAGAGTACGACATGAAGGTTACCGACCCTACCCCAGTATGCATGAGAACATACCCTATACCCTATGCGAAAGCCCAAGCACTAAGGGAGGAAGTTGATTATCTGTTGAAGGAGAAAATTATCTCGAAGTCAGACTCTCCCTATAGCTCAAGTGTGGTGCTATTGAGAAAACCGAGTGGTGAACACAGGTTATGTATTGACTACCGGAAGCTTAATGCGATCACAGAATCTCAGGTGGACCCATTACCTGACACCAACCAGCTGTTCTCTACACTGAGTAAGGCTAGGTATTTATCGAAGGTAGATCTAAGCAAGGGATACTACCAAATACCAGTGAAACCAGAAGTTAGGAAAATGCTGGCATTTAGTACATCGGACGGACACTACGAGTTTAATGTACTACCCTTTGGGCTGAAAAATGCTCCCAGTATCTTTTCAAGAATGATGAGGAAATTATTGGAACCTCTACAAAATCCCCATATCACTAACTTTATGGATGACATTCTTGTTGCTACAAACACATTTGAAGAGCATATAGTAGCGCTCTCCATGTTGTTTGACAGACTGAGAGCCACTGGATTGACTGCACGTCCAACCAAGTGCTATATCGGTTGTAAGGAATTGGAATTCTTAGGTCACACTATTTCTACAGGTCATATGTCTCCTGACCCAAAGAATATAGAGAAGTTAAAGAAGGCACCCAGACCTCAAACGAAGAAAGATGTGAGATCATTCGTGTCTTTATGTGGGTTCTATCAGAAGTACATACCCCACTTTAACTCTCTGTGTGCACCATTAACTAACTTAACTAAGAAAGGACAGCCTGACAAAATCCAATGGAATGCTGATTGTGAAAAAGCTTACACAGAGCTAAAAGAAAAACTCACCAGCAAACCCATCCTTACACTACCCGATATCACACAGGAATTTGTATTAAGGACGGACGATAGCAGTATAGGGATTGGTGCAACTCTCTTGCAGAAATCAAAAGCCCAGCCGGAGGAACTTTTACCAGTCGCCTACGCCAGTAGGAAGCTGAATGCAGCTGAGTTGAACTACTCGACCATAGAGAAAGAATGTTTAGCTCTAATTTGGTCCCATCAACAAATTTTCACCTTATCTGTATGGGACACACTTCATTGTCCAAAGCGATCATCAACCTTTAACATTCTTGGCTGCATCTAAAAAGCTAAATTCGAGATTATTAAGGTGGAGTCTGCTTCTGGCGCCTTATTCCTTTACCGTGAATTACATTCCGGGAAGAGACAATGTAGGAGCTGATTTTTTTAAGTCGACACCCTAGTACTCTGGAAGGACAGACGCAAAAGGATTAACCACAGCAGGGGTTTACACGTCAGCTATGACAAGTCACAGCTAGGAAAGGAGGGGGCTATGTCGTGAAACGAAGTGTAACCCACTACTTTGTTAATCACTATGTCGAGATACAGATTTGCTTCAACCAATCAACTTGCACCGTTCACCAGTCTCTGAGACAGAATAAATTATACTGTTCACGCAAGATGGCGGCTAGAAACTGAATAAAATTAGGCTGTATGAGCAAAAGACCAAACCGGAGGAAACCAATCAACTTGCTCCGCCAGGAACCAACCGAAAGCTTTCCTTAAGTATTTACCGGCCTATATAATCGGGCGGATTTTATGCTAAAACACGCAACCCCGAACTTGACGCCAGAGATACCGACTGACTGAAGAGGAAGAACCTGTCACTGTGATTTATTGCTTACCTGAGGGCATCGACCTGCAACCTACTTCACTAAGTCGCGTCAAAACCTGGCCAGTTTAAAATTTTAGGAGGTAAATATATTTTACGATAACCGTTGGTATTTGTTGTGTGTCATTTATACTACCTATCAGGTTACTGATTGTATCTTGGGGGAATTAAGTATAATGATTGTATTTCCTATTATGATTGAATAGACGAAGACTAATAGGACTCATACTTCAATCTATTGTCTCCTATAACTCAATCTATTGTCTCAGATAAGACCAACTGCAATATAACCAAAACAGTCCTTGTTAGGACTCAATCTATTGTCTCATCTAACTCCGACTGCAAATATAACCATAACAGTCCTTGTTAGGACTCAATCGATTGTCCGTCTCTAACTTCCATCTATTGTCTCAGATAAGACCAACTGCAATATAACCAAAACAGTCCTTGTCAGGACTCCATCTATTGTCGCATCTAACTCCAATCTATTGTCTCCTATAACTCCCACCTGATATATCACCAAACAGTCCTCGTCTCATATACTCCTATCATAAGAGAACATAACAATATTGTTAGGATATATGTTACCAGCTAGTATAGCACTTGACAGAGAGGGACGTGGTATAGTATAGGGGGAAGGACATTGTTGTATCACACCTAGGGTGTACATATTATTGGATTTTATTCATGTTATGATGATTAATATTATGGGATGTATTAATGTATTTAATGTATTCATGTATTGAATCTATATTATTGAATGTATCCATGCATTAGTTTATCAGAAAGAATGCTTTGCAAGTAGACACCTGTCTTGTCTCGCTATTGCTAAATCATACTGAGTCCATGTTGTCATTCATCCTACATGCATACATCTGAGACACGCTCATTTCACTCACACTAGAAATAGGTGGGCTTGAGGACAGAAATTAGCCCCTATTTTTGCTTTGTTACAGGTTATTTGTGTCCTAAAAACTGAGGTCGTATGTTCGAGTCAATACCCGCTGCCTGGAACCCCGCAGGAGCATAGAGGTTTGACAAGACTCTACATCTTTGGTCCCCCTCAGTCTTGGGTGGGCTAAAGTAACGAACCTCAGCAGGAGTTGTGTGAAGCAAACTACGGAGAACAGAACTTGTTTAAGAGAATGAGTACACATTAGTACCCATTTCTAGTCAGCATTGTGAGCATAGAAACTGTCAGTGATGAGAAAGTGAAATTAGCATAGCAAGAGACAAAAATAACAACATAGCTGATAAGTGTTATATCCTTAATTAGCAGCACAGCTGATATAATTTTTGTTCCTATAATTGGAAAACTTGTTGTAATATTTATTTACATATCTTATAAATATATATATATATATATATATATATATATTATATATAATATATATATATATTTATATATAAATATATATATATATATATTTGTAAACGTCACATGTAAAACTTACAAATTCATTACATTCCATTTTTCAACATTCACCTTCAGCACAAGAGTAGATAGTGTATATACTAAATAAATACTTAGGAAATTGTATTTGAACGACTTGTCAATTTTATCATTGTTAAGTAAAATATGTTTCCTGGTTTTGTTGAATATCACAGTTAGTTACACAGCGGAGGTGGCACTTTATGTCGGTCTCCTCTCTACTATTGTTTCGAGATCAGATCATTCACAGCCGTAACTAAGTTGTGATACCAGTAGTTCTCTCAGACACTGGGACTTCACCATTTTCTGCAGAAATTATATTTCTGTAATTGTCAGTACTATACTGATCTTAGAGCCAAAATAAAACCTCTCGCCACACCTTCCCTGCTGAGAGAGTAAACAGGTGATGCAATACTGACCGACAGTCATGCTGTAAAATTCTCGTGTACCAAACCTTGGCCGCGCCGGATTAGCACGACGTACGCCCAGAAGGTTTATTTAGCGCTGGTATGGGGATTATGATTCCCTAATTACTGTCGTGAAGAATCACAGCCCAGATGGTTACACGAGGGTTGTTGTTTGTACAAGGTCGGGGAGATAAATTACCCGTCTGCGGACATATTACAGACATGCACCTGAAAGACGGAATGTTGTAATAACTTCCGGATAGAAGTGTTTCAAGAAAATTATTTGTGATAATGTAGGGAGTTGTAGTGCAATCATTACCGCGAATCGACGGATATAACAACTCCTTATACGGAAAATGACCTTTTACATGACATGTAGACATTTCCTATGAGGAAATAATTTGAACAGACCCCATCAAACCACGCATGATTGTAACTATTGGCCGGCATTCGAGATGTAAACATAACAACATTTCGTATTAGAGCCTGGTCTTATAGTAAACAACAACGTGCGTGGGACGAAAGCTGTAATATAACCTGACACTTTCGCTGGAGTAGACCACTGTGAAATTCAACTCATCAAGCAGCCCCAACTAGACCAGCCAGAGTTTATAATATGAGTTAGAATTTTCATTTCTATCGGGACTCGGACTTGATTGAGCCTCTTGATGACTTAAAAGCCCAGGAATACTCTACTGTTCTGAAACACGGAGTCAACGTGGGAGCTTATTATAAATTAACTACCCCAGAACACGTGTATGAGGCATTTTCAACAAGTTGCCTTAATTATTTCGGTCGGTGATCCAAAAACATATTAGGGTCGTTGTGGTACCAAACTGAGGTATTATCTCTGGAACAAGTGAGGGTATAAGTGACTTGAAGTCGACGCTACACACCATCATCAGACGGGTCTTAGAGACGCGGGCACCAGCTTGGTAGTTACTCCATGACCCACCTCTTGGAACGTGCTACGCGACTTTCAAACTTGACCAGTGGGCGGAGTTTGAATCAGGCATCAATCTACAAAGAACCAACCAGCAGTTGGAGCTGAACAAACTGAATGCAAAGCTAAGCAGAACACATAACAGCTGACATAGTGAACTATTCAACTTTTAACGCCATACATCACCCAGTGATGATAGCTTTTTCTATAACCAAATTATTCATTTATATTAACTGTTAAATCTATAATTGACTGTTAAATTTGTTACTTGTATTAAGACAAATCTAAGTTGAGTTAATCATTTTGAATGTACTACATCCGTATGTCTCAGACAATTTTCTTAAAATACACTTCTAACCAGAGCTTATACAATAATTCCTAAGAGGAATTTCGCTGAATTAAATCAGACTGGGGGATTGAATGAGCTAATCAAAATTATAAAATAACCCTTATCCTTCACAAAGATGTGACGGCAGATAACTAGGGTTAAAAATCTTGCTCAGCCTCATGCAGCATTGTTCTCGCTTTCATGAATATCTTGTGAATACTCCCTTGAGGTGCAATGGTAAATAACAGTGCATGTCACAAAGAAGGTACTCGAAATTCCCCCTTGTTTTTTTCTACTTCGTCGGCAAATTGTAACGCTTTCACGTTGATATTAAAAGGCCTTCTGCAACATACACGCGTTTCCCAAACACACAATAAAATGTGCTGCCTTTCTAAGAAAAACCTTGAAATATGCAAGTTGACCTAAATTTTAAATTCCATTCATGTCTTTTTTCTACACTATGTTACCAAGATCAAAAGACAGATGGACTAAAGGATAGCGAGAAGAGAGAGAGGGGCGAATAAAGCCGAACGCATGCAAAATTAAACACGCGTCTCGCTATTAATGCCACCCCCAACCCGCGTCGCGCGATACACAAATGCTGCCATCACGCGTGTAAGACTACATGCACTAACTTTTTTTCAGACGGACAGTGATAAAATACATTACCCATCCCAGAGTTAGGTTTTTAAATCATAAAAAACGCTTATTAGGAAAGATAACAATAGATGGGTTTACGGTTGAAAACATAACAGTACCCAGACAGCACATCTTCGAAACAGGAGGTAGAAAATACATATTTTGAACGCAGCCACGTAGCTCTTTTAAATTTGGATATTTGGGTTCCTTAGGGCTTGCTGACAAAGAATATGTAAAACGTTACGCAAATAGTCCAGGAATTAATAAATTATACCCAAAATAAAATAGTGGGGATGCCTGACAGCATGGAATCATTTCTGCTCATAAAATTTTTTTATAACGTGTTTGAAAAAAATCTTACGTTACAGAATTAGCCTACCATGTAAACTCCAAATTGATTGGAGCGCAACAAATGAAAGACTAACCACGATTGGTCGGGCTATAAATACTATCTTTCGTTGTTAGGGAGACGTGAAAAGGTAACATTTTTTCAAACACTTGTCGAAACGTGGCCTCATTGGCTAGACTCGCTGATATACTCACTTAGGAGCGTTAGTTCGAGACCACTAGTGCAAATAATCTTGATAAAGCAACAGTGCGTTGAAGCCAGCTCATATTTGTGTTAAATAAAAGCCTGGAACATAAGCAGATGGGAATTTGTGCCAGTAATTGTGCCAGAATTCATTGCTAATCAACGTATCTGTGTTTATTTCCATGAAATTGTGGGACCGTGGTCTTGATGGTACTGAGCAGCACCTGGTCAGAGCTTTGCTGAATCCAGAGTCGGACAGCATACTCCTTGGTTTTTTTAGCTATCAGTGAGGTGTCTCCAGAGCCCAGAGGAGAATTCGAGCAGAGGAGTCCTTTCCTGCCGCCATCACGCAAGATAAGCTGATTTGGCCAGCTGAGCTCAACATTATGTCCCCTCATCTTGAAATGACTTTGTAAAAATAACATTCAGAGGGGAATTTAATTGTCTTAATATCAGGAACTGAGAACATCTCCAATACTAGTCCCAAAAGACAAACTATTGAAGTCATGATGACAAATACCAACAGAGCTTGAACAAAACAAAACCAGTATTACCTCATATTACCACTACACAACTGACACACATAGGATATTTTTAATAATATATGTCACTACATTATTCATATTGATAAAGTCTGTACATATACTTGTAATTAAAATTGATTGTGATTCCTGGTTCCTTTGTAACTAAATCAGGACACATATTCATTCATAACAAAAATGAATACATATTGTTATTTGAAAAGTTATCAGTGACTCCTTAAGATATTCTCATAGAGTGTTATATGTATGTGAGTGTCACAGTGTTGTCAAGAGTAGTGGATTAAATTAAATGTTTATCTGTCTGTTGTTGTGACTTACACTTCATCATACACATACCCTAGACACATAACGTAGTCATCACACTATTCCAGAATAATTCTGACTGAGATATATAGATATGTGGTAGCAAGTAAGGTTATCTATAATACACTACTCTTCATAGATATAGATACCTTCACAGCTGATCTCAGTCAGTACACTAAGTCCCCTATAAATATTTATAACATCCCACTTCACCACATATATTGGGGTCTCGCTCTTGGGATTTTGAATCTTTCCCTATTAAAAATATTGGGGGTAATTCACTTCAGGGAATATAAGAATTAAAAGGTATCCTTGGGTGGAATTAAATAAGGTTGAGCTCACGGTGCCTGTGTTGTCCATTAGATATATTTAGAGATTAAATTGTTGGTTAGACATTGTAGAAATTTACCTGATAGACAATGGCGGACCTGGCCAAGTTTCGATCTGCTGCTGTTCAGACTGCAAAAGAGTTAGGATTAGATGGGCAAGTTATGGTTGCCTATGTCACTACGGAATGTGACAAATTTATTGAACGCGAAGAAAGAAGGTTTGAAGCCGAAAGAAAGTTAGAGGCTGAAAGGGAAATTAAGAGGTTGCAGATTGAAGCTGAGGCTGAGAGAAATTGGAAGCAGAAAGAGAAGACAAAAGATTAGCTGCAGAAATTGAGAAGCCGAGGAAAAGAAGAGGTTGCAGAAAGAGAAGAGAAGAAATTAGCTGCAGAAAGAGAAGAGAAGAAATTAGCTGCAGAAAGGGAAGAGAGGAAATTAGCTGCAGAAAGGGAAGCAGAAGATAAAAGATTACAAAGGGAACATGAGTTACGACTAAGGGAGTTTGAGTTTCAAGGCCATGCTCCTGAAAATGGTGCCAGTCCCTTTGCCTCTGATGCTACGGTTACTCAAGGAGCCTCAACCTCAGCTATGAATTTTCATTTAGATCATTTTGTTGAGAAAGACGATGATATAGAGAGCTACCTAAATAGGTATGAACTATTAGCTACCACGTATGGGTTAGAGAGAGAAAGGTGGAGCTTAAAGTTATCTCAGGGACTTCGTGGGGCAGCTTATGAAGTTTTTGCAAAAATGAGCAGAGGTGATCAGGAAAATTATGACATGCTAAAGCAGGCTCTTTTGTTAAGGTATGAAAAGAATGCAGAATTTTATAGGAAAAAATTTAGGAATGCTAAACTACTGTCAGGTGAAACCTATCACCAGTTCTCTGCACGAATAGAGACATACTTGGAGAAATGGACTTCTCTGGGGAAAACCCAAGATCTTAAGGAAATGGTCCTTATAGAGCAATTAAGAGAGTCCATGGCTCCAGACCTGAGAAAGTTTCTCATGGAACAAGGTGCAGAGAGGCTGGGTGAGTTGCTAAATGTTGCTGAAAGGTATCAAGCAGCTCAAGCAGAGGTAACAGGTAATAAAAAGAAACAAGTGGATAACTTTAGGGCACCACAGAACTTTAATAAATTTGATCCTAAGGATCAAAATAAAGGTAAGCACCAATTTGATAGGCCACGGTATGAAAATAAAAATAAATTCCCACAATTCGATGAAAGGAAATATGATGAAAGAAAATCTTTCAACCAAGGAAAAAGGTGGTGTAAAAATTGTCAGATGGACAATCATGACACTGACCGTTGCAGAAGGAAACCTGTGTATATGGCAACCCTTCAGGTCAGGTCGACCTCAAGACAGGAGGAGGATATTATGTTAGATACCACTCCAGAAGAGATGAGGAAGGCACAGGCTGGGGATAAAACACTCAAGCCTTGTTTCAGAAAATTGTCAACTTGTCATACAACTCCAGGCAAGGGAGATTTTTACATGAAAAACAAGTTGATGTATAGGAAGACTGGAGCTAGATCCAAAGGTCAGGGACAGCTGGTACTTCCTAAAAGATATAGGGCAGACTTAATAAGGAGCCTACATGTGAAACCAGATGGGGACCATGAGAAGATAGGTACCATCATTCAAAAGGTGGCTCACAATTATTATTGGCCCAAAGCAAGATGGGACATTGAGAATTTTGTAGAAAGGTGTAGCATAGCACATGAGGGAACACCCACAAGTGGGAACATGGATCAGGACCTGGACACGCCCCGGGGCAAAATTAGGCCTGATAATAAAAAGAATAATAGATTTGATAAAGTGGACCAAATGGAATGGGAAGCCCCTTTTCACGGACAAGCTTCACTTAACTGTTTTACAATGGCCACTATGCGGAGAGTGCAAAAAGATGTCTTACCCCAGGATAAGCCGAAAATCCCTCAATCGGACTTAAACAAACTGGAGGAAGAGGATGTAGAGAGGAAATCTCTCATCAAGAATTTTAAGTGGGGAGAAAGCCCCAAAAGAAAAATTGGTAGCGGTCGTTTTGTGAATGATAATTCTGGGAGGAAAAATCATCACTATAAAGCTTCGAGTGGAAGAGACCATACCGGTGCATGGACAAATAGGTCCACACAATTAAAGGTCCATATGTAGCTTTGTTAAGAACGTGGACTGATGAAAAGGCAGAGGAAAACATTACATCTTCATACCAATATGTGAATGAGCTGACCACTCGGTTAAAAACTGGCTGGAAACTTGCCAATGAAAATTTGAAACAAGCCAGGAAGAAACATGCTGCCTATTATAACAGGAAGGCGAAGGACAGAAATTTGGCTGTGGGAGAGAAAGTACTGCTTCTTTTGCCTGGGAGTCAGAATAAGTTACAAATTGGATGGCAGGGTCCATATACAGTTCTAGAGAAGGTGTCTAGAACAAATTATAAGATAGATAAGAAGGGGAAAAAAAAAATCTATCATGTGAATCTCCTGAAGAAATATTTGGAAAGAGAACATCAGGAAGAGACACACTTGTTGACCTTGTCCATCGCCATGGAGATGAAAAAGGAACCACTTTCATCATTTGACTATCCATTACACCCCTGTGAGACAGCAGCACAGGTGAAAATCAGTACACATTTAACGAAAACTCAGAAAGAGAGAGTGCAACAGGTTCTAAATAATCATGCAGAGGTGTTAACAGACCGACCAGGGCATACAAACCTATTGGAATATGATATGAAACTAATAGACTCCACACCTGTCTGTATGAAACCATATTCGATTCCGTTTGCTAAGGAGAAAGCTTTGAAGGAAGAGATAGACTATCTGTTGAAGGAAGGAATTATTTCGCACAGTGAGTCTTCGTATAGTTCCGGTGTTGTACTCTTAAGGAAGCCCTCTGGAGAACATAGACTCTGTATAGATTACAGGAGACTGAATGCTATTACAGAAGGACAGGTGGATCCATTGCCGGATACAAATCAGCTGTTTGCCAGACTAAATAAAGCTAAATATTTCTCAAAAGTGGATCTGAGTAAAGGATATTATCAGATTCCAGTAAAGCCTGAGGTTAGACCATACCTAGCTTTTAGTACCTCAGAAGGACACTATGAGTTTAATAGATTGCCATTTGGATTGAAGAATGCGCCTAGTGTCTTCTCTAGAATGATGAGAAAATTATTGGATCCTCTGAATAATCCCTGTATAACAAATTTTATGGATGATATCCTTATAGCAACAGAAACATTTGAGGAACACATTGACTCTCTGAACATGCTGTTTGATCGACTTAGGGAGGCAAATTTAACAGCCCGACCAACCAAATGTTGCGTTGGATGTAAAGAATTGGAATTTTGGGACACACAGTTTATCAGGGAAACATGACCCCTGACCCAAAGAATTTAGAGAAACTACAAAAGCCCCGAGACCACAAACCAAGAAGGACGTGAGATCCTTTGTCTCATTATGTGGTTTCTACCAGAAGTATATCAAAAACTTTAATTCCATATGTGCACCGTTAACTGAATTGACACGTAAAGGACATCCAGATCGCATTACATGGACACCACAATGTGAAATGACTTACCAAGAATTGAAGGAAAAGCTCACAAGTAAACCCATTTTGAAATTACCTGACTTAAGTCAAGAATTCATAGTAAGGACGGATGCAAGTAATATTGGGTTAGGTGCAACTCTACTACAGAAATCAGATGCATTGGATGGGGAATTAAGCCCAGTGGCATATGCTAGCAGAAAGTTGAATAAAGCTGAAATCAACTACTCAACTAGCGAAAAAGAATGTCTTGCAGTAATATGGGCAATAAAGAAATTCGATATTTATCTGTATGGGAAGGCATTTAAGTTGCAAACAGACCACAAACCTTTATCGTTTCTAGCACAGGCTAAGCATGAGAACTCTAGGTTACTCCGATGGTCTTTACTTCTGGCTCCATATAATTTTAGCATTGAGTATATATCTGGAAAAACCAATTTGGGAGCGGATTTTTTAAGCCGCCATCCGTGTGATGAGAATCACCGTAAACCCCAGAAATAATAATAAATTTCTCTATGTGAATATAGAATAAAGGACTGACATATAATGTCTGTTTTAAGAGGGGAGGTGTCGTGGAATATTCTAATCCACATATATAAATTATCAAGTAAATATAAAGCCTAATAAATACATATAATAAATAAAGGAAGAAGAATGGTAAAGAACAGTGCTGTCACAAAGAAGGTACTCGAAATCCCCTTGTTTTCTGCTTCGTCTGCAAATTGTAACGCTTTCACGTTGATATTAAAGGCCTTCTGCAACATACACGCGTTTCCCAAACACACAATAAAATGTGCTGCCTTTCTAAGAAAAACCTTGAAATATGCAAGTTGACCTAAATTTTAAATTCCATTCATGTCTTTTTCTACACTATGTTACCAAGATCAAAAGACAGATGGACAAAAGGATAGCGAGAAGGGAGAGGCAGAAAGCCGAACACTAAACACGCGTCGCGCGATACACAAATGCTGCCATCACGCGTGTAAGACTACATGCACTAACTGTTTTTCAGACGGACAGTGATAAAATACATTACCCATCCCAGAGTTAGGTTTATAAATCATAAAAAACGCTTATTAGGAAAGATAACAATAGATGGGTTTACGTTTGAAAACATAACAGTACCCAGACAGCACATCTTCGAAACAGGAGGTAGAAAATACATATTTTGAACGCAGCCACGTAGCTCTTTTAAATTTGGATATTTGGGTTCCTTAGGGCTTGCTGACAAAGATATGTAAAACGTTACGCAAATAGTCCAGGAATTAATAAATTATAACCAAAATAAAATAGTGGGGATGCCTGACAGCATGGAATCATTTCTGCTCATAAAATTTTTTTATAACGTGTTTGAAAAAAAATCTTACGTTACAGAATTAGCCTACCATGTAAACTCCAAATTGATTGGAGCGCAACAAATGAAAGACTAACCACGATTGGTCGGGCTATAAATACTATCTTTCGTTGTTAGGGGGAGACGTGAAAAGGTAACATTTTTTCAAACACTTGTCGAAACGTGGCCTCATTGGCTAGACTCGCTGATATACTCACTTAGGAGCGTTAGTTCGAGACCACTAGTGCAAATAATCTTGATAAAGCAACAGTGCGTTGAAGCCAGCTCATATTTGTGTTAAATAAAAGCCTGGAACATAAGCAGATGGGAATTTGTGCCAGTAATTGTGCCAGAATTCATTGCTAATCAACGTATCTGTGTTTATTTCCATGAAATTGTGGGACCGTGGTCTTGATGGTACTGAGCAGCACCTGGTCAGAGCTTTGCTGAATCCAGAGTCGGACAGCATACTCCTTGGTCCATTTAGCTATCAGTGAGGTGTCTCCAGAGCCCAGGGGAGAATTCGAGCAGAGGAGTCCTTTCCTGCCGCCATCACGCAAGATAAGCTGATTTGGCCAGCTGAGCTCAACATTATGTCCCCTCATCTTGAAATGACTTTGTAAAAAATAACATTCAGAGGGGAATTTAATTGTCTTAATATCAGGAACTGAGAACATCTCCAATACTAGTCCCAAAAGACAAACTATTGAAGTCATGATGACAAATACCAACAGAGCTTGAACAAAACAAAACCAGTATTACCTCATATTACCACTACACAACTGACACACATAGGATATTTTAATAATATATGTCACTACAATATTCATATTGATAAAGTCTGTACATATACTTGTAATTAAAATTGATTGTGATTCCTGGTTCCTTTGTATTTGAATCAGGACACATATTCATTCATAACAGAAATGAATACATATTGTTATTTGAAAAGTTATCAGTGACTCCTTAAGATATTCTCATAGAGTGTTATATGTATGTGAGTGTCACAGTGTTGTCAAGAGTAGTGGATTAAATTAAATTGTTTATATGTCTGTTGTTGTGACTTACACTTCATCATACACATACCCTAGACACATAACGTAGTCATCACACTATTCCAGAATAATTCTGACTGAGATATATAGATATGTGGTAGCAAGTAAGGTTATCTATAATACACTACTCTTAATAGATATAGATACCTTCACAGCTGATCTAGTTCGAAAAAACAACTTGCAGACCTCGTCCCAGATTATAGAACCTGTCTAGTTATTCCCCTAGACGTGACCGACATAAATTTAAGATATTCATTCATAACCCTCCACTCCCAAAGGAGCATAGGCCTTCAACAAACACATGCCAAGTCCTCCTGTCACGTGCCATCATCTCAAGTTCTTTCCACGTTCTCCTCATCATTTTCACCTCTGTTTCCAACTCTCTTCTCCAATTTTTACTTCTTGGTCTACCTCTGCCTCTCTTGCCCTGGGGGTTCCAGAACAAGGACTGCCTTGTAATGCTATCAACAGGTTTCCTCAGTGTGTGTCCTATCCATCGCCATCGTCTTCTTCTCATCTCTTGTTCCACTGGCACTTGTCCAGTTCTAGTCATCAGTTCCACATTGGTAACCTTGTCATACCATTTTAATCCCTCTATTCTACGCAAGCACCCATTTATGAAAGTCTGTAGCTTTTTGGTTGTTGTCTTTGTTGTTGTTTTAAGATATACTGAAAGAATATTGTCAGAGTGTAATTTTTGTTAAATCTGAGCATACGGTGTATTTATAAATAACAGTAAAAATAATTTTAGAAGAGAATAATTGAATAATTGAAAAGAAACAAAATATTCTGTAACAAAAGTAAGGCGAAATAAGAAGTTCACTTGTGGCTATTTTGGTGTTATAATTTTGTTACGTTTTCCTTGTTAAGTAGCAATTGCATTTTTTTGTGTGTAGCTTTGTAACTAGACTTCTTGCTTAGAATGGCAGAGTCCCAAAATCTTCATACCTTTTACTTGAATTAAGGAAGGATCTTGGTTTTTCTGCCAAAGAACTTTCCGACTTTGTTCTTACTTCGGTGCTAGAACAGAACGAGAGAGAGAAAGAAGACAGAGCGGATAGAAGCAGAGAAAGCGGCTGAAAGGGAAGAGAGAAATATGGCGAGAGAGCACGAAAAGGCCAAAGCAGAACAGGAAGCAGCGGAAAGAAAAAAAAACAACGAGCATTTGAAGAGAAGAAGGGTGAACATGAGAGAGCATTCGCAAAGGAACAGGCCGAAAGAGCAGAAAGGAAGGAACAGGCCGACAGAGCACACGTCATCAGAATAAAGGAACTGGAGAACGAAGGAAGAAGAACATAATCTAGTTCTAGCGCTGGCGGGTCTGGAAGTTCTCAAGGCAACGATGGGGGAAACATCTCTCAGGCATCCGCCCCTAGTGCGACCTCTTTTTAACTAGATGTATATTCAGAGGCTTCTGAAGAAACAGACATCTATCTCTCTAGGTTTGAATCCTTAGCAGCTACCTATGGCTTGGAGAAGGAGAAATACAACATGAAGCTTTCCCAGAGTCTGAGGGGATCAGCTTACGATGTATTCCTCACAATGCCCTATGAGGAGCAAAAACAAAATACGAGATGTTTGAAGAAGGCTTTTACTTCAGCGTTTTCAGCGGAACGCAGAGACTTTCCGAAGCAAGTTCCATGAGGCTAAGAGGCAGAAGGAGGAGTCGTTTAGGCAATTTCCTACACGACTAGAAACGTACTTGGAGAAGTGGGGATCTCTCAGTATCTTCGACCAATCTTATGAAGGGCTGCAGGAGATGATTGTCGTGGAGCAGTTCAAGGACTCGCTCACCCCTTAAATGAGATGGTTCCTGGGGGAGCACGGGGCCGAAACCTGTGAGCAGGTGGTGGTATTTGCCGATAGGTACGAGAGCGCGCAGGCAGACGTTAACCCTGTCAGGAAGCGTGGCCACTATAATCGGCCCCATTAAACCGATCGCCCATCCACAGATGTGCAGAGTACGTATGCGACCACATAAAACGGCACAACAACCACAGTACAGCACCAGGCAGCATCAGAACAATTCCGACCAGGGAACTGGCAGACGATGGTGCAGATCGTGCAAAACTGACACGCATTTCACATCGGACTGTAAGAGGCCGAAAACAGGTCCTTATAGCGTTGCATCTTTGTTGACAAGGTCGACAGGGAACCATGACCTCCAGACGTACGAACAAAATTCCAGTCATCCTCCCGTTAGTGAACTAGTAACTGTGGGTAACCGATCAATACGGTTCTTATATGATTCGGGTTTAGAGTTCTCAGCTCTAGTTACTACATCTTTAGTAAAGGCCCACCAATACACTGGCGAAACTGCAGAAATACAGGGGCCCCGGAAGAGCATAAAACCCATGATTCTTTCAGTTGCGGAAATTGATGTTTTAACCGATATATACGTGGAAAAATCACTGCCTCAGTTTTAGACGATTTAGTATATCCTCTCATTTTAGGGAGAAAATATGTCTTTCTTGGGGATTCTTCGCAGAAACCCAGGTTGACACAGGAGATAGAGAACCCAGGACACGCCCACGCGGCCCCTGCGCTCTCATCTCTAATAAGCCCGAATATATCGGAACCGAAGAAGGCACAAAGGGACGACAAAACCCTAAAGCCTTGCTTCTCAAGGTTGCATGGCAATTACACCCATACTCCTCAGGGAGCATATTATAGGAAGAAAGGACTAGTTTAAACACGGGTGGGGGACAAGCGATAGTTAGTTGTCCCACTCCCCATATCGACCCCCACTTAATGCAGGAAATGCATTCAACCCTGCTACACCCGATTAAATGAGCGCGGGCCCTAGTTAGACAGGTCTACTTGAAACACTTCTGGCCAGCTATACGACAGGAAATTCGACAGTTTGTGAGAGATTGCTCTGTTTGCTATAACCTGGACAACCAGAATGGTGAAAACCATGAAACTACAAAGAAAGCGTTTAAGCAGAGCATCCAACACCCAACATTGGACAGCTTGTACCTCTAATCACCACTTCTGTGTAGTAAAACCGAGTTACGACAAGCGCAGATGGACGATATAACCCTGGCGCCTTACTCTGAACAGCGTCAGATAACGACAACCCATGCTTCAGCTGGAACTTACCACATTGAAGCTGGAATCTTATTTCGGCGAACGAGGATGCGAACTCGACAATTAGTCCCTCTAAGGCCAGATATTATAAAATCAGCACATGTGTTACCCTCTGGTGAACCTGTTTCTGTGGGAACCTTACGGAGGTATATTTTTGGCCTAGAAGGTGGGCAGGTGTTCGTGTTTACATTCAAAACTGCACACACTGCCAAGCGAGGAACTCAGTCACTCGCCGCCGAGATAAGGGAAAAGAGGAAAACTCTACAACAAAGAGAGAACCCACTGGACAGTAAAATCCACGGAAAAGTGAGTGACCCAAAGCTGGATATTCAACAAATATCTTAGGATAGGGAACCTGTCACATAATTGGGTTCACACTCTTTTCCTCTCCGGCAGTGTTGTTATTTTAGAGTCATTGTTTGCACTTCTTCTCCGTAATAATTCGTCGTGTCTGTTTACCTGACCATCCCTGCTGAGAGAGTAGACAGGTGATGCAATATTGACCGAAAGTCTCCCAGATGTTATTTCCTTGTAATTGTTTATTACAACAATGTCTGGGCGGAAGCAATTACGTATCTTTCCGTGCTCCAAAAAACATTTGTTATCATACTGTCCGTGTCTTAATACAAGTATAATGACCTGGTCTCAGAACCGAGACATGAGGAGTTCAAGCATATCATAGCAATAGAAGAATGTGCAAAAGGTCTAGTGGCTGCCTTAGTTTAAGATGTATTATGCCACGCGCTTCTTATTCCTAGCTTGGGACCAGATGTGACGATCCTTTAAATGCAAGCCAAACTGGAGCTCACGCCTTCAACTCAACACGTTTCGCAAAGACACAAAAGCTACAGGAAAAACCTAGATCTACAGTGTGGATAATACCAAGGAGTCTTTAACTTGGTATTGGTTGCAAATGAGCGAGAAGCTCAGCAGCCTTAGTTAAATAACAAGCTCTATTGAAACAGTTAAATTTAAAACAACGCCGGAAATATCATTAGCTGGCTGTGGTACAACCGCAATGATCTATGAGTTAAGAACAGTAAACTTATAAACAACAAGTGTAAAGCATTCACAAAATGTCTCAAGTTAGTAGGCTTAATAGAACCAGGAGTACATAGTTAACTAAGAAAATGTAACCAACGTGGAGCAAGTTAAAAGCTATAAATAAATAAATAGAGAAACCCGAGGTCTGTAAACAGTAAATAAATGATACACATAAAGGTATTGTTTCAGGCACTCGGGAGGGAAAAAAAGAAGTAGAAAACTAGACAACAGAAAAACAACAGAAGTGATAGGCTTACCGGATACTCGAACCCACCGACCTTCCGAAAGACAGCACAGCTTAGCTAAGGGAGCAAATCGCGGCTATCCTCACTGCCAGCTAGGAATCACACAAAAATAGTGTTTCGTTGACAGGGGTCATTAGCACGATTATCCAACGTAACACTGGATATATACCTAAGAACGATCCAGTCTAATCAATGACGCATTCATTTCTGTAGCCCTCCCCCCTCCTATTATATAGTATAGACCACATTCCTCAAGACGAATCCTTAACACTGTGTCTAGTAAATGATAGAAGAGTGAGAATAGTACTGGACAGATGGGATGTTTGTATTGTATAAGCAAATTAAAACCTAGCTGCTTCTTCTTCTTCCTTCGCCCTCAGACTTCCACATTAATGACTCTAATAAAGGTAGTAGTCAGCTCAAGGTTCCTGACATCTCCAAACAGTTTTTCGTGGAACGATAGGTTGTTGTCATATGTCATTCTGTTCAAACCTAGCGCATGCGAAAATCAACTGGAGCATGTCATTTGGGTGTCATGACCCAAATGGGTCCGCTCGCTTAAAGCAATGTTTCCAAAACTTTTTTCAGTTCACCGCCCCTTAGCTCCAAGAGCACTTTCCCAGCAACCCTTCCATGTTCCTGCATTACATTTAAAAAACAGACTACAAATAGTACTGCTGGTTATACACTTGGCTCTATTTAAACTTTTCTCTTATTTATTAACGTATCATGAATGCCACGTTATCACTAGCCCACCTTAATAATGAGACAATGAAATCTGCAACAAAGCAAAGTTGGTCATGTTTAAAAACCGGAAACTTACGATATATCGTAGGAAAAGTTTGACATACGGCACTGCATTCCTGAAATCACAAAAGTAGACAGCTAAGACCTTGCCACAGAAAAAAATAGTCAGGATTCCGAATTTTTTGGGAACAGAAAAACGTATCTGAGCATCTTTTATCCACCGGAAAAGAAAACTCTCCAATACTATTCCGGAACCGGACTCCTTCAGAAACTACTCACAAGTCGCATAAGAATTATAGGATAAGAAATAATATCCCAGACGTATGTTCGAGGCATCTGTGTTAAGTTGCCAAGACTATTTACCTGAGCAAGACGTATAAGATTTGCCTAGTTACTACGTTGGTGGTACGGATTGGAGAGACCATTTGAGGTTCTACCCATGTTACCGGTTGTACTAGTCTGTGTTTCGAAGCTTGAGATCGACACGTTAAACCTACATCACACGGATGGTGAAGATCCCTGCTTTGATTGGAAGCGGTTACCTTCAGAATCCTTTGCAGACGTGCCCTTGCCCCAGAGACGAAGTAACGGAACCACCAGCACCAACATTTCAGCAATTTGGAAGATACGTTATAAGTTTAGTGGGCCACAGCAAAAGACTATATTTTCATCTCCTAAACCGAGATCTATGATAAACCATAATTTCTCATAATTACCATTTCATATTTATTTACATTTTTTTCCCAAAGTACTTGAGCATTAAATTTATATATGTTGATTTTGACAAATTCATAGTTGAATTAATCATTACAGAGAGAAAGGCATATGTATTATCGAGCTAATACAAGGAATTTCGCTGAATTAAATCAGCTGGGGGCCTGAACGAGCAAATCATTTATATCCATCTGAACAAAAGGCAGCGGGTCAGATACAAAATTAATGTGCTAAGACTCATTCAGCATTGTTATTGACTTCTGAAATATCATGTGAATACTCATTCGAGGTAGAAGCATCATTATCCTTCTATCTACAACTGAGGCAAGAATAATCTTGTGCGAAGGTAGACACCTCTGAAGACCCACATTAGATACTCTAGGTTTTGGTCAATGTTGGACAACTACTGCAGAGCAAGAGGAGGCAACCTGTGACACGGACACACTTTGCCAGTGAACACTCACCCATATTAAACTTTTAATACTCGTAAACACTATTTAGCACTGGTTGTCACCTTCCTAAAGATGCAGGTAAAGCCTTAGTGAGCTGACCACATCCTTCTTGATGTTAGTTTCTCTTTCTACGGGGTTGACCGACTGGACTGCACGGGCTTCGTTATCCTTCACATTCGCTTTCGTGGCAGATGATTATGTTCGAATTTATGTGCAGGCTACTTTCTCCCTTTAAGCGCTCACATCTGGACCCTGTATAATCAAAATGCTTTTGCATGTATGCTTGAGTAATATTGTTGAATTTAGCCTGTCTAATCCTCAACCATCTACTTACTTCGGAACGCCCCCCCCCCCTTTTCCCCTTTGCAAACCCATGTTTCCCTTACCGCCCTCTTGGATAATTCCACCCCCCCAGGGGGGGGGGGGGGGGGGGGCGGTACCGCCCACTTAAGGAACCACTGCCCAAATGCGTAAATGAAGTAAAGAGGTCAACATGCTTTAACTGACGGTGTACATTTTCTTATGATAAGATTCTGCTCTGTTATAATGATTTATATACAGTAGTTGTCCTGTCATCGTCGCAGTGGGTGTAAGTTATTATTAAGGTATTGTTTATTTAAAATTATTGACGCTTTTGAGGTAATTACATTAATTTTACAGCCTCAGCACAAACAGGCAAGTTTTCAACAAAAAAAAAAAAAAAAAAAAAAGCAGCTCTCGAAGATGGACACATAGTATAAAACTGGACCTTCGCAACGAAGCACACAAAAAGAGAAACAACAAACAGACCCAGCGAGCATGAGGAACGGTGATCAATTAAAGAGCAAAAGAAAATTGTCCTTGCGAAGAATCCTAAAGACTCAAAGAAGTAGCGGGTATAATAAAAAGGAGCCAGAGAAAAACGAGGAATTAGTAGTTTCCGAAAAATAAGCAGGTGTAGAAGAAGAAGAAACCAGAATTACCCTGAAGCAGCATTGCTGTGGCAGTTACAACACTTTGGTAAACATACCCGGGTCTAAGGAGGTGACCGCTGACCGGGAAAAGAAAAGTTGGTGACGTCATACGCATGCTAACATCCGTTGCTTATGGCAACCGTAATCTCGCCAATCGTACTCAGGGGTTGCCCCGTCAATCAAAGCAACTTCGCGCCCTCACGAGAGACACGCGGAGCTCACCCACTACAAACCAATGGCGGCGCGAGCGGAGGAGGAAGTCTTTTGAACCTGGTTCCCACGTGCTGATCTGCAGTTTGTGTCAAGAAGAGGTTGTTGGAGTAGGGGTATTCGGGAGTCTTTTAGTTGCAGGCTGCTCTCGTAGTTGTAGTGTTGGAATAGTAGTTCGTACATTCTGTGTGTGTTGTGTATTATATTTCTATTGTACCATGGATCAGGCTTTAGTACCAGTTACCAACGGATCTTCTGATGATGATCACGATCCTGGGTAGGTTATATACTTCCGTGTTTTATTTCTGGTTATTTAACCTCAGGTTTAAAAACGGGCAAGGGTGTATAGCCTTGTTCAGCTCTCGCTCGTGGCCCACAATACGGTTTTTGTATTATTTATTTCCTGCTGCAGTCAAAACTTGTACACTTCTCGAAATGAATGCGGTAGCAAAACTGTTAAACACAATGTCTGATCGATTTCTGATCTCGTGCTAAGAGTATTTACTCCCGGATCCCGTTGTGGTACAACACGGCGGTGGGTAGTGCTAGGGCTGGGGGATAATTAGATTAGGCAGAACCCATCGGGACAACTCATCATGCCGATTCGCAGTAGATTACGGTATTGTCCGGCTACATTGAGGGGGAATTTCGCCTTCCGAGAGCTCTTCTCGTGTAGTTGGGTCCTATATTTAGTTGTCCATGGACGGGATAGGAAGTCCCCTGAGAGAAATGCATATCCATAATGACATACTCATTAGCAAAGGGTTCCAGGGATGCGGCAGATGCCGAGGTAATGGTCCCGGTAATCGGTGCATTCCGTTATTTCGTGGGTATTTAACCATTCATCTCAGGCTAGGAGATATTGTCAAACGTTGTATATGTTATAGATAAAGATGGAAAACGGGATAAAGCTAACATTACCGGGGTTAAGCTAGGAAATGCGATAACCTAAAGTTTACCAGAGTAGACCTAAAGCACACATTAACTGATACACCAGGGTAAAGTAAGAATAAAATGGGGATTAAGGTCAGGCTTACTATCATCATCATTCTCATTTGCGCTGCTTACGGAGCACGGAGACACTGCTGCAGAAAGCCTACATTCTTGCAGCTGTAGTTTATGTGGCCATTTGTTTTACACGATGAGGTTCCCACTCCCCATGTACACGTTCATATCAACCATCTTGTACGATATACCTGATGATGCAATAGTCCTGTAAAAATAAAAGTCATCTTCTTAGTCGTTCGCTCTGACATAACCACATATAGCTGGCCGTCCGTCTCAGGCTTGTCTTGTCACCATAGTCTCTCCCTCAACTGGGTTTGCGAAGGCTATGCTGCCACTCTGCTCCTCTCATGAAGGAGATAGTTTTGGAGCACGTGTTATACTTTTTGTTTGTCCTGCCAACATGAGCACATATCTGTATGTCCGATTTACATAAACTAATGATTTCCAGTTTTACCCGTGTACAGTTAAGGTTATCTCGTTTTCTTTCTTTACTTATAACAATAACACTAATTGTATAAACAGAAGGCACACAACAATTTTTATAGTAACATCTGTTTGATACTTTCCGACATCATTAGATTTAGGGACTTGAATACTGCACTGCTTAGACGTTGTAAATTGTTCATTGATACTATATTTTGTTGTTGTTGGTAAAGTTACCACATGTTAATTAGAGTACGTATAAAATAAATTTAATAATATAAAGTTATGACAGTTTAAAATAGAGATCATATGAGAAGTTACTTTCAAATGAGACGTGATATTAAACGTTGATCTCATTGGCCAATATAACATATATAAATAATACATCAATACTTTTGTCGATTCCCTTTAAAAATTAACCAATTGATTGATAACTCACATACCTAGGACACCAAATATAAAGTTATGACAGTTTAAAATAACGATTATATGAGAAGTTACATTCAGATGAGACGTACGTAATATTAAACTTTGGTCTCACTGGCCCATTTCTTCTTCTTCTTCTTCTTCCGTCCTTAGCCACCGACCGTCAAAGCAGTCAGTGGCCATTACGCCTAGTGGCGTCTTAGGGCAACAGCAGATAGGTTTTCTTTGCCATTGTTTCCCATCACGCCTATTGGCGTCTTTAGGGCAACGGCAAATCAATCCATTTGCTGTTGTTTCCGTAATCGAAGTGAACTGGCCCATTTAACATAATGTAAATAATACATCAATACTTTTGTCGACCCCCCCTTCAGTAATTACATACTTGACTATTAACACACACATGTAATACTTATTCTTGACCTAATATAACCGACGGACCCAGTGTTTAAGTTGAACGAGTCACGCCTCACCAAAAGGAGAAGACACACGTATGACTGACGCATGTATCATTCATCATCATTACTCGTTTCACTACTTCGTACCATGCAACAACTGCTGCACCGGTCTTCTTGCAGGATGCCTTTACCAAAACTTTCATGTGCTTTTGCAGAGATAGTTTCGGTAGCGTTTGGTTTGACAGGCAGAATTTGCAAGCCTCATGTTAGTCGCTTCTTACGAGATGCCCCGGGGGAGTATTAGTCGTGTTTTAAGTCTTCTCACAGACCCACGGGAATTACATAGGGCATATGTATATATAGTTATGTATGAGTGTGTGTATGTAATGAGTTGAATGAAGTAACAGCGTTGTAGTAAATATCAGTTCTCGTAAAAAAAACATTTATATTGTTGAGACTACTTTAAACATGCAGCCCATTTACTACCACCACCACGCACCCTCTATATAAGAAGACACTGCTTCAGGTCTCGGGAATGCCCTAAACTAAGATCTGTAGGCTGTATTTAGGATTTCCTGATGGGACGTGGTCTGGCCCAAGCCAAGGTAACACATCTCTGCCTTGTTTGAAAACTGCATCTCCCCACGTCGTTCAACAGGATACGTTAAAGGAATAACTAACTTCATATACTATATCTTTTTTTTTAAATTTTACCTCGTTTTTGGTGAGGCGTGCGCCGTTTAACCTAGACACAAGGTTCCTTGGTTATATTAGGGCCCAAGTCCAAATTTGAAAGACTTTGTGGTCTGATGGTTGACTTAATACAATAATGGGAACTGTGCAAGAGTAACGTAAGGAGCTATTAAAGCAATATTTAAAATGTATAATATTCTGCATTTGACTAAATTTAGCCTGACTTAGCTTGCTAAGCCGCGCGCCATATTTGTTACTGTAAATCTTTAACCATAAGCTGGTATTTGCGTAATAACATAGTATATAGCGTGCAAAATGTATATAAGGTAAAGGTGGTTTCATACTAGCCTTAAGGGAGTGTTGTGTTAGAGACGTCACAATACATGGTCCAGCTTTACGAAGTTGGGCAACCAGGTACCTTGTTCGATGCCTTTGCCTTCCCAAACTCAAGAGTACAGTCACGTACCCATTTACAGCTGCTTAGAAGGGAGTCTGAACATACCAGATTCCTAACCCGGTAACTTTGCCTCGAGAAGCAAGCAGTCTACCACTCCGCGCTCACAGACGTATACAGTTACAAAATATGTAGTATGCTAAATGTATACACTTATAAAATATATAGTGTGCTAAATGTATACATTTACAAAATATATAGTATGCTAAATGAATACGTTTACAAAATATATAGTGTGCTAAATGTATACACTTATAAAATATATAGTGTGCTAAATGTATACATTTACAAAATATATAGTATGCTAAATGAATACGTTTACAAAATATATAGTGTGCTAAATGTATACATTTACAAAATATATAGTATGCTAAATGTATACATTTACAAAATATATAGTATGCTAAATGAATACGTTTACAAAATATATAGTGTGCTAAATGTATACATTTACAAAATATAAAGTATGCTAAATGAATACGTTTACAAAATATATAGTGTGCTAAATGTATACATTTACAAAATATATAGTATGCTAAATGTATACATTTACAAAATATATAGTATGCTAAATGAATACGTTTACAAAATATATAGTGTGCTAAATGTATACACTTATAAAATATATAGTGTGCTAAATGTATACATTTACAAAATATATAGTGTGCTAAATGTATACATTTACAAAATATATATTATGCTAAATGTATACATTTACAAAATATATAGTATGCTAAATGAATATGTTTACAAAATATATAGTGTGCTAAATGTATACATTTACAAAATATATATTATGCTAAATGTATACATTTACAAAATATATAGTGTGCTAAATGTATACATTTACAGTTATAAAATCTGTAGGAAAAAAATTGTGGTACATTTAAACATTTACAAATCTATATAGTACATAATGTGTGTAATTTTACACATATGTAAATTTATAATAAACAGTGTACGAAATTCACACACACACATATATATTAAAACAGTCTGCCAAAGTTTACATTGTATGAAACATGTATGTGTAAAATTTATACCTTGACAAACTACGGAAAAGAATATGCTAAATTTATACAAATTTAGAATATGTAGGGCAAAGTGCGTTGAATTTTCACAACGCAACCAACATATCCAAGATAGATTGCATTTAATGTTCATATTTGCAAAATATATGGGACGCTGTGTATTTCGTTTACTTTGTTTTTACTTGTAAAAAAAAAATATATGGGGCAGGATGTGCTGAACTTAACGCATTTAAGCAGTAACCAATATATGGCACACTGTGTTGAATTACTCATTTAGAAGCATCCAGTATAGAAAGGTATTTCCTGTAATTTTTCGAAGCGTCAAAACCGCCTAGGGTCTGTGATAATATCTTTCAGCGAACGATCTGGTGATACTGTAAGCATCGCATTTTTTTAGTCTTCGTTCCCATCGCATCTTTTCCATGCTTCGCCTTCAGGGAAGTACCTAGGTTTTATTTTTATATTTCTTTAAGTTCTTATGTCTCCTATCTAGCCTGCACTTTCTTTCTTTTCCTGACGAAGGCCTTGTGGCCGTAACGTAGACTACTTTCTTTGTCTTTTGTCCTCGTAAGACGAATCACCTTTTTTCGATTTTTTTTTTCAAACCCATCCCTCTTTTCTTTACAGCCAAAACGCGAAAGTTAACAGGGGTGATGTTAGGTGTAAGCGCTTCATGAGTTAAAAACTTATTTTTACAAATTGTTCTTTATGTGTAAGTTTGTGGAATGAGTGTTTTCACGCGTGTATTTTACGAAACTGTAACAACTAGAATGATGTACTGTAATATTGCTATTTCTTTACCCAACCGTCCTTCCGAGCTAGGGATTTTTTTTTTTTTTTTTTGGCAGGTGATGCACTGTGGGCGTGATTACTTGTCAGCTTTACTGTAAAGATGAAATAATTTAGTTTTCACAGCACACTGAACTTGATCGTTGAGATGTTAACTCTAGTAATTCGTGTGAGGTTATAATAGGTAGCGAGGATGAGCTCTGGCTTTCAAGCTGGGTGTTTACCTCACTTTGTGTGTGTTTTTTTTAAAAACAGCTTTTGTCCGATTTCATTGAGGCAGAATAGTTATGATTGGTATTTGTTTGGGTAATGTTCGCCTTTAGCCCCACCGATGTCCTTTTGTAACTTTTCGTTTACTTTGTACATCGACGTTAAGCAAACTTTCGTACGATATCCATATCGACTTTTTAATCAAGATTTAATGCGTTTCTGTCGCTGCAGCATAGGCTACTTGTTTGTGCCGCGTACTTGTTGTTTAGTTATATACAACTAATATTTCGCACAGCGCTAAAGCTAAATATTTCGCAACACCATAAATTAGTAAGTACAGTATCATAAGATTATGATCGTTATTGTACTTTCAATAATTATTTATTGCGACTTGTTAACACAGTGACGTGATAATTAGGATATATAAGCGTCCGATCGACAAAGTTGTTACAGCGCTGGTCTCTCGTGGCTAAGGTGATGGGTTCGATTCATGGTATCATCGCGCTCCAGTCTACCCAGCTGTAAATGGATACTTGACTTTGCTCTTGAGTTAGGGAAGGAAAAGTATCGAGGAAGGGAACTAGTCACACCCCACCTCTTGATGCTGGACCTAGTATAGTGAAGTCTCTAACACTTCATTCTCCTACGGCAGTATCTGCTATGGGACTATCTTTACCTTTTTATATATATGCTCTTTAATAATTATAATCACAGTGGTTTATACATATATTTATATATATATAACCACACTTTGATTATAATTATTAAAGAGAGTCAGAGGTAAACCAAAAAAAAAAAACAAACAAACACACACGCACACAGACAAGATAACTAGATACAGAACTGAAAAAGAAGAGGAATTCGTGGAAAGAACTCGCGCGAAAGGCATCTGACAGGAGGATTTGGCATGCGTTTGTTGAAGGCCTATGCTCCTTAGGGAGCTAACAGGTATTTTTAAATATTTCTGTATGTTTTAAAGTCAATACATGTCATTATCTTACAAACAAATTAATTATATTTATTTATTAATTTTGTAACGTTGTGGTTATAATTATTTACTGTCGTGACCACCAGAGGAACATCATTTATGCTATTCGTATTTCGTACGAATGTTTCCTTACTTGTAAACTCCAATTCCAAGTACAAAGTAAACGAAAAGTTACAATAGGACATCGGTGGGGCTAAAGGTGAACATTACCTTTGTTTGAATACTATTGTAAGAAAAATTATTACTCAAAGCAATTCTACATCTCTCTCTCTCTCTCTCTCTCTCTCTCTCTCTCTCTCTCTCTCTCTCTCTCTCTCTCTCTCTCTCTCTCTCTCTCTCTCTCTCTCTCTCTCTCTCTCTCTCTAGGGATTCCTGTGACCTATTTGCTGATAACTGTACTGTCTACACGAGTGATACAAGTTGCAACACACTCGAACTATCGTTACAAAAAGATACAGACAATCTGATTAAGTGGAGCATCGGAAATCGCATGCTAATTAATATAATTAAAACAAAGTGCATGTTAATATCAACTAGACAAAAATGACAAAATTCAGAGAAAACAACACTTCAGATCTACATTGGTGCCTCACCAATTGAAAACGTTAATGAACATAAAACTCTAGGAATAGTCGTTGACCAGCATCTAAATTTGAACTCTCATGTTCATGCACTGACCAAGCAAACGGCACAGAAAGTTTACCAGTTAGCTAAAATCAAACATTTCCTAGATGAAGATGCACGAAAATTGTTCTATATATCTCACATACACACAAACCTTGACTATTGCTCCACAATCTGGGATGGTTGTTCTATGTCCAACACAAAAAGACTCCATTCACTACAAAAGCGTGCAGTGCGTCTAGTTTCTAACAACTGCCAAACACAGTGTGTAGATCTATATAAAGATCTCAAAATACTGCCTCTGAGAAAGCGCTTTCTGTTCAACAAAGCTAAATTTGTTCACAAAATCCTGTCACAGAATGCTCCAGCATATCTGTGGCCAATGTTCAGATACAATGAAAGACGCAGTCAACGCCTTAACAAAATACAAGTGCCCAAGCCTGGGCTTGACTTATTCAAGAAAAGCTTAGCTTACTCTGCTGCTCATCTTTGGAACTATCTTCCACATTATCTAAAAGATAAAACCTCAGTCCCTATTCATACAATCGTAAACTTTTCTAATACTTTATGAGTTCTGATTATCTGCCCCCCTAATGTGATTATTTTTCCGAACAAATGATATAATATCGAATGTAGGCTTAATGATGATGTTAGTGCTTTTCAACATATTTTGTTTCATGGTAATACTTAGTTTGTACTTTTCAACATATTTTATTTCATGTTTATAATTAGATACTGTGAATGTGAGTATGCTATTATTTTACCTTTACAAAGTTGAATTCCTTGAATTGATGGGTAAAATGTATGTGAAAATAAATGAAATCAGTATAAAAGACGAGAGAAAGGAAGGGCAGAATGTCAGACGGGCCTGCGTGCCCAATACTCAACCCTTTGAAAATAAAGTTCGTTCGTTCGTTCGTTCCACATTAGTGATCTTGTCATCAGTTCCACATTAATGATCTTGTCATCAGTTCCACATTAGTGACCTTGTCATCAGTTCACATTATCTAAAACATAACAACCTCAGTCCCTGTTCATACAATCATAGACTTTTTGAATACTTTATGAGTTCTGATTATCTGCCCCCCTTCTTTCTTCTTTGATCCTTAGCCGCCGACCGTCAAAGCAGTCAGTGGTCATCACGCCTAGTGGCGTCTTGTAGGGCAACAACAAATTGATTCCACTTTGCTCGGTCGGTGGCCATCCTTCGTACAGTTCCCCTACTCTGGTTCATTCTTTGCATCTCAGCCTCCACAGTCCTCCGCCAGGTTGTTTTTGGTCTGCCTCTCTTTCGTTTTCCTTCAGGGGTCCAAAGCATAGCTGTTCTTGTGATGGCATCGGGGTCTCTTCTGAGAACATGACCAACCCAGTTCCAGCGTCTGCCAGCTATGATGGTGTGCATGTTCTCTTGCTTGCTACGAGTAAGCAGATCTTGGTTAGTGATGGTATTCGGCCAAAAGATTCGGTGAATTTTTTCTTAGGCATGTTGTGTGAAAAGAGGACAATTTCGACATTTCCTTCTCTGTAACTCTCCAGCATTCCGCACCATAGAGAAGCACAGAAAGCACACAGCTCTGATATAATCTTAATTTTGT
Source organism: Oreohelix idahoensis (assembly GCA_024509875.1). NCBI lineage: Eukaryota > Metazoa > Mollusca > Gastropoda > Stylommatophora > Oreohelicidae > Oreohelix > Oreohelix idahoensis. Next base: position 472,178 of record JAMPIV010006512.1, read on the forward strand.
GCTTGTGCTGTATTGGGAGGACTTCCAGATGTTGTTTAGGCTAAAGAAGGCTGTTCTTGCCTTATTCATTCTGATGTTGATGTCTTTGCCTGCCCCGCCGTCTGGTGTTACTGTGCTTCCTAGGTATGTGAAGGTATCTGTCTGTACCAATTGCTTATTCCTTACTGATATGGGCTCAGGGTTGCTCACATTGAGCGTCATGACCTCAGACGTCTTTAAATTGATGTTCAAGCCCACCTGCTGGCTAAACTTATTAAGTCTATCCGTTTTTTCCTGGATGTGTTGATGTGAATGTGCTAGTAGTGCAATATCATCTGCATATTCCAGATCTTCCAATGTAGAAAATGTTGTCCATCTTATTCCTCTTGGACTGCCCTCTGTTGTCTGGCGCATCACCCAGTCTATGAGTGTTAAAAATAGAGTGGTTGATAAGGGGCATCCTTGTCGTACTCCTGTCTTCACCTCAAAGGTTAGGTTGCTCTGCCCAACACTGCACGTAAAGTTTGCATAGAGGCTTTTTATGATTGACACTATGCAGCTTGGAATTCCATAAGCCCTCAGTATTTTCCATAAACTGTCCCTATGTATGCTGTCAAAAGCCTTTTCAAAATCAACGAAATTAATGTAAAGCTGTCTTTGCCATTCTGAGCACTGCTCTATAATGTTCCTGAGAGTGAATATATGATCTACACATCTCCTGTTCTTTCTAAATCCTGCTTGTTCTTTCCTCAGTTTGTGATCTACTGCCTTTGAAATTCTTTGTATAATTATCCTGCCTAGTATTTTGCTGGGAACTGAGAGAAGAGTGATTCCTCTCCAATTATTGCAGTCTGCAAGATCTCCCTTCTTGGGCAATTTGACAATTATTCCTTTGTTCCACTCTGATGGTGTTGTCCCCGTTTTCCAGACTTGTGCAAATAGTGGTTCTAATAGTTCTGCTGCTAGCTCAGGGTCTGTCTTAAATAGCTCTGCATTTAAGTTATCATGATCTGCTCCCCTAATGTGATTATTTTTCCGAACAAATGATATAATATCGAATGTAGGTTTAATGATGATGTTTGTACTTTTCAACATATTTTATTTCATGTTTATGATTAGATACTGTGGATGTGAGTATGCTATTATTTTACATTTACAACGTTGAATTACTTTACATTCATGGGTAAAATGCATGTGAGAATAAATGAAATCAGTATAAAAGACGAGAGAAAGGAAGGGCAGAATGTCAGACGGGCCTGCGTGCCCAATTCTCAACCCTTTGAAAATAAAGTTCGTTCTATCGTTCGTTCTCTCTCTCTCTCTCTCTCTCTCTCTCTCTCTCTCTCTCTCTCTCTCTCTCTCTCTCTCTCTCTCTCTATCTCTCTCTCTCTCTCTCTCTCTCTCTCTCTCTCTCTCTCTCTCTCAAAAACGAAATCTATGTTAATTACCACCAGACAGAAACTCCTAAGCTGCACCAAAAGATCGCTACAGCTACACGCGGAATCAATACAAATTGAACATGTAACAGAACACAAAGCTCTAGGGATCACGATTGACCAGCACTTAACGTGGAACTCCCATGTACGGAATTTAACCAAACACTTAGCTCAAAAGACGTACCAGCTAGCCAAAATAAAACACTTCTTAGACACAGACACTAGACTATTGTTCTACACCTCACATATACAGACACATCTAGATTACTGCTCTACGCTATGGGATGGTTGCCCTGCTTCCACCTCGAAGAGACTGCACTCCCTGCAGAAGAGAGCAGTACGTCTGATCACCGATAATCGCACGACACCACACACAAGGAGAGGAAAAGAACCCAAAATACTGTCCCTAAAACATCGTCTTCTCTACAACAAAGCCAAGCTGACACGCAATTCTATCTAACAATGCCCCGCCGTACCTACGATCATTGTTTCAAACCAGTAGAAGAGAGGGACAACAATTACACTAGTTATGTCTGCCCAAACCTAGGATCGATCTGTTCAAAAAGAGTCTAGCCTACTCTGGAGCCTACTTATGGAACAGTCTTCCACACCACCTAAAAAGCCTTCCTACACAATATTCATTTAACAAAGCACTTTTCAAACACTTCCTCAACACTGATTATCTACCCCCATAGAAACAGCATTTGCCTGTCAACATCTCATCCATAGGTCAACATTTCTTTTCCTCTTCCGCTCGTTTTTTGTGAATAATTTGTTTTATATCCATGTTATATTATTATATTCACTTAAAAATATTATTATATAATGTAATATATTTGAGAATGTACCCATATACCACTGTACTTTAGAAATGTGAGTCGTGAGAATGTACCCGCATACCACTGTACTTTAGAAATGTGAATGTTTTCGTTTGCTTAAATGGGATGATGTATATGAGAATAAGTAGATATTACATAATTTTTTTTTTTTAACTGCTCAAAGACTTTACCTGCCACAGAAGTGCGTAAGAAAGTGTTATTTTTATTATTTCATTTTCCACCAAGAATGTATGGATTTAAGCGAGAATGTATTTATGTAATTTTTGTATTGATGATTGATGACACATTCAAAACTATAGATTAATTGTAGACGTTTTGACCGCATGAGTGAGTGTCGGTATACAGAATTTATTTATTTTATTTATTTGTTGTTTTGTTTATTTTATTTTTTTCCCAATTACTTTCTTGTTTGTTTAGAAAAAAAAACCTACTCATTTTTTATTATGATTGCATACTGTAAAATGAATGCTATTATGTTAACTTTATAATGTTGCATGCCTTTAAATTAATGCTTAGAGTATCATGTGGGAATGAAAGGATATAGTATGCAAGATAAATGAGAGTGGAAGGGCAGCATGTTAGACGGGCCAGCGCCCCCAATTCTTAACCCTTCGAAAATAAAGTTCGTTCGTTCGTTCGTTCTCTCTCTCTCTCTCTCAATCACTCTATTACTCTCTCTCTCCTCTCTCTCTCTCTCTCTCTCTCTCTCTCTCTCTATATATATATATATATATATATATATATATATATATATATATATATATATATATATATATATATATATATATATATATATATATATATATATCAAGAGTGTCCTGCAGTTGGCATCACGGTACAGACAACCACATGACGTCACAGTAGGAGTTTAAAGATGGCCGCCCCACTAGTGACATGCACCAAAGAGGAGCAGCGTTCTGTTATCCGTTTTTTGAACAGCGAAGGGGTGAAACCTATAGAAATTCATCGGCGAATGAAGGTCCAGTACGGTGATGCATGCCTGTCACTCCAGCAAGTGTACGAGTGGAGTAGGAAATTCCGAAACGGCGTGAATTCTGTGACAGACTGTTCTCGACCGGGACAGACACACCGAGTAGTGACCCCAGAGTCAATTGCAGCAGTTGAACGCACCGTGATGGAAAATCGCCGAGTGACTGTGAATGAAATAGCCGCACTTCTGGACATCAGTCAAGGTTCAGCACACCACATCATCCATGATGTGCTCCAGTTCCACAAAGTCTCTGCAAGGTGGGTGCCACGGCAGCTTACTCCAGAATTGAAACAACGACGTGCTGATGGCTGTCAAGAACTTTTGCGGCGCTTTGAAGCAGAAGGTGATGGTTTCCTAGCGAGAATTGTTACTGGAGATGAAACCTGGGTTCACTACCACCAGCCGGAACCCAAGAGAGCGAGCAAGGAATGGCGCCATACCTCCTCACCGAAACCGAAGAAGTTCCGCACGCAGCCATCTGCAGGGAAGGTTATGCTGACTCTCTTTTGGGATAAACGAAGCGTTATTTTAGAGCACTGTATGCCAAGGGGGAACACTGTCACCAGTGCCACGTATACAGATCTTCTCAGCAATCATCTTCGACCCGCAACCAAATCCAAACGACGTGGACTTCTGAGTACAGGTGTCTTGTTGCAACATGACAATGCTCGGACCCATACTGCCCGTGCAACGGTTGCAACCATCGAGGACCTACACTTTGAGTGTCTTCCACATCCGCCGTACTCGCCAGACCTAGCCCCAAGTGATTAGCACGTCTTTGGACCGCTCAAAGAGACGATGGGAGGAAAGACTTTCAGGTCCGATGAAGAGGTGCAGCAGGTGGTGCATGAGTGGCTACACACGCGACCACAAGAATTCTTTTCTAGAGGAATCCATGCACTTTGTAGGCGCTGGGTGACTTGTATAGAACGCAATGGTGACTACGTGGAAAAATGATACAGTTGTGCGTCACTTTTTCTTAATAAATCTAGAAGAAAAAAAATGTTTAAGGTTTTCGTTTGACGCCCCCTCGTATATCGTATATATATATATATATATATATATATATATATATATATATATAAATATATATATATAATATATATTATATATAATATATATATATATATATATATATATATTCATTTACCTATTAATGGTTCAGTGTTCCGATTCAGTGCGATACGGGAGTTCACTGACATAAAAGCATAAATTTTACCTGACGTTAATATTTTACTAGATAAATCTACCCGATATTTCTAGTAAAAGAACGATATACTTGTTAAGCAGCTGTGGGTAGCCTAGGAGCTGTGGGAATCTCCTTTAGAAACACTAAGCTGTCTTGAGATTGACCTAGATAAAATCATGTCCGCAGAATTAGGAAGAAAATCAGTCTCAGTAATATAAAAAAGAATCTTTTCATCTTTTTAAATGTCACTCAACATTACATTTCTTGACAACAGTGATTTATACCTTGTACCTTTAACCGTGGATAAATAATGAAGGAAAGATGAGTCATGTAAATAGAATATAAATAAATAAAGGCAATTAGCAGACACTCGTTGGACGTAAAGGAGGACAACAGACAAGATCTATACGTGATAGGCTTACCGGGAATTGAACCGAGGTAAGAGTAATGCTCCACACACTAATGTCAACGATTCAGAAGAGTTGTGATCCAATGGATCCCATCTCATTGTAACATCCCCGGCATTGAAAAGAACCTGACTGATTGGCAAAAGAAGGTGGAAATCTACCTCAGCCCGATGCAAGCATAACTTTCGAGGAGGCAAAGAGTTTTATCAGAATCAGATTCAGAAACAAATGGGATGCAGAGCATCCAGGTGACATACAAAATTATACATAATACCATTTCAACAGAAGAGAACAAGTGGTATTCTTCAGACTCCGTACGAGCCACAACAGATTGAGATACCACCTATTCAACAAGCTAAAGATAGGAACTCCGACGAGTGTAACTGTGGCACTGATAAAATGACTGCTGAACATCTGCTTCAAAAATTCCCAACATGTGTGGAACAGAGAAACCGCATATGTCAGACACCAGTACCATTCGTGGAAAAGCTCTACGGAAATGCACATAGCCACAACCTGAGGACTGCTTTCTTTTAAAACATTCAAGTTGACGTGTACAAAGAAGAAGAAGAAGAACAGAGGATCATCCAATGTGGTATCCTTCTTCATGTCCAACGAGTGTCTGTATTTATTTATTTATACTTTTATCCTGCGCATATTGCGCTTTAAATGCCGTCAGGACAGAGCTGGTCGGAAATTTCCAAAGATTGAAAATTCTTCCCACACTCTCACAATTCTTCCCACACTCCCACCCCTCCCCCAACCCCCTTTCTCTTAACCCCAATCACCTAAAAATCTACCGAATCATGATCAGTGATCTACTGGTAGATGATATTGAGCCGTTTGGTTAAAAAAACTTCAACCGATGGTACAAGACAACAGAACTTGGTACAAGACAACAGAACTTGGTACAAGACAACAGAACTTGGTACAAGACAACAGAACTTGGTACAAGACAAGAGCTTGGTACAAGACAACAGAGCTTGGTACAAGACAACAGAGCTTGGTATAAGACAACAGAACTTGGTACAAGACAACAGAGCTTGGTATAAGACAACAGAGCTTGGTATAAGACAACAGAACTTGGTACAAAACAGAGCTTGGTACAAGACAACAGAGCTTGGTACAAGACAACAGAGCTTGGTACAAGACAACAGAGCTTGGTACAAGACAACAGAGCTTGGTACAAGACAACAGAGCTTGGTACAAGACAACAGAGCTTGGTACAAGACAACAGAACTTGGTACAAGACAACAGAGCTTGGTACAAGACAACAGAGCTTGGTACAAGACAACAGAGCTTGGTACAAGACAACAGAGCTTGGTATAAACAAGCTGGAGGCCTGTGCTTCATATTCGGTTGAATTCTTCTTCTTCTTCCTCGTTCGTCCTGAAAAGGACGTTGGTTGCGTTGTGTCCGTTTACAGCGCTGCTGTGATATTTGCACCTTTCGGCCGACACATCCGACTTCAGCACGGAATTTTTGGGACCGGGTTAGCCTTCCCTCTTCGATCCCTACTCACGCAGCCAGACTGCAGTGATGCAGCCTGTTTCCAGGACCACCACTTGGAGGTGGAGTAGGGTCTTGGTCAGCTCTGGTTCGCTGACCCTGACGCAGGCAGTCAAGCTATGGGTCGCTTACTGCATTCCTCAATTTTGATGCGCCTTGGGTCCCGGGTCACATACAAACATAACAGTCAATCAATACCCTTTAGCTGCCCAATGAGCATGTGCCATCAACAAACACATACCAAGTCTTCTTGTCACGTGCCATCAACAAACACATACCAAGTCTTCCTGTCACGTGCCATCAACAAACACATACCAAGTCTTCTTGTCACGTGCCATCAACAAACACATACCAAGTCTTCTTGTCACGTGCCATTGTTGAAGGACTTTCGTGTGTGGTTACTGGTTGTGTTGCTTGAATTCTGATCGTGCTAATATTCGTACGCGAATGGGGTGAACCTCACCTTTGGTTTCTCGTAATGCCTGAACTTGGCATCAAGATGTAAACAACTGTTCATCTTATTAACTCAGTAACTTGATATAAAATACATAATTCAGAAGGTTGAATGGTGTAACGTGATTCAACGAATAATGCCTCCGGTTCGAGTCCTTCACAATTTAATATGGATTACACACATACATAAACAGTTCAATTCACACATGAGGTACATGCATCATCAATCAATAGCGTAGACTGCTGTTTTACGTGTCAATGTCCGTTTAAGGATACAATGCAGTAATTGTCGTCAGAACATCACAGCTATATGCACGCGCAGCTAGACATGGCTACCTGCCGACAGTGAGACTGTGAGTCTAATTACTTCGTATAAAGTAGACGATTATCTTTCTCCTTCCAAGGATTTAGTTAATCACTAACCTCCATAAGTTTCCTCTCATGTAGAGTTCTAGGACTGACCCTGGTCCATCATAATGCACATATAAATGGCTATATCATGCCATTGAATTGGAAGGTTAACAAAACGCAGCTATTCAGCTTGGCGGTCAAGTAACAAAGGGTAGCGTCTCCTAGTTACCGACTGTGTCCCAAACAACGCTAGACACGTCATAATCGATCGTGTATGGAGCGTTCAATAATTGAAACATCTATCGCAATATATTAAATGTCTTAACCTTTACATTTGCACGTCCGCTAACCTTTAGCAGACGGCGTTAATATCATATACCGTAACAATTCCCTGTACACCGGGGAAAAAAAAAATCGATAGATTTTTTTTCAAGATCTATCCGACTTAACAATTTTTCAAAAAAAAATTTAACACAATCGTGACATATGGCCGACGATGTTCTGAGTAGAACCGTGTCGCGGTCATGTCAACTAACTATTTGCCATAGTACATGTTAATACACCATTTTTTTCAGGTAATGTCAAGGTGTGCATGCTACAGAATCCATCAGCTGATCTTACATTAGGACGCATACATGGGAGTAAAGATTGCACTCCTAAAGAAATTAATGATTGGGAGAAAAAAAATTTGCATTCTTTTAGCAACGCTAACGCTGTTGTTGCTATAGTCCAGTCAGGATGATACGACATCCAACAGAAAGACAATGTCGGTGTTGAAAGGGAAGGTTAATTCTTTGACAAAGAATACATATCATCATTGTCCACTATTTCGTGACAATGATACTACATATATTGGGAAAAGTGCGTATTCTCGCACAGTGTTAGTGCGAAATCTGCCGCAGGATACTACCTGGCAGGCACTTAGAAATTTTTTTGATTATACAGCAAACGTTAAGTTTGTTCGTCTTCTGTCATCATGCAATGGGCAGAATAGACAGGCGATGATTACATTTCGTATCAATCGAGACGCTCGTTGGGTAATCGAGCGTGATAATGGTGTTTATTTTCATCACCGTTATCTAAAGTTACAATTAGTACCTGATTCTGCGCCACGCAGATAATGGTGTACGCTCACCCTTTTTGTCTTATTTCTTGATGACTCAGCTCTAGTCAGTCATCATTTCTTTTCCTTATTGGTCATTTATTCTTATATGACTTAGATCTTGTAGGCTTGTCTATTAGGTGACATTTGTTTTGTCTTATCTACAATAACACTTCTTATTTTTGTCTTATTTGTGTTTTACCATGCCTACAAAAAACAGTAATATCGTTATTGGTATTAACTATGCTCAGCCCAATACAGCATAGGTTTACTTGTCATCTATCACTGCTGTATTGTCTTCATTGTTAAAAAAAGACATGCCGGTGAAGGTGACATGGACTGGTATATGCAATGAAACTTTCAACAAAATTATAAATTTGTTCTCGCATGAACCAATTTTAAGACTTCCCGATGCTTCCAAAAGATTTTTCTTACGAACAGATGCTAGTAACTACGGCATTGGTGCATGCCTGCTCCAGAACCATGATGGCGTTCTACATCCTACCTTATATATTTCAAGAAAGCTAAAGCCGGCAGAAACAAAGTATTCCACAGTGGACAAGGAACTTTTGTCAGTTATATGGGCAATAACTAAACTTGAAAAGTTTTTGCTTGGTGCTCCATTCACCATCCAAACTGACCAACGTGCTGTAGCATCTTTGCGTCGATCTAACCACAAGAGCCAAAAACTCGCCAGATATGCAATCATCCTACAGCCATTTGAATTCTCCATTGAACATATTCCTGGCACTGAAAATATTGTGGCGGATGCGTTGTCACGTAATCCTATTGACGACGAATGATCAACATTGACATTCCTAAAACACGTCAATCATCACTACATTGGATATAACGAAGTATCAACTATAAGGGAACTAACCTTGCCTTCAATTTACTATTTATAAACACTATATGCATCACAGAATTGAACTAAAGACAATCAAGGTATACATATTGACATTGAAACTTCGTCTAACGTCCATACACAATATATGAATATTCGTTGAACAATCATGGAACAATATCTGACGACAAGTCGAACTTATTATCCTATGTGCACTTAATTCTTGGATGCTGGGATAAATGACATTTCTTTCCAACGTAAACGTTTGAACATTTTTGCCTAAAAGAATTCATCAGGATCAAGACTACGGATGGATCATCATATCCTATACTAATTAATTAGTTAACTTAACTTCTTAATTGAATTATTATCAATAAAATGAAATGTGAGAAAAAAATGAAATGAAAGAACAAAAAAAGAGAACGAAATAAAAAAAGAAGAAATTATGAAAAGAGAAAATAAATCTCACACAAGTATTAGATTAATATTTTTTTTAATGTACCTATACGTTATTTAGTTAGTTAAATTAGATAGTTATTATTCACTAACACTTAACACACCCAATTAAGTTAAACTTATATTCGAATTTCTTTCTATTTCTTCTCACTTATTTTGTCTTTTCTTCTCTCATAACATCGCGTTACATTAGAATCTTAATAATTTAACTCTTAGTTTAATTAATTAATTTAATTTTAATTAGTCAAATTAATTCCTATATGACATACTAATACGACAGACCTTACTTTAATTTAATTCTATCATTCACTATTAACATTGGACATTTTATTTAGTTGATATAATAATATGTATAATATTGATATATAATGTGATTAATGTTAGATGACTTTCGTGTGTGGTTACTGGTTGTGTTGCTTGAATTCTGATCGTGCTAATATTCGTACGCGAATGGGGTGAACCTCACCTTTGGTTTCTCGTAATGCCTGAACTTGGCATCAAGATGTAAACAACTGTTCATCTTATTAACTCAGTAACTTGATATAAAATACATAATTCAGAAGGTTGAATGGTGTAACGTGATTCAACGAATAATGCCTCCGGTTCGAGTCCTTCACAATTTAATATGGATTACACACATACATAAACAGTTCAATTCACACATGAGGTACATGCATCATCAATCAATAGCGTAGACTGCTGTTTTACGTGTCAATGTCCGTTTAAGGATACAATGCAGTAATTGTCGTCAGAACATCACAGCTATATGCACGCGCAGCTAGACATGGCTACCTGCCGACAGTGAGACTGTGAGTCTAATTACTTCGTATAAAGTAGACGATTATCTTTCTCCTTCCAAGGATTTAGTTAATCACTAACCTCCATAAGTTTCCTCTCATGTAGAGTTCTAGGACTGACCCTGGTCCATCATAATGCACATATAAATGGCTATATCATGCCATTGAATTGGAAGGTTAACAAAACGCAGCTATTCAGCTTGGCGGTCAAGTAACAAAGGGTAGCGTCTCCTAGTTACCGACTGTGTCCCAAACAACGCTAGACACGTCATAATCGATCGTGTATGGAGCGTTCAATAATTGAAACATCTATCGCAATATATTAAATGTCTTAACCTTTACATTTGCACGTCCGCTAACCTTTAGCAGACGGCGTTAATATCATATACCGTAACAGCCATCAACAAACACATACCAAGTCTTCTTGTCACGTGCCATCAACAAACACATACCAAGTCTTCTTGTCACGTGCCATCAACAAACACATACCAAGTCTTCTTGTCACGTGCCATCAACAAACACATACCAAGTCTTCTTGTCACGTGCCATCAACAAACACATACCAAGTCTTCTTGTCACGTGCCATCAACAAACACATACCAAGTCTTCGTGTCACGTGCCATCAGCACAAGTTCTTTCCATTTCTTCGTCATTTTTCACTTCTGTCTCCAGTTCTCTTCTCCGTGTGTGTTTGGTCTACCTCTGCCTCTCTTTCCCTGGGGATTCCAGAACAAGGACTGCCTTGTAATGCTATCAACAGGTTTCCTCAATGTGTTCTATCCATCGGGAGCGGCTTCTTCTCATCTCAAGTTCAAACATAACATTAGGGAGGGGGGGGGGGAAATCGTTGGAAATAAGACGCAGATAAGCACAGGGACGAACACAGGAGATAGCGATCAGCTCAACTTTATGGCACGAGACAAAAATTCAGCAGCCGATTTGATGAAGGATCGAGATATTGAGAGAGACTCACTCGCCTGCTTCACTTTTTTCGCCAAATGATCATGGGAACGAATGTACCTGCCAAAACTGGATTTAGGCTGTGGTGGTGACAGAATGAAGCTGTTGAGGGAATCATATCTGGATTAGTTCTTCAGGGTTGTAGTGTTCTAGAGAAGAGTACGATAAGGTAGTGGAGGTCATACACACGAAAAGAGAATTTTATATGAATTTTGTAGAAGATGAGATGCGTGGGGTCGGATAGTAACTGAATGATGGGGATATGTTGTTGTTACAGAAATACAGTGTCTAGATTAGTTGTATTGTGTATATATAATTATGTTGGAGCGAGAATAGTAAAGGGGTTATAGATGTGTTGTAGTGTATCTTCTTCTTCTTCTTCCTCGTTCGTCCTGAAAAGGACGTTGGTTGCGTTGTGTCTGTTTACAGCGGAGCTGCGATATCTGCGCCTTTCGGCCGGCACATCCGACTTCAGCACAGCATTTTTTGGGACCGGGTTTGCCTTCCCTCTTCGATCCCTACTCTCTCAGCCAGACTGCAGTGATGCAGCCTGTTTCCAGGACCACCACGTGGAGGTGGAGTAGGTTCTTGGTCAGCTCTGGTTCGCTGACCCTGATGCAAGCAGTCAAGCTATGGGTCGCTGACTGCATTCTCTATTGCTGCGTCTTTGGGTCCCTTAGAGTATCTAAAGAGTGTAAAGTTATGGTAAATAATAAAAGGTATACATATGTGTAGTGTATGTAAAAAGTATATAGTTGTGATAAGTAATGACAGGTGTACATATTTGTAGTGTATGTAAAAAGTGTATAGTTGTGATAAAAAAGAAAAGGTATACATATTTGTAGTGTATGTAAAAGTGTATAGTTGTGATAAGTAATAAAAGGTGTACATATTAGTAGTGTATGTAAATAGTGTATAGATGTGGTAAGTAATAAAAGGTATACATATTTGTAGTGCCTGTAAAAAGTGTATAATTGTGCTTAGTAATATAAGGTATACATATTTGTAGTGTATGTAAAAAGTGTATAGTCATGGTAATTTGGAAAGGATAAATATTGTATTTCTATGGTATGTATAAAAGTGAATAGTTATAATAAGTAATAAAAGTTATACATATTTATAGTATGTGTAAAAAAATTGCACTGTGTAGTTCCCGTGGGTCAGACGTGACACATAAAGAATAGACATACTGCTCCACCAGGCGTGTCGTAGAAGGCGACTAATGTGAGGTTGTTCATGAGGCTGACAACCTCATCATGTAAAACAAATTGCTACAGAAACCACCACTACAGGAGCATGTGACTATTTGGTGCAGGGTTCCTGTAAGAGGGCCATCTGCAGAGTCGGTTCTATGCTCTATAAGGAGCTAAACGGAACATGATGATGATGATGATGACATGAATGTAAAATTAAAAAGTGTATAACTATGATAAGTTATAGAGAGTCCAGGGTAGACATTTTTGTAGTGTATGTAGCAAAAAAAAACAACCAAAAAGCTACAGACTTTTATAAACGGGTGCTTGCGTAGAATAGAAGGACTGAAATGGTATGACAAAGTCACAAATGTGGAATTGATGACAAGAACCAGACAAGTGCCAGTGGAACAAGAGTTGAGAAGAAGACGCTGGCGATGGATAGGACACACACATAGAGGAAACCTGTTGATAGCATTGCAAGGCAGTCCTTGTTCTGTAATCTACAGGGAAAGAGAGGCAGAGGTAGACCAAAAAAACACATGGAGAAGAGAATTGAATACAGAGGTGAAAATGATGAGGAAAACATGGACAGAACGAGCGCATGGCACAGGACAGGAAGACGGCATATGTTTGTTGAAGGCCTATGCTCCTCGAGGAGCTAAAGGGTATTGATTGATTGATGTAGCAAAATGTATATAATTATGACAAGTAATTAAAGGTATACATACTCGTGTATGTAAAAAGTGTATAGTCAAGATAAGTAGTAAAGGGTATACATATTTGTAGTGCATGTAATGTCAAAAATGTATAGTTGTGGTAAGTAATAAAAGGTATATGTATGTATAACGTACGTAGCCAATTATATAAATGTGGTGAAGTGAGAATAGTGGAAATTACTGTTATATTGCACATGACGTAGCCGAGTGTATAGTAATACTGTATTTTGCACAGTTTACAGCTGGGTAGACTGGAGCGTGACGCAACCGCGATAGTCCAGCGCTCTAGCCACTCTGCCATTAACATTATAGTAAACAACGTATTTTTAAAAGCATTAATTTTACTACTTAGTACAGAAAAAAATATTAGTATTTTTTTGTAATAGCTGAGAAGAAGACACTGGCGCTGAATAAGGTCCGCATTGACGTAACCTGGTGATAGTATTACACGGCAGTCCTTGTTATGAAGTCTCCCCCGGTTTAAAAGAGAGGTCAACTGAAGAAAACATGGTGAAGAGAACTGAAGATAGAAGTATAAGTGACGAGGACGACATAAGCATACCTTGAGCTGATGGAACTGCACAGTAGGACTTGGCATGAGTATTTTTTTAAAGCCTATGCTCCTTAGGAAACTGAAGTGTTATAATTGATTAAATAAATGAATAGTACATTTATTTTTCGACAAAACAGATCCTGTACAGACCAGATAGCCACTTTGAGAATAATAGTTGAACAAAGTCTGGAATGGAATTCACCACTGTACATTGGATTTGTGGACTACGAAAAGGCATTTGACAGTGTAGACAGAGAATCACTTTGGAAATTGATGAGGCATTATGGAGTTCCCCTGAAGATCATTAATTTAATAAAGAAAACAAGAAGCCATGACATGCAGAGTTCTTCACGAAGGACAGCTTACAGGACCGTTTGGGATAAGAACGGGAGTGCGACAGGAATGCCTCTTGTCTCCATTTCTTTTCTTACTAGCAATAGACTGGGTTATGAGAACATCGACAACACACAACAGAAATTGAATCCACTGACTAACTAGTTGGATGATCTGGATTTTGCTGATGACTTGGCTCTTCTATCCCATAACCGTAATCAGATGCAGGACAAATTGAAAACACTCGATGAGAGGTCATGTCAACTGGGTCTGAAAATACACAGGGAAAAGACAAAAATAATGAGAATACATGCAGGTAATGATAACAGGGTTGAACTTGAAGAAACACCACTACAAGATGTAGAATCGTTCACACATCTTGGCAGCAATATAGACAAAGTTAGAGGGTCAGACAGTGATATCAAAATAAGAGTACAAAAAGCAAGAGGAGCTTTCATTGCATTGGAAAATATATGGAGATCAAGAGAAATCGGATCCAACACGAAAATAAGAATCTTCAACTCAAATGTGAAGTCAGTCCTATTGTATGGCTCTGAAACATGGAGAACAACAAAGACAAGAACCAAAAAGCTACAGACTTTCATAAATGGGTGCTTGCGTAGAACAGAAGGATTAAAAGGGTATGACACGGTTACCAACGTGGAACTGATGACAAGAACCAGACAAGTGCCAGTGGAACAAGAGATGAGAAGAAGACGATGGCGATGGATAGGACACACACTGAGGAAACCTGTTGATAGCATTACAAGGCAGTCCTTATTCTGGAACCCCCAGGGCAAGAGAGGCAGAGGTAGACCAAGAAGCACACGGAGAAGAGAGCTGAAAACAGAGGTGAAAATGATGAGGAGAACGTGGAAAGAACTTGAGATGATGGCATGTGAAAGGAGGACTTGGCATGTGTTTGTTGAAGGCCTTAGCTCCTTTGGGGGTTGGAGGGTTATGAATGACATTTATTTGTATATAGAACTGATTGCATTAAACAACAATCTCAAGGCTTCGTTGCGCCGCATTCTTCTTCTTCTTTGATCCTTAGCCGCCGACCGTCAAAGCAGTCCGTGGCCATTGCGCCTGGTGGCGTCTTGTAGGGCAACAACAAATTGATTCCACTTTGCTCGGTCGGCGGCCATCCTTCGTACAGTGCCCCAACTCTGGTTCATTCTTTGCATCTCAGCCTCCACAGTCCTCCGCCAAGTTGTTTTTGGTCCGCCTCTCTTTCGTTTTCCTTCAGGGGTCCATAGCATAGCTGTTCTTGTGATGGCATCGGGGTCTCTTCTGAGGACATGGCCAATCCAGCTCCAGCGTCTGCCAGCTATGATGGTGTGTATGTCCTTGTCATGAATTATTCTAATCCCCATATATAAATTAAAACGTAAATGCAAAGCCTAACAAATAAATTTAATAAAAGGAAGAAGAATGGTAAAGAACAGTGCTGTCACAATGACTGTACTCGAAATCCCCCTTGTTTTCTACTTCGTAGGCAAATTGTAACGCCTTCACGTTGATAGTAAAAGCCTACTGTATTATTACCCGCTTTTTTCAATGAAACGTGTGCTGTATTTCTTGGATTGGGAGCCGCGCTGGTGTAATGGCTTCGGCGTTGTACTGGCGACCAGGTGTTCATGGTTCAAACCCGGGCGTCGGCGTTTGAAGAAATGTTTACGGCCGGAAATTTGACTGAATAGCCTGAACGGCTCCTGTGATAAACCCTCTGTGGATGGGAAGGAGCGAAGCTCCTGACCGGGTTGGAAGGAAAGTCCTCAGGTTCCCCAGCCTCGCAATGACATGTCATTGGGCCGAAGGGCTGAAAGCCCAAGTGCCGCTGGTTAAGGAAAAAAAAAAAAAAAAAAAAAAAAAGTATTTCTTGGAAAAACAGTGAGATACGCAAGCTGAACAATGACCTAATTTTAATATTTCATTCATTCCATTTTATACACGGCGTACCTAAAGACAGATGGACTAAAGGATAGAGAGAAGGGAGAGGCATAAAGCCGAACACGTGCAACACTAAACACGCGTCGCGCGATACACAATTGCTGCCATCACGCGTGTAAGGCCACATGCACTAACTTTATTTCAAATCGACAGTGATAAAATTCACTACCCTTCCCAGAGTTAGGTTTTAAAAAACCTGGAAAACGCTTATTAGAAAAGATAACATTAGATGGGTTTACGTTTGAAAACATTACAGTACCCAGACAGCACATCTTCGAAACAGGAGGTAGAAGAAATTGCATATTTTGAACGCAGCCACTTAGCTCTTTTAAAATTGTATATTTGGGTTCCTTAGGGCTTGATGACAAAGAATATGTTAAGTGTTATGCAAATAGTCTAGGAATTAACAAGTTATAGCCAAAATAAAATGATGGTGCTGTCAGACAACACCCAAAATCAGAATCGCTCAGTGGTAGATTTTTTAAACCACCATTGTACGGGAAATGGGCCACAAGTTACATTTGAACTGATTGGCTGGAATGATATGTAAGGCTAAACACGATTAGTCGGACTATAAATGCTATCCTTGGTTGTTAGGGGAGACGTAGGAAGGTAAAATTTTTTCAAACACTTGTCGAAACGTGGCTCCATTGGCCAGACTCGCTGATATAATCACTCAGGAGCGTTAGTTCGAGACCACTAGTTCAAATAAGCTTGATAAAGCAACAGTGCGTTGAAGCCAGCTCATATTTTTGCTAAATAAAAGCCTGGAACATAAGCAGATGGGAATTTGTGCCAGTATTTGTGCCAGAATTCATTGCTAGTCAACGTATCTGTGTTTATTTCCATGAATTGTGGTAAGCTTGAAACATTCAGTATCTTTTAATGAAAATTGAATGTGAATTGTTAATTTATGCCTGTATATATGTGTAGTTCAGTAGCGAACATGATGTAAAGCCTATAATGCTCCCGCCTGAACAGAAGGTGTCGGAGGAAAGTAAAACTGCATGGAATGGCCAAACAGTACACTGACACCTAGATTATTGATTAGACAGAAATAATGCTGGAATTGCAGAGGCGTGGTAACCATTAGGGAGGTTAATACTGGTATAAAGTATTTCAGATGAAGCTGACAGTTGGCCTAACGCTCTGAACTCAATGTTTGTGATGTATTGTGCTCAGTGTAGAACTAGAGTATCAATTAGTTATGAAGTAGAAGGTACATCCTTCTTGTTTTCAGGGACTGTGGTCTTAACGTTATTGAGCAGCACCTGGTCAGAGCTTTGCTGAATCCAGAGTCGGACAGCATACTCCTTGGTCCATTTAGCTATCAGTGAGGTGTCTCCAGAGCCCAGGGGAGAAATCGAGCAGAGGAGTCTTTTCCTGCCGCCATCACGCAAGATAAGCTGATGTGGCCAGCTGAGCTCAACATTATGTACCCCATCTTAAAATGACCTTGTAAAAATAACATTAAGAGGGGAATTTAAGTGTTTTAATATCAGGAACTGAGAACATCTCCAATACTAGTTCCAATAAAGACAAACTATTGAAGTCATGATGACAAATACCAACAGAGCTTGAACAAAACAAAACCAGTATTACCTCATATTACCACTACACCACTGACACACATAGGATACTATTAAAAATACATGTCACTACAAGATTCATATTGATAAATTCTGTACACATAACTTGTAATTAAAATTGATTGTGATTCCTGGTTCCCTTTGTATTTGAATCAGGACACATATACATTCATGACAGCAATGAATACATATTGTTATTTGAAAAGTTATCAGTGACTCCTTTAAGATATCCTTTAGAGTGTTATATGTATGTGAGTGTCACAGTGTTGTCAAGTGTGGTGGAATAAATTAAATTGTTTATCCGTCTGTTGTTGTTATGACTTACACTTCATCATACACATACCCTAGACATATAACGTAGTCATCACACTATTCCAGAATAATTCTGACTGAGATATAAATATATGTGGCAGCAAGTAAGGTTATCTATAATACACTACTCCTATTAGATATAGATACCTTCACAGCTGATCTCAGTCAGTACACTAAGTCCCCTATAAATATTTATAACATCCCACTTTACCACATATATTGGGGTCTCGCTCTTGGGATTTTGAATCTTTACCTATTAAAAATAGTGGGGGTAATTCACTTCAGGGAATATAAGAATTAAAAGGTATCCTTGGGTGGAATTAAATAAGGTTGAGCTCACGGTGCCTGTGTTGTCCATTAGATATATATTTAGAGATTGAATTGTTGGTTAGACATTGTAGAAATTTACCTGATAGACAATGGCGGACCTGGCCAAATTTCGATCTGCTGCTGTTCAGACTGCAAAAGAGTTAGGATTAGATGGGCAAGTTATGGTTGCCTATGTCACTACGGAATGTGACAAATTTATTGAACGCGAAGAAAGAAGGTTTGAAGCCGAAAGAAAGTTAGAGGCTGAAAAAGAAATTAAGAGGTTGCAGATTGAGGCTGAGGCTAAGAAATTGGAAGCAGAAAGAGAAGACAAAAGATTAGCTGCAGAAAGGGAAGCCGAGGAAAGAAGACAGGCTGCAGAAAGAGAAGAGAAGAAATTAGCTGCAGAAAGGGAAGAGAAGAAATTAGCTGCAGAAAGGGAAGAGAAGAAATTAGCTGCAGAAAGGGAAGCAGAAGAAAGAAGATTGACTGCAGAGAGGGAAGCAGAAAAGGAGGAGAAGAGATTACAAAGGGAACATGAGTTACGACTAAGGGAGTTTGAGTTTCAAGGCCATGCTCCTGAAAATGGTGCCAGTCCCTTTACCTCTGATGCCACTGCTAGCCAAGGAGCCTCAACCTCAGCTATGAATTTTCATTTAGATCATTTTGTTGAGAAAGACGATGATATAGAGAGCTACCTAAATAGGTATGAACTATTAGCTACCACATATGGTTTAGAGAGAGAAAGGTGGAGCTTAAAGTTATCTCAGGGACTTCGTGGGGCAGCTTATGAAGTTTTTGCAAAAATGAGCAGAGGTGATCAGGAAAATTATGACATGCTAAAGCAGGCTCTTTTGTTAAGATATGAAAAGAATGCAGAATTTTATAGGAAAAAATTTAGGAATGCTAAACTACTGTCAGGTGAAACCTATCACCAGTTCTCTGCATGAATAGAGACATACTTGGAGAAATGGACTTCTCTGGGGAAAACCCAAGATCTTAAGGAAATGGTCCTTATAGAGCAATTAAGAGAGTCCATGGCTCCAGACCTGAGAAAGTTTCTCATGGAACAAGGTGCAGAGAGGCTGGATGAGTTGCTAAATGTTGCTGAAAGGTATCAAGCAGCTCAAGCAGAGGTAACAGGTAATAAAAAGAAACAAGTGGATAACTTTAGGGCACCACAGAACTTTAATAAATTTGATCCTAGGGATCAAAACAAAGGTAAGCACCAGTTTGATAGGCCACGGTATGAAAATAAAAATAAAACCCCACAATTCGATGAAAGGAAATATGATGAAAGAAAATCTTTCAACCAAGGAAAAAGGTGGTGTAAAAATTGTAAGATGAACAATCATGACACTGACCATTGTAGAAGGAAACCTCCTCATTTTGCTGCTATGACATCGGGGAAAAAGGAAAAGAAGGGCAAACCTGAAGAATTACAGGAACCATACCACCCCCCAGTGTGTGAAGATGTCATCTGTAATGGTGTCACTATAAGATGTTTATATGATACCGGTTTAGATTACGATTCCGTTGTGAGTTCTCATCTGGTGCAGGCCAATCAATACACCACAGAAACAGTGGAGATTCAAACTGCAACCAAGGATGTAGCTACCATGACACTTCCCGTCGCCCGAATAAAAGTGAAAACGCGATATGTGGAAGGAATCATAAAAGCAGCAGTGATAAATGAGCCAATCTACCCTCTGATATTGGGGTGTAGATATTTCTTCTTGGGGAATCCCAAGAGACCTGTGATATTGGCAACAGTGCAGACCAGATCACAGTCAAAAAAGGAGGAGGATAATCCAATAAATACTCATCCAGATGAGATGAGGAAGGCACAGGCTGAGGACAAAACACTCAAGCCATGTTTCAAGAAGTTGCCCAAATCTCATACACCTCCAGGCAAGGGAGAGTTTTATATGAAGAACAAACTGATATATAGGAAGGCTGGATCTGAATCCAATGGTCACGGACAGCTGGTCCTTCCCACTTCATATAGGACTAAAGTGTTGGAACTAGGGCATGCGATTCCCTTCAGTGGTCATATGGGAATCAGCGCAACAGGACAGCGAATAGCTTGTCACTATTTCTGGCCAGGAATAACTGAAGATATCAAACGATATGTAAAATCCTGTCCAGAGTGCCAACGAGTAGCACCTAAACATTGGACTGCACCAGCAACTCTGGGGGAAATGCCCATAGTGGGAACACCCTTTGAGAGAGTTGCCGTGGATCTTGTGGGACCTCTCACCCGAACCAAGAGAAGGAACAGCTACATTCTGACTCTGGTGGACACTTGTTCTATGTGGGGAGAGGCAGTAGCCCTGTCATCGATTGATTCTAAACATGTGGCAGAGGCATTGCTCACAATTTTCACAAGGTTAGGCTTTCCCAATCAAATCTTGACTGATAATGGCTCTCATTTCAAGGGGAAACTAACTGAAGAAGTTTTCAGGATCTTCCAGGCCAAACACTTCCATTGTAGTGTGTATCATCCCCAAGGGAACGGCCAAGTGGAAAGATTTAACGGCACATTGATGTCGATCCTGAGAAAGTTGGCACACGAAAAACCAGATACATGGGACCAGTACCAGCACGCCGCCCTCTTTGCTTATCGGGAGGTACCCCATAGTTCAACCGGTATGGCCCCGGCAACATTATTGTTTGGAAGGCCAATAAAAGGTCCACTCGAAGCTTTGTTAAGAACGTGGACTGATGAAAAGGCAGAGGAAAACATTACATCTTCATACCAATATGTGAATGAGCTGACCACTCGTTTAAAAACTGGCTGGAAACTTGCCAATGAAAATTTGAAACAAGCCAGGAAGAAACATGCTGCCTATTATAACAGGAAGGCGAAAGACAGAAATTTGGCTGTGGGAGAGAAAGTACTGCTTCTTTTGCCCGGGAGTCAGAATAAGTTACAAATTGGATGGCAGGGTCCATATGCAGTTTTAGAGAAGGTGTCTAGAACAAATTATAAGATAGATAAGAAGGGGAAAGAAAAAATCTATCATGTGAATCTCCTGAAGAAATATTTGGAAAGAGAACATCAGGAGGAGACACACTTGTTGACCTTGTCCATCGCCATGGAGATGAAAAAGGAACCACTTTCATCATTTGAGTATCCATTACACCCCTGTGAGACAGCAGCACAGGTGAAAATCAGTACACATTTAACGAAAACTCAGAAAGAGAGAGTGCAACAGGTTCTAAATAATCATGCAGAGGTGTTAACAGACCGACCAGGGCATACAAACCTATTGGAATATGATATGAAACTGATAGACCCCACACCTGTCTGTATGAAACCATATTCGATTCCGTTTGCTAAGGAGAAAGCTTTGAAGGAAGAGATAGACTATCTATTGAAGGAAGGAATTATTTCACACAGTGAATCTTCGTATAGTTCCGGTGTTGTACTCTTAAGGAAGCCCTCTGGAGAACATAGACTCTGTATAGATTACAGGAGACTGAATGCTATTACAGAAGGACAGGTGGATCCATTGCCGGATACAAATCAGCTGTTTGCCAGACTAAATAAAGCTAAATATTTCTCCAAAGTGGATCTGAGTAAAGGATATTATCAGATTCCAGTAAAGCCTGAGGTTAGACCATACCTAGCTTTTAGTACCTCAGAAGGACACTATGAGTTTAATAGATTGCCATTTGGATTGAAGAATGCGCCTAGTGTCTTCTCTAGAATGATGAGAAAATTATTGGACCCTCTGAATAATCCATGTATAACAAATTTCATGGATGATATCCTGATAGGAACAGAAACATTTGAGGAACACATTGACTCTCTGAAGATGCTGTTTGATCGACTTAGGGAAGCAAATTTAACAGCCCGACCAACCAAATGTTGCGTTGGATGTAAAGAATTGTAATTTTTGGGACACACAGTTTATCAGGGAAACATGACCCCTGACCCAAAGAATTTAGAGAAACTAAAGAAAGCCCAGAGACCACAAACCAAGAAGGACGTGAGATCCTTTGTCTCATTATGTGGTTTCTACCAGAAGTATATCAAAAACTTTAATTCCATATGTGCACCGTTAACTGATTTGACACGTAAAGGACATCCAGATCGCATTACATGGACACCACAATGTGAAATGACTTACCAAGAATTGAAGGAAAAGCTCACAAGTAAACCCATTTTGAAATTACCTGACTTAAGTCAAGAATTCATAGTAAGGACGGATGCAAGTAATATTGGGTTAGGTGCAACTCTACTACAGAAATCAGATGCATTGGATGGGGAATTAAGCCCAGTGGCATATGCTAGCAGAAAGTTGAATAAAGCTGAAATCAACTACTCAACTAGCGAAAAAGAATGTCTTGCAGTAATATGGGCAATAAAGAAATTCAATATTTATCTGTATGGGAAGGCATTTAAGTTGCAAACGGACCACAAACCTTTATCGTTTCTAGCCCAGGCTAGGCATGAGAACTCTAGGTTACTCCGATGGTCCTTGCTTTTGGCTCCCTATAATTTTAGCATTGAGTATATATCTGGAAAAACAAATTGGGAGCGGATTTTTTAAGCCGCCATCCGTGTGATGAGAATCACCGTAAACCCCAGAAATAATAATAAATTTCTCTATGTGTATATAGAATAAAGGACTGACATATAATGTCTGTTTTAAGAGGGGAGATGTCATGAATTATTCTAATCCCCATATAAATTAAAACGTAAATGCAAAGCCTAACAAATAAATTTAATAAAAGGAAGAAGAATGGTAAAGAACAGTGCTGTCACAATGACTGTACTCGAAATCCCCCTTGTTTTCTACTTCGTCGGCAAATTGTAACGCCTTCACGTTGATAGTAAAAGCCTACTGTATTATTACCCGCTTTCTTCAATGAAACGTGTGGTGTATTTCTTGGAAAAACAGTGAGATACGCAAGCTGAACAATGACCTAATTTTAATATTTCATTCATTCCATTTTATACACGGCGTAACTAAAGACAGATGGACTAAAGGATAGAGAGAAGGGAGAGGCATAAAGCCGAACACGTGCAACACTAAACACGCGTCGCGCGATACACAATTGCTGCCATCACGCGTGTAAGGCGACATGCACTAACTTTATTTCAAATCGACAGTGATAAAATTCACTACCCTTCCCAGAGTTAGGTTTTAAAAAAACCTGGAAAACGCTTATTAGAAAAGATAACATTAGATGGGTTTACGTTTGAAAACATTACAGTACCCAGACAGCACATCTTCGAAACAGGAGGTAGAAGAAATTGCATATTTTGAACGCAGCCACTTAGCTCTTTTAAAATTGTATATTTGGGTTCCTTAGGGCTTGATGACAAAGAATATGTTAAGTGTTATGCAAATAGTCTAGGAATTAACAAGTTATAGCCAAAATAAAATGATGGTGCTGTCAGACAACACCCAAAATCAGAATCGCTCAGTGGTAGATTTTTTTAAACCACCATTGTACGGGAAATGGGCCACAAGTTACATTTGAACTGATTGGCTGGAATGATATGTAAGGCTAAACACGATTAGTCGGACTATAAATGCTATCCTTGGTTGTTAGGGGAGACGTAGGAAGGTAAAATTTTTTCAAACACTTGTCGAAACGTGGCTCCATTGGCCAGACTCGCTGATATAATCACTCAGGAGCGTTAGTTCGAGACCACTAGTTCAAATAAGCTTGATAAAGCAACAGTGCGTTGAAGCCAGCTCATATTTTTGCTAAATAAAAGCCTGGAACATAAGCAGATGGGAATTTGTGCCAGTATTTGTGCCAGAATTCATTGCTAGTCAACGTATCTGTGTTTATTTCCATGAATTGTGGTAAGCTTGAAACATTCAGTATCTTTTAATGAAAATTGAATGTGAATTGTTAATTTATGCCTGTATATATGTGTAGTTCAGTAGCGAACATGATGTAAAGCCTATAATGCTCCAGCCTGAACAGAAGGTGTCGGAGGAAAGTAAAACTGCATGGAATGGCCAAACAGTACACTGACACCTAGATTATTGATTAGACAGAAATAATGCTGGAATTGCAGAGGCGTGGGTAACCATTAGGGAGGTTAATACTGGTATAAAGTATTTCAGATGAAGCTGACAGTTGGCCTAACGCTCTGAACTCAATGTTTGTGATGTATTGTGCTCAGTGTAGAACTAGAGTATCAATTAGTTATGAAGTAGAAGGTACATCCTTCTTGTTTTCAGGGACTGTGGTCTTAACGTTATTGAGCAGCACCTGGTCAGAGCTTTGCTGAATCCAGAGTCGGACAGCATACTCCTTGGTCCATTTAGCTATCAGTGAGGTGTCTCCAGAGCCCAGGGGAGAAATCGAGCAGAGGAGTCTTTTCCTGCCGCCATCACGCAAGATAAGCTGATGTGGCCAGCTGAGCTCAACATTATGTACCCCATCTTAAAATGACCTTGTAAAAATAACATTAAGAGGGGAATTTAAGTGTTTTAATATCAGGAACTGAGAACATCTCCAATACTAGTTCCAATAAAGACAAACTATTGAAGTCATGATGACAAATACCAACAGAGCTTGAACAAAACAAAACCAGTATTACCTCATATTACCACTACACCACTGACACACATAGGATACTATTAAAAATACATGTCACTACAAGATTCATATTGATAAATTCTGTACATATAACTTGTAATTAAAATTGATTGTGATTCCTGGTTCCCTTTGTATTTGAATCAGGACACATATACATTCATGACAGCAATGAATACATATTGTTATTTGAAAAGTTATCAGTGACTCCTTTAAGATATCCTTTAGAGTGTTATATGTATGTGAGTGTCACAGTGTTGTCAAGTGTGGTGGAATAAATTAAATTGTTTATCCGTCTGTTGTTGTTATGACTTACACTTCATCATACACATACCCTAGACATATAACGTAGTCATCACACTATTCCAGAATAATTCTGACTGAGATATAAATATATGTGGCAGCAAGTAAGGTTATCTATAATACACTACTCCTATTAGATATAGATACCTTCACAGCTGATCTCAGTCAGTACACTAAGTCCCCTATAAATATTTATAACATCCCACTTTACCACAGTCCTCTTGCTTGCTCCGAGTAAGCAGATCTTGGTTTGATGGTATTCGAACAAAAGATTCGGAGAATTTTTCTTATGCATGTTGTGTGAAAAGAGGACAATTTCGACATTTCCTTCTCTGTAACTCTCCAGCTCTCCGCGCCATAGAGAAGCACAGAAAGCACACAGCTCTGATATAATCCTAATTTTGTGCTTGTGCTGTACTGAGAGGACTTCCAGATGTTGTTTAGACTAAAAAAGGCTGTTTTAGTCGCTGCATAGGCGATGTTTAAGTACAAATATTACAAAGAATACCGCGACGTTTAAAGAGACGTAATAGCCTGTACCCATGGCGGATTATTAAGATACTAGCAACAACCCGCCAAAATTGGCAGGTTTTTAATTATAGTGTGTTGTTTCTGTTACACGTATTACATTGCTTCTTCTTCTATAGTCTCGCTTGCTCGCTGTGAATGACGCGATCGTCTCTTCCTTTTAGCCATCTTGTCATTTTGATCCATGATAATAAGTCTGCAATACTTTAAATTAAAATTTTTTCTTGAAGAAACAAGAAAAAAAACTTACATTTTTAAGAAAAATGATGAGTTAAATCCGTTTCCCGAATGAAACTGGACAGAAGAGTAACTTGATTGTCTGTTTATTTAATGCACACCGTCACACTTTGCTATTTTCGTAAATAAATATTAGACAAACACAAAGATATGTTTTCAGGCACTCGTAAGAAATAAAGAAGTAGAAAACTAGACAACAGAAAAACAACAGGCGTGAGTGGCTTACCCAGGACCTTCCGTGCGACAACACCGCCTAGCTATGCAAGCGATTCACACCATCCTCCCTGCCATCTAGGCATCACCTTTTCTATTTTCGGGAGAGTACATATAAGGAGAAACAATACAATTATTGTTTAACTTTCAACCACAGTTGCACCCCCTTAGCTATGGTCGAAATTTAATGCACTCTCTCGAAAATAAAAAAAAAGTGCGCAAATGACGGTGTGCAAAGTGTGACAGACCGACCGAAGTACCTTACGGCGGGAATTATGGTATTGGATTTTAGCCCAAACTTTTTCAAGTCACCGCTCCCTTGGCTTCCAGAACACAACGCCACGCACCCAACCTTTTCCCTGTGTTATAAAAAATAAAAATAAAAACTATAAAGAGTAGAAGATAAGAGCAACTACTAATTCAAAACAGTGACAACTAATTGCTCTATTTTTTTAAAAAATTCTAATATTAAGTCACTGATATCTTCTTCTTCTTCCGTCCTTAGCCAACGACCGGCAAAGCAGTCAGTGGCCATTACGCCTAGTGGCGTCTTAAGGGCAACAGCGAATAGATTTTCTTTGCCGTTGTTCCCATCACACCTAATGGCGTCTTAGGGCAACGACAAATCAATCCGTTTGCCGTTGTTTCCGTAATCAAAGTGACTGGCAAACGGGTGATCAGCCCGTTGGGAAGTCACTGATATGCTTCCTTATTAATTTGATTTTGTAAACATAAAACTCAGTTACGTAATTCAGTATAACTAGCTTTTACGAACAGTATAAGAGAGTACAATAGTAACCCAAAACAACCTTTTTTTTTTTACTGACACTGCTTCGTAATATATGATAAGGATAATGCAGTTAATTACCATTTATTCCCAGTACCTAATGAAAAGTTTCTTGTACCCCTGGTACTCTCACCCTATGTTGGGAACCTCTGCTATTGGGTGTATACGAAACTGGGACGAGCGGCGTTAGGGAGAAGCAATGGGTTAGGGTTTGTTCAGGCTATGTTCTCCTTTTAAGCGCGTACGTCAGGACCCTGTATAATCAAACCGCTTTACATGTAAGCATTATATTAAGTAATATTGTTAAACTTTGCCTGACCAATCCTCATTCTTCTTCTTCTTCTTCCTCGTTCGTCCTGAAAAGGACGGTGGTTGCGTTGTGTCTGTTTACGCCTAAGCTGTGATATCTGCACCTTTCGGTCGACACATCCGACTTCTGCACGGCATTTTTTAGGACCGGGTTTGCCTTCCCATTTCGATCCACACTCGCTCAGCCAGACTGCACAGCTGCAGACTGTTTCCAGGACCACCACGTGGAGGTGGAGTGCGGTCTTGACCAGCTCTGGTTCGCTGGTCCTGACGCAGGCAGTCAAGCTATGAGTCGCTGACTGCGGTCTCTATTGCTGCGTCCCCTGTTTTTTTTTTACTGCTGAACGCCCCCTGTTGCCTCCATTTTTCTTATCGTCCCCTTGGATTCTCCCAACGCCCCCCAGCGGGGCGATACCACCCACTTTGGGAACCACTGTTTTAGCCTAATATAGCAAAACGCCTAGGCTAAATAAAGGGTTGTTCCATAGCAGATACTGCCGTATGGTAGTGATATGTTAAAGACTTCACTAAACTAGGTCCAGCATCGAGAGGCGGAGTGAAGTGTTAAAGTCTTCACTATACTAGGTCCTGCATCGAGAGGCGGAGTGAAGTGTTAAAGTCTTCACTATAGTAGGTCCAGCATCGAGAGGCGGAGTGATATGTTAAAGACTTCACTATACTAGGTCCTGCATCGAGAGGCGGAGTGAAGTGTTAAAGTCTTCACTATACTAGGTCCAGCATCGAGAGGCGGAGTGATATGTTAAAGACTTCACTATACTAGGTCCTGCATCGAGAGGCGGAGTGAAGTGTTAAAGACTTCACTATACTAGGTCCAGCATCGAGAGGTGGTGGTGACCTGTTCCTGTCCTCGCTGTTTAGCTATAACTAAACCAACATAACAGTTATTTCATAGTAGCAGCGGTGCCTTGGCGGCAAAAATTTATCAGAGCTTCTTTTTCATGACTGAATTAACTTAAATGGCTGCGGGCATTTTTGAGTGACAGTAAAGAAGTATTGGCTGACAGGTCTAACAACACAGAAGCTAACACGGCCGCGACTTGGCTTTAAAAATACACAAAAATAGATATTTAAATTTCCGTCATGGTCTGATTCGGCGATTCCCGTATTCAAGTAGCTGGGGGAACATTTTCAAAGAGCGTAGCTTGAGTCAGGGCTAATGCGATTTTTGTGTTGGACTATGGGGGATAAAGGCGGAATAGTACAAAGATCCATTTATACACCAATATAAAAGTCAGGTGCCCTCAACAAGGGGTTGGGGTCGACCAGGTATACTAAATGGTTACAAGGCGGCGATATATGGGTGGAGTATTTTTCGCATAATTTGTCATTTTCGTTGTATAAACCAAAGTCATTAATATTTTTTTTTTTACTTGCAGGGTTTAAAAGGTACTTGTACTGCACATCGATCACGAAACATCGAAATAATGACTTTGAGTTGCGGCGTTATGTGAAAAATTAGAATGTGAAATCATTTTTGACGCACATATTACAAAAATCGATATGGCTATTTGATATGGGAAAAATATAGACATTCATTCATTTGTGTATGAGAATGCTGTCTATGGGGAAAGCGAGATAATCCATGTTTGATTCACACTTTTGATTATAGGAGTAATCGTTCTTGATATTGATCCGGCGCACGGATATTGCTCTTATATTTGTACTTATTTTTAGGGCCAGAAAATAGATTAATTTGCTTATTATGTTTATGGCCTGAATTCATATGTATTACATATTATTAGTACAAGTAGAATCAGTCCTATATTGTATATTTTGGATGGGTAGGCGGGACTAGATTCTTATTATTCCGGTCTAGCGGAAGTATGAGTTGTCTTGACAAGTCGTGATGAGTTCCGATGTACCGTGATAATGGCGGGTACGCACTTTTCAAAGGGCTGGTAGATTCTTAAGGAAATATGATTCATGAAGTGGTTTTCTTCTAAAGGAGATGTATCTCTACTAGTAGTCCGTTTAGTTATCGACTGACAAAGATCCTCTATGGTGGATACGGTAAACAATGTGGCCAAATTCGGAAGCCTTCAAAGATACGTATTTTGATGATCTCATTGATTCGACCTAGATGGACATTGTGCCAGTATCGCAGGGTCGTGTTTTGAATGCGCAAGATGACGAACTGCTTGTTATGGCACATTCTCTTCGTAAGGTGCAGAAAACATTATGAATCATCCAGAAGAGCAGCAGCTTTTAAACAGCGGAGACAAGCTAGAAAGGACCGTGAAATAAAACCTTCACATGAAGCAAACATTCCCTGCCCACACTGTCCAAGATCTTTCCAGGCCCGCATCGGGCTCTTCAGTCACCTTCGTACCCATAGACTAACCTAACATATTCTTAAATAATTGGATGAACAGAGTGGTCTTCATCACCCGTGATGGACGAACAACCACATGTTAGAGACTCTCCTAAGGTACGGTACAATGTATAATTCGGACTCCATGTGTTGCCAGACCCTATTTTGATGATCTCATATCGATTCGACCTAGATGGAACATTGTGCTTCGTATCGCTAGGGTCGTGTTTTGTATCGACGAAGATGACAGACTTTCCTACAGCGGTTATGGCTACGTGAATTAACCTGATCACCGTAGAGCTGTATGGAAACATTTATGAAATCATTTATATATCCATTATAAATTAACTCTGGCTTATATTCTCCTTCCTATGAATGAGTGAACGACAACTCAGGGAGGCGGCCATGTTAGATTTCGGTCATCATATGTTTTGATCACTGCCAAGAGAACAGATTATTTATCCTATTATCGGACAGTGACAGGGAGATCTCAATCTTGCTAGAAACCCCCCCTTTGTGGTTTCATGATATATACTACAAAACTATGGACGTCAAGTAACTTTAGTTATTTACCGATCTGCCTTCACTGACGCGTTTAGTCAGATAGGGGATGCGGCCATAATGTATCATGACATTGAACTTTTGATGTACTGCCCATTATTTCTGAATGTGTCATGACTTCAGATCTGCTATGTATACCTACAACTTTTGATATGTCAACATACCATGATGTACTCGTATGTCCCAGTGTGTACGTCTGAATAAATTGAGTAAACAAAGATTCCAGCAGTCTGCATTGGTGCCTTGTAGACACAAGTGTATGAGTGGTTATATTGGTCAGCACACGAACAGTACACCATTCGCGGTATCACACTCTACACTTCTACTCCATACATACACCATCCTGCGTCGGTTGAAGTGACCAAGTTTAGGGCCTGCTTCCCCTGGAGCCTTTGCCTTCCCTAACTCAGGACTAGGGTGAGTTACCCATTTACAGCTGGGTAGACTGGAGCATGCCTGATCTCAACAACACACCACTCTTCCTTACAGAGCATACAGACTGACACTTTACAGAGTGGGAAATAAACAAATAAAGAAGAAAGAACCTTTTACAGTGGCGAGCCAGATTCCTGGGTCCAGCTTACGCAGTTTTGTGTTGAGAATCACAGTTTACAGCTGAAAGAACATTTGTTTGACCACATCAACACCAGTAGGACAGCTATACAGTCGATGTCAGCTTGACCTGTATTACCGATAGGATGCTGTATCTAGGTCAGCGCTTGTTGACAGTTTTTCGCTGTACAGACAGTATTACACAGGACAGTGGTATCAAGTGTAGAAAATATCTGGAGCAGTATTGTTGACATTTCTCAACGTACAGAAGAATCACAGTGTTGTTGAACATAAAGTGCATAGTTCATCGTTGGATCTTCATATGCTCAAAAGAGAAAAATTGACAGTGTAATAGTTTAGAATTAAATCTATTACTCAATAAAGTGGCAAGTTATTAGAATTAAAATAAACTGTGCCTGCTTTACAACACCATACCTGCAACACATTCCATTCATGACATAAATTATATTGTATGCTATATGCTATTTATGCTTACATGTTATTTGTTTATATGTGTAGGTGTTTATATGTTGCGGGCCTGGATGGGAGGTGACTAGAACAGGAAATACCGAGTGATATTGGTCTTGTTCTGGCGTTCGATAGGGAGCAATTTCTTAATTGAAATTTGCATGCAACATAGTTTGCAAATATTTGGTTAGTTGTGACGACTGTTTCATATTTGTATTTGTAACATTTTTTCTGTTCTTTATTTTTGTTTGATTTGTTTGTATAATTGTAGGTCTCATCTTTCCTTTCATTTCAGTTTTTTACACCCTTATGTTTATACACTGTGGCGTTATTTGTCTTGTTATATTATTGCAGTTATCATCACGGTTTCTGTGATCATTTTTTTCATTTCTCCTATTTAATTTAATTTGATCTCTGCAAATGTGTTCATATTGTCTTTTCTTGTTTGTCCTTTGTAATGTCTTTAGTTGACATATGACATAGGAGTTATAGTGGTATACACTGATAGTATAGTACAGATCAGTACTTTATGATTATTTTCCACAGGTACCCAAGTGATCTTTGATTACATTGAGATATACAAGACCTTTGTAAGGCTTGTCTCCCACAGTATTTGAGATACAGTTATTGTTGTCCATAGGTACTCAAGTTATCATTGGTTATTATAAACCATACAAGTTTGGACTAAGACTAAGTCTATGGTATAGACTTGTCTCCCATTAACGTGAAAGAGGGTAATTTATTTACTTTTTCAGGTTTCTGATTTAAGAAGACAATATGTCTACATTAGATTATTTTATTGCACAAGGAAAATCTCTTGATAAGACTGGAAAAGACTTAGAACAATGGGCTGTTGCTCAATATGACAAAGCATTAGCTGCAGAAGAGAAAAAAAATTGCTGCTGCTGCTGAAGAGAGAAAAGCTGCTGCTGAGGAAAAAAAAGCTGCGGCTGAGGAGAGAAAACTTCAAATAGAAGAAAAAAAAGCTGCTGCAGAAGAAAGGAAAGCTCTAGCTGAAGAAAAAAGATTAGAAAAAGAAGCTGATACTGCTGCTGAACTTAAGAAATTGCAGATGCAAGTGGAGGAAAGGAGATTTGATGCAGAACAGAAGAAATTAGAAGCTGATGCAGAACAGAAAAAATTAGAAGCTGCTGCAGATCAGAAAAAATTAGAAGTTGCTGCTGCTGCAGAACAGAAAAAATTAGAAGCTGCTGCAGAACAGAAAAAATTAGAAGTTGCTGCTGCTGCAGAACAGAAAAAAATAGAAGCTGCTGCAGAACAGAAAAAATTAGAAGTTGCTGCTGCTGCAGAACAGAAAAAATTAGAAGCTGCTGCAGAACAGAGAAGATTAGATAGAGAAGCTGAAGAGAGAAAAGCAATAAGAGAACATGAGTTTGAATTAGAGAAATTAAAATTGACATGTATGAGTAATGTTAATCAGGCATCTGGTGGTAATGGTAAACCCTTTGTGTACAAGGTCAAGGTACCAGCGTTTAACCCTACCAGTGATGACATAACATTTTGGCTTTCTAGATTTGAACGGGCTTGTCGATCTCATAATGTTGACAAATCACAGTATGTGAATCAGTTGTCTGAAAATCTAAAAGGGGAGTCTCTGAGTAAGTTATATTTTGTTGAAGAGGCCGACAAAGATAATTATGATGCTGTTAGGGCAGCTTTGATAAAGAGATATCAGCTGTCTGAGGAAGGTTATCGTCTTTTGTTTAAAACAATGAGACCTGAGGTAGGTGTAGAATTCTCAGAATTCATCTCAAAAGCACGAATTACACTTTCACGATGGATTGAATTATCCAAAACAGAGAAAACATTTGATGGTCTTACGGATTTATTGCTAAGAGACAAGGTCATGTCTTCTGTAAATAAATCATTCCTAGAGTTCTTACATGAGCGTAAACCTAGTACATTAAAGCAAATGGAAGAATATTGTGACCAGTATGCCACGGCACACCCTGACATGATTCTTAGTAACTCTAACATTAAAGAGAGTATGCCAGTTGCTTCGGCAACAGAATATAATCAGAATTACTCACACAAATTCCAAGGAGCTAAAAATAAATTTGATAAAAAAGTTAATTGGAATAAATATCAAAACCAAGATAACCACTCAAATCAGGGTTCTTCTTTGAAGAACTGGAATCGGGCTGATAGTCCTCGACACGCGAGGGGTACCCATAATGTTAGAAATTCTCGAAAGGGGAGTAGCTATAGGAACTACCCAAGTGCTTCATGGAGACAAAAGAAACAATATTACAGGGATACTCAATATAATGAGCGTGATGATTATGATCATGAATATTATGATTCAAACCCAAATAGGGGTTATAACAGAGGAAATAATAATTATAGAGACAATTATAACCGAGGTAGATCACAACACAAAAGACATGGTAAATCTTATTACCAGGCTAACTCTGCACAACAGGAGTTCCACGATGACGATAATCAAAATAATGATAAAAAAGACTCCAATAGTGTAGCAAATTCCGCTTTCGATTTTGCTAGAGCATCTGAGTGTTCGCAATGCAAAACATTATTCGATCCAACCACAGTTTCTACTTTAAGCTGCGGTCACCCGCTTCCCGCTCTCCATGCGTCAATTGCGCATAATGGAAGGGGTGCTCTTGTCTTTAATAGGGGCCTAATAGATGGTACTCCGGTATCAATTCTTTTCGATTCGGGGTGCACTACCATTGGAGTGAGGCAATCACTCGTAAATCCTTCTCGAGCTACAGGCAATATAGTCAAATGTGTAACATTTGGTGGCACATTGGAGAAGTACTCCACTGCCATTATCAATATTGCTACGCCTTTCTTTACAGGAGAGGTGCAAGCATGTCTCTTGCCGAATCCGATCGCTGATCTTATCATCGGTCGCATTCATGGAGTGAAAGAATGCACTCCACAGCAAATTTCTAATTGGGAAAATGTTAATATGCAATCTGCTAATGCAGTAATCACTAGGGCTCAAGCTCTTAATATGCCACAATCTTCACATTCTGAAGATAATGATGCGCAGATCCAAGATGATCCCTTGGAGATTTCCCACGATTCCTTTATCAAACAGCAGGAAGATGATCCTACTCTAAAGAAATTCTTTACTCTGGCAACAAAAGGTGATCCGAATAAGGATACAAATCGTAAATCTTGGATTACGATGAAGAATGGCGTACTTGTACGTATGGTACAAGACTCCGCTAAGTCCATTCATTCTCAAATCCTTGTGCCTAAAAATATGAGAGTTAAAATCTTACAGCACGCTCATGATTCGCAGTGTGCTGGACATATGGGTTTTTCCCGTACTAAAGCTAGAGTTCTTCAATCTTTCTTTTGGCCTGCTGTGAATAAGGACATACGAATCTATTGTCGATCTTGTAAAGTATGTCAAGAGATTAAATCCAGAGGTCCACGCCATGATGCACCTATTCAGGCTGCAGACATTCCATTTGGCCATTTCAAAAAATGGCGATAGACATCATTGGTCCATTTAAGATAAAGTCTGCTAGAGGACACCAATTTATTTTGACGTGTGTTGATATGTGCACACGTTGGCCGGAGGCTGTTCCTCTAAAGAGCATAACTACTGCTGATGTCGCAGATGCTCTTTGGTTAATATTTTCTCGTCTGGGGTTTCCAGCAGAAATATTATCCGACCATGGTACCCAACTCATATCGGATACCATGTCTCAAGTAATGTCGACTCTGAAGATAGAGAGATCGCTGAGTAGTATTTATCATCCTATGTCCAATGGGATGGTGGAACGTTTGAATAGAACTCTGAAAAACCTACTAGGTAAGATAACAGAAGATCATCCTCAGGATTGGGATAGGGTTTTACCCGCGGCTCTCTTTGCATATAGAGAGGTCGCCAACGAACATACAGGATTTTCTCCCTTTGAACTTGTCTTTGGCGCGAAACCGCGAGGTCCTATGTCCTTACTTCATGATCTTATAACTGCTGATAATATTGTCGATGACACAAAATCCTCTTATGAATATGTCATCGCACTTAGACACAAGATTATTGAAGCATGCAAGTTGGCAACTGCTTCTTCTGAATTTGCGAAACAGAAGGCAAGGGAATTTGCCAATAAAAAGAGATGTTTGCGACAACTTTGTCCAGGTGACAAAGCATTTGTCTTGCTACCTTGTAGG
This sequence comes from Oreohelix idahoensis, assembly GCA_024509875.1. NCBI lineage: Eukaryota > Metazoa > Mollusca > Gastropoda > Stylommatophora > Oreohelicidae > Oreohelix > Oreohelix idahoensis. The sequence continues at coordinate 507,485 of JAMPIV010006512.1, forward strand.
GAAAATAGACTTCTCATTTCTTGGAAAGGTCCGTACGATATAATATCAAAAGTTTCCGATGTTGACTATATCGTCGATATTGACGGGAAGCGTAAAACCTTCCACATCAACATGCTCACGGAATTCCATGAACGTCCTGATTATTTACAACCTGTTTTCCAGGCAACGGACGATTTTCCAGTCCAACATGGACAGTACTCATCTCTGTCAGTAATACAGGATGAGGAAACGAGTTTCTCGGATGTAAATTTACCTTTTCCAATGATTCCTCTTCACTCTAATGAATCATGGAAAGATGTTGCAATTTCTCCAGAATTATCTCCAGGAGAGCAGAAACAAGTTTCTACTATGTTAGAACAATTTCAGGATGTCCTTACTGACATTCCTGGTCAAACTGATGTCATTCAACATGACATTATTCTTACTGACCATAGTCCTATAAGAGTCAGACCGTATCCTATCCCGATACATTTTCAAGCACAGGTAGAGAAAGAGTTAGATGAGATGATAGAGTTAAAAAATTATTGAACCATCCACATCAGCATATTCTTCGCCGATGGTTATAGTACGAAAAAAAGACAATAACATACGTCTTTGCGTGGATTATCGCAAATTGAACCAAGTGACTAAATTTGATGCTGAACCTATGCCTTTACTAGAAGAGCTACTTACGAGACTATCGAATTCTCATTTCTTTACTAAACTCGATTTGTCTAAGGGATATTGGCAAGTTCCACTATCCGAACACGCCAAACCGTTTACTGCTTTTTCGACGCCTAGGGGTCTATTCCAATGGAATTTCATGCCTTTCGGTCTTATGAACGCCCCTGCAACATTTGTACGCATGATGCGTCGAATCCTATCTCATCGCTCAGATGTCATTGCGTATCTTGATGACATCTGTCTTTTCAGTGATACTTGGAACGATCACTATAATGGTATAAATGAACTATTGTCTATCTTACGCGAGCATAACCTGACAGCGAAACCATCGAAAGCATGTATTGGTTTTAGCGAAATATCTTTCTTAGGACACCGTGTTGGTCATGGGTTCCTAAAAACAGAAGACCATAATACAAGTAAGATACTTAACATTTCTATTCCTAAGACTAAAAAGCAAGTGCGAAGTCTCTTAGGTCTAATACAATTTTATGGACGATTCATCCCGAATCTGTCCTCCATTATGTCACCTCTTTCTTCCTTGCTAAAGAAAGGGTCTCCTAATGTAGTCCATTGGACTCAAGAATGTCAATCCTCTTTGGATAAGGTTAAAACTATGTTTTCTACTTCACCTATCCTAGTATTGCCTTCTAAGGATAAGACATTTATTCTTCGTAGTGACGCTTCATCCACCGGGATTGGAGCTGCACTAATGCAAGAGTACTCTGGAACTCTGCATCCTGTGATGTATATTTCTCGGAAATTAAATGCCGCAGAGAAGAATTACTCGGTCCTAGACCGTGAATTATTGGCTATGGTTTGGTCAATCCTTAAACTGCAAAGATTTCTTCTGGGCGCGCATTTCATTGTGGAAACTGACCAGAAAGCTCTTACGGCTATTCAGAGTAAAAATCTGAAGAGCGCGAGATCAACGCGATACGCGATTGCTCTACAGCCATTTCATTTTTCGGTGCGGGGTCAGAAAATGTGATGGCAGATTATTTTGTCTAGACTTGCCCCACATGATTCATAACTGTTATACAACTTTGATCAGTTGTTTCTATGGTTGAAATGTG